>JAVJIF010000974.1:0-50000 GCA_038442645.1 Agave tequilana
CCAATTTTTACTCCTGAACCTTTACTTGACTTAAGTCAAATTCCTAAGTCAGTATTAGTTCATGTACTTCTTGAGTTCAAATCAATCATTCTATCTTTTCATTGTCTATTTTGGAACAAGGATGTTGATAAAATTGACTCTGAAGTTATTTTGAAATTTTGAAAATTAGATGGGGTAAAAATAATAAAAATCATTCATATGTAGATCATTTTAGCGGGTTGTATTATAGAGGTCTATGTTGGGTTCCTCTGAACTCCACGCAAATTGGATTGGGTCGCATTTCATGGACCAATCAGACCGCCACCAGAACCACCACCTTGAGGTGATTTTTCCTTTACTCACTATTTGTTTCATACATACATACATTCACGATGCATTGAGGACAATGCATGAGATAAGTGTGGGAGAGGGTTTACTAACGTAGAGTTTTTTAGATTTTCTTTCTTTTTCACTTCTTTTAGGATATTCTTAAAATTTTCCTTTATATAGGATTTTTTCCTTTTCTTTTAAAAACTTTTTGAAATAAGAGACAATGTTATGATCTATTTTAAAGAAAATTAAGATGATCTTAAAAATTAAGGAAACTTTAATTATGACATCTTAAACCAAATTGAAATAACAGATCTTGTTTAAAATTATTGGTTAAGTATAAAAGATTAGGGAGATAATTTTATCTTGAATTTTTTGCCTTAGATAGTTTGCACTTCAAACAAACAGAAGTTTTGGGATGGAAATAAAGACCCAAAATGTCATAAAGTAAAAATAAATAAAAATATATATATATATGAAAAAAATCACTTATTAAGCTGGATAACTTTGCCTCAAGAAGTATGATTATTCACGCCTAAAGGTGGTAATAAGGAACAAATAATCCCTCTTAGTTTTGTGGCCTTGTTTACTCGAGTCCGTAAAACCGAGGGATGTTTTCTCATTTGGTGCCCTAAGACCGTCCGGTCTCGGAGTCATCAGTTAAAGGCTCACTACCCGGTTGAACTAGAAAGCCTAAGAAAACTAAGGGAAGAAAAAAAGAGAAGTGAAAGAAATATACATATATAAATAAATGGCTTGATGGTTTGAGTTGAAATCCCAGAAATCTTCACTATCACAAATGCATATTATCTAGGTTTTATGAAGGATAAAATATTCAATCCAATTTGAATTCTTTCCTTAATTGAAGACAAGATCTTGCATAGAGACTAAGTTCAAGGAAGAATAATTTTTTGGTGGACTTATGCTCTTAGATCGCTTAAATTTTTGCAAACATATTTCAAAAACTTGTCTCTCTTTCAAAATGCGTTTTCAAAATACTAACAATTATTTTCTTTCTTTATGGATTTTGTGGGTACAATCTGCTGAAAACCCTCAAGAGACAAAACTCCTCCTCTAGGGGTAACTTAGAGGTTTAACGGCTTATTGCACACGCTCAGTGCAATCGCGTCAGCTGCTAAAGTGGTGAAATAACATTTGTAGTATAGTATTTCTATTCTAGTTTTGCTCGGGACGAGCAAAAAGATAAGTATAGGGGTGTGATTAGTCTACAGTTCTGCATCATTATATCGCATTTTCCTACTGATTTATGAATAAAATGTCAGTCTAAACCGTGTTTTGGTCTCACTTGCAGATAATCAAGAAAAGGAGGGCAAAAGGGTAAGAAGAGCTCAATCTAACCCATTTTTGGGTAACTAAATCCGGATTTCTTGGAGGCCAAGAAAGGGAGCTTCTAGAAGATGGATTGAACCTAGACCCTTGCGCACATCAGACGAATATCCGGACGAAAATAACCGAATCTGAGCATATCTGGAAGGTCCTCGAAGCGAGGCGAATCTACGCACCAAAGGACCTACGTCCCTGGTATTGTCGCGAAAACGCGGCTATGGCCGCGTTCCGCGGTCCTATGGTGGACCCACGCATCGATTTTCCACGCGTGGCCTCGTCTCAACTTCTAGAACCTTCTTTCGCCTATATATACCCCTGCAGAGGCCCAGAATGCAAGCAGATTGAGAAATAGCCTAGGTTTTCTCTCTTCTAGTTGTAGATTAGGATTTTCTTCTTTTTTATTTTATATTTTTATTTTTTAGATCTTTTAGTAGGGCAGAGAGATTCAGAGAGAGAAAGAGAGATATTGATGTAATAGATGGGGACAATCTATGTAAAGGTGTCTCCTTTCTTCTCCATTATAATCTTCTCCATCTTCTACATAATGCTTAGCTAGATTTTCTTCTCATGATGACTAACTACTAACCACTAACTAGCTAACCACTTACTTAATAATCCACATGAATCTAATAGCCTCTAGCAACAGCCATTGATGGCTCATGATGATGGGTTCTAACATCTAACTTGCTAACTTGCTAACCAAGCTAACTCTCTCTTATTTCATGCTTGCTTCTAAGAGTTTTGATGATCTAATGTTTGTATTAGCTTGCTCTTGATGCAAGTTTGAATGTGAAACACCATCTTATTTGTCATACTTTATATCGTCTCTTAAGCCAAGGACTAGTGATGGCCAAGGATCCATATGAGGCAACTATCACTAAGAGGTTAGCATGTTAGTGGATTACTTAGTAGTTAGAAATCATGAGATTTCTTTCATAGTATTCTCCTTTCTTTATACTTTGTTTTAAAAATTGATTTCAAAACTCTTCTTTTCTTTTCATCGTTGTTTTCACCATCCTCTTAGTTCACCTTTGTTTCATCTTCTTTTTGTTTTCAAAGTCACTTCTTATTTTTTTTTTTTCACATCGCCATTTTCATCATCTCCTCTACCTATCACTTTTAGATTTCTTTTTTTCTCATTCTTTAATAAAGAAGAATTTGTTAACAGCTGACGTGAACGAACTGACAGATTCTTCTATCGCCTCCCGTCCCTGTGGATTCGACCCGTTGAGCCAATGCTATAACGGAAGCATGAAGGAACATTAGAACACACATAATTTTATTGATTTTATAAAATACACATTTTCAAGTGCTGGTTTCGCTCTGATAAAATTTTTGGCGTCGTTGCCGGGGACGGGATTGGTTTTGATTTCACGTTTTTGTTAACATTTTCTTCTCTGTTTTGGTGTGCAGGTTAATTTTGCTGAAATTGAACATTACAGAACTCTCCTTTTGCTTGTATGTCTGTGCTCTAAAAAGCAGGGATCTTGCTTCTTGAACTTTGCAACGGAAATCAAAGTAAAGCCATGTGAACGCAGCAATTTTGTGGCAATTGTGTTTTGTCTTTTGCAGGGAATTTGCAAGTTGAATATATTATTGTATTCTTCTGCTAATTATCTGCTTTGATTGCCTACACACTGTAATAACTATAGAACTAAAATACGGTATTTGGACGCTTTAAAACGGTTTAGAAATTTACATTTAGGCACGTATCAATTCAATTCTAGTATACTGTATTTTGTTCTGTAGTTGTGATCTAGACTGAGGTGTACATATGGCATTGCATATATCATAGGATAAGCACGTAGGTAATTTACTCACTTTGCGTGTTATTCTTGTCTATATTGCACACTTGCACGAATTGAAATTAAGGGCAAAATCCATATAAGATAAGGTGAGAATTTCATCACCCTTCCTTAGTCCAAAAACACCTCCCCACTCACACAACCCAAGCCTAATAAAAATTGATGTATGTTGGCCCTTAGGGACATCTCAGACTCATTAAGAGATTGACCGAGGGTGAAACTTGTTTGAATCTTACTCTTGTAAAATCGGTGGCTAAGGTTGGGGATTAAGAGGTTACGCCTCAAAGATACCGTGGTTTAGCGTAATTAAGGCCCGTTGCTTACGCACGGATACCTCCCACCGTATTTTGCCACCTGGCCGATTAGCTTATGTTCGGATTCATACAACAACCTCCCGGGTAATCTACCAGTTAGGAGTCGTCTAGGTCTAGGTCAACCCTAGTATAGGCTTGATTTTGATTTTCTTTCTTTTTGTTTTTTTTGTTGTTTGCTTTTTCTTTTTTGTTTCTGATTGTTTGTGAACTAGAGTTCAACAAAAATAATTCTTTCAATCCTAATATGAATCCATATTTCACATTGACCCTATTTGATTTGGATAATTCTAACCCGACTTTTTACAATATGAACCAACCAAATACACCGGGTTGTACTTATCCAAATCAATACAACTAATATCCCCAATCTTATGACTATAATATTCAAAATAATTTTAACTCTTCATAGAGTTAATGGGGATTTAACTCTCACGAGTCAAATTTTCAATCATCTTGTCCACAATTTTCATAATTTTCACAATTTTCATTTCTCAATTTTGCTTCCTATACTCCTTTTCTAGAACCACCCATTGAAGAAAAATCCGAGTTAGAAAAGAGTATAGAAGCCAACCTAGAAGAGGCCGTGCGACAATTTCCGAAAATGATAGCCTCCCAATTCCATAATATTTTCAAGAGTCATACTCAGTCTCACCTCTTCAAAATGATCAAATATCCATCTTGGGATTGACTGAGGAACTCTTGCATGAGTCCGAGCGAAATCTCCAAACTTGTTGGACTCACAATTTCACAACTTTTCCAAAATCAAGCTTCCTACCCTCCCTTTCTAAAACAAACATTTGAAAAAAATCTGAGCTAGAAAAGAGTATAGAAATCTAGCATGAGACCTCATACTAATTTCAAAAATATTTTGCCCAGTCTATCGATAGGTTAGAAACACAACTGAGTCAATTGTTTAACATTCATAGGATTAAGAAAACTCACTCTTATCAACCTTTGACCAATTCATATATCTTTAACTCTATCGATCTAGATCAGGAATCATGTTGTTTTGGAAACCAAGATTCAATTTCAGTACACCCATTTTAACCTGACCAACATCAAAATTTTGAGAACCATGTTGATATTTTGGCAAGTTATCCTTTTCCTGAAATTGAACTTGAGCATGAATGTGATTATGAACCTCAACTCAGAAATTCAATTCCACTCTTGATTCAATGTTGACTCCGGTATCTTTACCTCACTTCAATCCTTTTCCCGAGTCAATATGAGATCCTGTGCCAATCCATCATGAAATTGAATCATCAATCTTTTGTGATCAACAAATTGAACTTGACCAATTTCATACTTTTGAATATCCCATTGACAAATTGGAAAGTTTTCCTTTCAAAGAAATTGAACTTAGACAAGAATGTGATTTGATCCACAAATTTGGGATACAGATCAAATTCTTGAATCAATATTGACTCCTGTTTTGCAACCCAATTTGAGCAATATTTTAGAATCAATTTTGATTCCCATACCTGTTATTCTTGAACTTGAATCACCTATCTTAGAAAGTTGCATTCCGTTGTAGGAAAATGAATGTGGATTAAAATTTTAATTTCTTAATTTGGACCCGATTCCTAAGCCAATTTTGACTCCTGAACTTTTACTTGACTTAAGTCAAATTCCTGAATTAGTATTAGTTAAAATTAATCATTCCATCTTTTCATACTCCATTTTGGAACATGGAAGTTGATAAAATTAACTCTGAAGTTATTTTGAAAATTTGGAAATTAGATGGGGTAAAATTCATATAAAAATCATTCATATAAACATCATTTTAGTAGGTTGAATTATAGAGGTCTATGGTGGGTCCTCTGAACTCCACGCAAATTGGATTGGGTCGCATTTTGTGGACCAATCAAACCGCCACCGGAACCACCACCTTGAGGTGATTTTTTCTTCTCTCTCTATTTGTTTCATGCATGCATACATTCATGATGCATTGAGGACAATGCATGAGATAAGTTGGGAGAGGGTTTAATAACGTAGAGTTTTTAGATTTTCTTTCTTTTTTACTTCTTTTAGGATATTCTTAGAATTTTTCTTTGTGTAAGATTTTTTCCTTTTCTTTTAAAAACTTTTTGAAATAAGAGACAATGTTTTAATTTATTTTAAAGAAAATTAAGATGATCTTAGAAATTAAGGAAACCTTAATTATGACATCTTAAACCTACTTGAAATAATAGATCTTGTTTAAAATTATAGGTTAAGTATAAAAGATTGGGGAGATAATTTTATCTTGAATTTTTTTACCTTAGATAGTTTGCACTTCACACAAACACAAGTTTTGGGATGAAAATAAAGACCTAAAATGTCATAAAGCAAAAATAAATAAAAAGAAGAAATTTATATGAAAAAAATCACTTATTAAGCTGGATAACTTTGCCTCAAGAAGCATGATTATTCACGGCTAAAGGTGGTAATAAAGAACAAATAATCCCTCTTAGTTTTGTGGCCTTATTTACTCAAGTCCTTAATCTCGAGGGATGTTTTCTCATCTGGTACCCTAAGACCGTCCGGTCTCGGAGTCATCGGTTAAAGGCTCACTACCTGGGTGAATTAGAAAGCCTAAGAAAACTAAGGGAAAGAAAAAAAAGAGAAGAGAAAGAAATATACATATATAAATAAATGGCTTGATGGTTTGAGTTGAAATCCCAGAAATCTGTACTATCACAAAGTGCATATTATTTAGGTTTTATGAATGATAAAATATTCAATCCAATTTTGAATTCTTATCTTAATTGAAGACAAGATCTTGCATAGAGACTAAGTTCAAGGAAGAATATTTTTTTGGTGAACTTAGCTCTTAGATCGCTTAAATTTTTGCAAACATATTTCAAAAACTTGTCTCTCTTTCAAAATGCGTTTCAAAACACTAACATTTGTTTTCTTTCTTTATGAATTTTGTGGGTACAATCTACTGAAAACCCTCAGAATACAAAACTCCTCCTCTAGGGGTAACCTAGAGGTTTAACGGCTTATTGCACACGCTCAGTGCAATCGCGTCACCTGCTAAAGTGGTGTAATAACCTTTGTAGTATAATTTTTCTTTTCTTATTTTACTGGGGTCGAGTAAAAAGGTAAGTGGGGAGTGTGATTAGTCTACAGTTCTGCATTATTATATCATATTTTCTTACTGATTTATGAATAAAATGTCAGTCTAAATCGTGTTTTGTCTCTCTTGCAGAACCAAGAAAAGGAGGGCAAAAGAGTAATAAGAGCTCAATTAAACCCACTTTTGGGTAATTAAATCCGAATTTCTTGGAGGCCAAACAAGGGAGCTTCTAGAAGATGGATTGAACCTAGAGCCTTGCGCACGCCCGACGAATATTCGGACGAAAATAACCGAGTCTGAGCATATCTGGAAGGTCCCCGAAGCGAGGCGAATCTACGCACCAAAAACAGGGACCTAGGTCCCTGGTATTGCTGCATAAACGCGGCCCACGTATCGATTTTCGACGCATGGCCTCGTCTCATCTTTTAGAACCTTCTTTCGCCTATATATACCCCTGCAGAGGGCTGGAATGCAAGCAGATTGAAAAATAAGTTAGGTTTTCTCTTTTCTAGTTGTAGATTAGGATTTTCTTCTTCATTTATTTTATACTTATATTTTTTTTAGATCTTGTAGTAGGGCAGAGAGATTCAGAGAGAGTTAGAGAGATATGATGTAATAGATAGTGACAATCTATGTAAAGGTGTCTCCTTTCTTCTCCATTGTAATCTTCTCCATCTTCTACTTGATGCTTAGCAAGATTTTCTTCTTCTGGTGACTAACTACAAACCACTACTAGCTAACCACTTACTTGATAATCCACACGAATCTAATAGCCTCAGAAGGCCTTGCTCTTGCAAGAGCCATTGATGGCTCATGATGATGGGTTCTAACATCTAACTTGCTAACTTGCTAACCAAGCTAACTCTCTCTTATTTCAAGCTTGCTTCTAATAGTTTTGATGATCTAATATTTGTATTAGCTTGTCTTGATGCAAGTTTGAATGTGAAACACCATCTTATTTGCCATGCTTTGTATCGTCTCTTGAAGCCAAGGACTAGTGATGGCCAAGGATCCATGTGAGGCAACTATAACTAAGAGGTTAGCATGTTAGTGGAGTACTTAGTAGTTAGAAGCTATGAGATTTCTTTCATAGTATTCTCCTTTCTTTTTACTTTGTTTTAAAAATCGATTTCAAAACTCTTCTTTTATCTTTTCATCATTGTTTTCACCATCCTCTTAGTTCACCTTTTTTTCATCTTCATTTTGTTTTCAAAACCACTTCTTATTTTGTTTTCACATCGCCATTTTCATCATCTCCTCTACCTATCACTTCTATATTCTTTTCTTTTTCTCATTCTTTAACAAAGAAGAATTTGTTACCAACTGACGTGGACGAACTGTTAATGCTTCTATCGCCTCCCGTCCCTATGGATTCGACCCGTTGAGCCAATGATATAACAGAAGTATCGAGGAAACATTAGCACACACATAATTTCATTGATTTCATAAAATACACATTTTCAAGTGCTGATTCCGCTCCGATCAGCGAGATATTGGTGGAAGTAATGACACAGTTCCCCATATACATTGAGCTCAATAGCACAAGTCTGCAATTAATGGGCAATCCCGTATAAGTGACTATCGGTCAATGTCTAGTGTGGCAATTCTAAATGCAAGATTTGGCTTTCTAAACATGATCATGTCGTCGTCCTGGAACAAGGTCGTGGAAATGATACTGCAAAATATACGTTGATCACCTCCTAGAATTAGTGCCTTCTGCTACAGTATGCTCTTCCTACTGATAAGTAAAGCCTGGATTTGAAAATGGAAATGCATACTTTCGTCCATCCTCATCGCTGAGTCGAAGAGATTGTTCAATGGATCGAGAGCATAACACACTGCAAGACAAAGAAAAAGTAAACCTATTAGCCTCAGGTAAAAGGAAAGGTGCTAATTCATAGCCTTGCTCCTTAAGCAAAATTAAACCAGATTCGGCTTCGCTCCTCAAACGAAGCTAACCTCGCTCTTCAAAAGAAGCTAACTTCGCTCTAAGGTTAAGCTTCACACTACATAGAGGCAAAGTGCTAAATGCCCCAAAAGGCTAGCTTCACTTGGGAGCTTAAAAGGCACTTGTGCCTTGAGAATTCAAAAATTATCACCAAAAGTCCTCAATTAAAGTTTCACTTTAAAGTTCAACTTCCCACAAAGCTCCAAGGGCTACCTTTGCTTTTTGTCACTTGACGGAAGGCAGAAAGGCCTAAGGGCTAGCTTCGCCCAGAAGCTTGCATGGAAATTTCTCAAATTTCAACGCCATCAAGCAGCATTAAAAGGAAAACCAAGTCCCCAAAAATGGATAGGACTGAAGCCAAGGGAGTTGGATTCCCTAAGATCACCACTCTCGGGTCGATATCAACTAAGTTAATAGGGAGATTAGCTAAAATTGGCTAAAAGGAAGAGATTAAAAATCTCTAAGGGTGAAAACCCTACCGATCATGGACTATTCAAGGGCAAAATCTCTATCACCGTGGATGTGGCAACTTCATTGCCTAAGCGCCACTAGCACTGTTTGCATGCCATTGGTCATAGTTTGACCTGAAGAGGATGAGGGAGAGATAGGAAGAGACTTTTCTCTCTAAGAGTTCTTTGAAAAAAAAACTCTCTAAAAATCCTAGAGAATGACTCTTCAAGTGTTCAACAAATAGGCTTTTATAGGCAGCCTTGTACCTCATTTTCATCATCTCAAAAGGAGGGCTGGCTTTAATTCTAAAAAAGTTGGAACGACTTCACATAAAACTTATTTTAGCCCCGTTGTGGGCTCATCATGTAACTTCGCATGGAAGTTGAAGGGGCCACGCAGCTCCGCTACGAAACTCACCTTCGCGTTCTGTCACTTGAAAGAATGTGCAAAAGGCCAAAGGCTAGCTTCGCAGTTTGCCTTGAAGGAATGAAAAGGAGCTAGCTCCGCTCCAAAGCCCAATCGCCGGCCAGAGAAGATGCAGAAAGCCCCTAAGGGCTAGCTTCACCCTAAAGCTTAAAGAAGAAACCATGTGATTTCTGATTTTGATCTTCAAAATTAATGGGAAATAAATTCCCTAAAATTGAAAAGATCAAAATTGAGGAAGATCAACTCCCTGAGATCATCAAAATATGATGAAATCTCAAAAAACCTTCACGGATTAAGCCAAAAAGAGTTGTAAGAAGAGATGAAAATTCTCAAAAAGGGGCATGCCCCTACCAGCGATCGGGCTTTCGACGGGTCGAGGTGGCGGCGCCACCGCCATGGAGGTAGCGACCTTTTTTCCTACGTGTTGCTTTGGTGCGATTGGAGAAGGTGAAATGTTCCCAGAAATAATAGAGTGAAGTGGGTTAGTTCAAATCCCTATAGCTCAGCGAAGCTTGAAGAATAAGATGACTTCTTCTGTAGCCCTTGGGTTCTTATAAGCAATGAAAAGCCTAACTTTGCCTCCTCAAAAGGAGTACAAGCTGTCATTTTTAAATTAAATTTGAAACAAAGGTTGGAGGTTCGAGAACCTAAAGCAGTGAAATTAATCAGTTTCACTCAGACGCGAAACCCAACTTCGCATCAGGACTTGTATTAGCTCCGCTGTGAGCTCACCGTTGAACTTCGCTGACAATTCACCTCCGTTGTGGGCTTATTACCTTGGGAACTCCTAGGCTTAAACCACCTTGTTTATCTAATTTAGTGCACGATTGCACCCAATGGACTTGCTTGACCTATGTAATTTAGGTCTCAGGCTTCAGATTCAAAGCATTTCAGAATCTGTACCAATCCATTGCAGACTCATGAAAATTTTGAAGGGGATTTTGTTGACACTCTGAAAAGACAAATTCCTAGGCAGCACTTCAACCGGTCCGAACGATGTCTAACCTGTCGACACTTTCAAAAGACAAATCGCAGACAAGCTGAAGATTTTTCCATCCCTGATGGACAAGACAGTGATTTGGACTCCACTGATCCAGTGAAGCAAACAGTGAGCCAATTGCTATCCTCTGAAGAAAATTCAGGTAGTTGAATACCTAGCTTCGCTGCAAGCTATATTTGCTAGCTCACCTGAGCCACTTTTTAGCTCAGTTGAGAGTCATCTTCTAGCTCTGCTGAGAGCTCATTTCTAAGCTTTACTGCAAGCGTTGCATATCTCTGATAATAGCTAAGTGTCAGCTTCACAGAAAACTTAGTAGCTCTGCTAAGAGCTTAGGTTCGCATGAAGCCCTTTCCATAGCTCCGTTGTGAGCTAGCTCCGCCACGAGCTTAAATGGTCATTTTGACCCTTTAAATCTCAACACGAGATTGATGTGATCTTTATCACATATTTGGCAGTTATTTGCCTTGATCCAATCAATTCTCAATCAGTTAGAGAGGATCAAGGTAATCTCCTGATTAGTAGAGAGAATCAAGGGATTGTTGCAACAAATCTTAAGCCAGCTGACTAAGTGACTCTGCGCGGGGGTCTCTAACTTCGCTCCAGCTATAATTAGCTTCGCTACAAAGCTATCATGGCTCAAAGAGCGAAGCTAGATTAGATTGACTAAATCAATATGTTAATTTTTAGGAGAGGTTGTTACACCCCATAATTCCTATAAATATCGCATTGCTAGGCAAGCGGAGGGGCAGAAATTTTCTCATTAGGCCACTGGCTGCCGATTAGCGATTCTCAAGAAGAGGCTGGACTTCTTCCATCCCTAGCTTTTGAACTCTTTGAGAGAATCTTACTTCTCTTTTTCAGGGTGTCAATATCCTAATAATCTTCCTCCCTTGAAGGACTTTTGGAACCAGGCGAGAAGGAAATCCCTAAGCAGAAGACTCGAAGGCTCAAACACTCGCATCGTCAGCGGAACAAAGCGGTCGTGCGCGGACGAGACTTCTACTGGCATACTTTCCTAGAAACTCTGAGAAAAGAAAGCTCTTGTAATATTTTATAATTTTTAATCAATTACTTGTAATTCTCTTCAACTTTTATAAAGTTTTCCCCACGTTCAAATCGATGGAAAACACTGCCCTTTACCAGAATTTAAACCATCACCATAATTTAGGCTATAACCCATTCTTTTCATCATGCGGTGTGTTTATTGCGCATAATGAAAGAATTGTGGGGGTTTTAAGTCGTCGTTTGATTCCCTAGATGCCTTGGCCCGAGCTTGGCTTTTACCGAATATAATGTTGGCTCAAAGGCCCATCACTGTAGTTTTGATGATGATTAACTCATGTAGTTATAGTGTACTAATGATCTTATGCTTACTTAGTTTCAGTTATCTATCAAGATCTTAGTAGGTGTATAGCCTCAACAAAGGTGTTTTTGGAGCTTACACGTGTTGATTCAAGAGCTAGCGCATGAAGATCGCATCTAACACTCGGTTGGAGTCTACCTCATTGGATCGTGTTTGGATCGAGTCAACTTTGAGATAGAGTTCTACAAGAAGACTTTAGTTTGTGTTGTTTAGATCTTGTATAAGATAGATAGTGTTGATATGCTCAAGTTCACACACACACAAGTTTCTATATGTTTTTTTTCATTTAACCGGCTTTGAATTTCATATCAAAAACATAGATATAATATCTTTCATGTGTATTGGATTTTGTCTATACACTCTATACTTCAAAAGAGTTTCAATATCTTATTTTTGTATCTATACATGTTTTGGAGAAAAGGGTTTTTTATTTCAAAATACAAGTTTTGGAAAATACGATTTTCGGTTTAAAGCTTAACTTCTAAATCACAAAATGACTCAAATGTTTGTAATATATGTTGAATTTTGATCACAGATATTTGTTCTTCAAAGATCCTATAAGAACTTATTTTTGTGGAATTATGTGATTTATGGGATTTTAATTGAATCAAAAAGATCAGTTTTCATGTCCTTTATCTCTGCCTATTTTGTGCTGGCAGTCGACCGGGCAGTCGACCGGAGGTACAACGGTCAGAAATTTGACCGTTGGCCGGTCGATCGGAAGGCCAATTCTGACCATATTTGGCTGCCGACGACTTTGTTTTTAAAGCCTATAAAAGGGGTTTCCTTAGACTGTTTTAGATAACAATTTTGAGAGCTTTTATTTTCTATCTTATAAGTGTTTTTGCAACAATTCAAAAGAAGTTTTTGAGCAAAAGTTTGATTTTTTTTTTATTTGTGTTTTTAAGGGTTGGAAATTCAAAGAAAAGAGATTTTGGGAATTTGGTTTTTGGTTTATCTTCTTCAACCGTATCTATTGTTTTCCCGAAAAGTTTTCTTTGAGATTTTATCTTCCAAACTCCTTGCTTTTTCTCACAACTTGAGCTATTACATCTATCCTATCATTAGGATCTTTTTGTTGGTGAGAAAAAGTGTTTGTGATCCATTGAGATCACCAAGAGTGGTTTGTGGTCCTTGAGATCACCAAGTTGTAAATCTTACCAGTTGGCATAGATCCATGGTCGTCTAAGTAAGAGATTGTAAGACGTGTCAGCATCGATGACATAGCATGCTACTTCTAATTTCAATTCTCCAATTTGGCATCGGAGACGAATCTTGCCCAAAGGGTGACTACTCCAGGCATTAAAGCCATAAATGGTTGTAGTGATAGTCGATAACCTACTGAGTGGGATACCAAGGAAGTAGAGAAGCCTCTTTGGGGTGATGCTAAGAGCAGACCCCGGATCGACTTGAATCCTCTCGATACACATGGAACCAATATATTTGTGTACTATAGAGGTACGTCACGCTTATTATATTTGAGGAGCTTGTCCTCAAGAGTGAAGGTGATGGATGGCATCTGTCCTTGCACCAATGACATTGGGGACACGGAGTCCCGTCGTCATGAATAAGGATTACTGGTACTTGTTTGAGAAAGGTTTCTAAATCAGCAAGTGAATCTTGCTTAGTGGCTAATTTTGCATCATTATCCTCACATTACCTACCATATTATGTTAAATATGTTACTAATAAATCTTTTTTGGGTAATTTTCAGATAATTCAAAGGTCAAGGGCAAGATTGTAACATAATCCAGAATTTCTAGCTATTTTTTAGATTACTGGAGAGATTTCTAGCGGAGCAAGAGAGATCCTTCCAGATAGGGGTAGATTAGTCCTAAAAAATAAGAGGAAGAACCTGAACTAATGCTACTCTAAGTGTGAGGAAAGTTGGATATTCCTTGGAGATCCCTTCTAGAAGACAGATAGCTGGAGTTGGATCAGTGCAAATAGCCACTACATAGCTGCATTTTTGCGGCAATCTTCTGGAAGTAGCCATGGATCAAGGACACATGTCCCCTCATTTCGTGCTTCCCAAGCCACTGCATCTTATAAATACCCTGTAAATTCACTCGAGAGAAAGTTAGAAAGAAAACAGATAGCAGAGCACCTCCATTGCTTGAGCTACTCTTGTTATTTTTCTCTTGTATCATTGCAACTTAGTCTAGGTTTTTATTTTCCAGAAATTGAGGGGGGATGAGAGAGTGCTATTTAAATTGATTCAATTGACATATCATTACAAGGATTACTTCTTTCCTCATTGCTCATTCTTGCATCTTCTACTTGTGCTTTTTGATTCATGTCTCTAACAATTGCCAACAAGCTTTACATTCCATGCTTTTTATTCATGTCTTGCTAATCTTCTTTTTGCATGGCTAACTAAGTACTAACCCACTAACCCTAACTCTTGAATGATAACTCATATGAATCTATAGCATGCCAATGAGCCTTGTGCAAGTAAGAGCTATGGATGGCTTATGATGAAGGATTCTAACTCTAGCTCTTTAACAAGCAATCTAACTCTCATATTTCTTGCACTAACTTTATGTTCTTGATGATCTATTGATTACCTAACTTGCTTGTTATGATTTGGAGAATACCCATTCATCTTTACCGATACAAATAGTGCACTTGTTTCTCACCCTAATCTCGCCTTAAAACGGATCTTGATAGGGTGATGTTCAAGTTTTTGCCGTGTAACGCAAAGTGGAGGGTGAAGAACTTTCATTAGAACACCACATGACTAGTTCTTAATGCACAAGACTCGTGAAGCCAAAATCCATTGCGAGACACTATCTTCAAGCAAGTTAACGGTTAATGGGTTAATTAGTAGAATGTTAGCAATGCAACCTTTCCCATTTTGTACAACTCAAACTTTTTATGCAATTTCCTTTCACTTCTTCAATTTTTTTCAAACTCTTTTTGCACTTCTTTTCTCAAAGCTTTCTTTTAAAAAAAATTCTTGTAAAAACTTTCTTTTAGTTTCTTTAAACCTTCTCTTTTCTTTTCTTTGGTTTTCATTCATCACTTTCTCAAAATCCGCATTTCTTTTCTCTTTTGTTTTCACTCGCTTTCTTAAACACAATTAAATCACATCACCTATTTCACACTCTTCTTTCTTTCTTTCTTTTGTTTTTAACTGGAACAAGAAGGACATATTTTGAAGAAAGCAAATAAAAACTAGACACAAAGCTTCTACGCCCCCCTTCCTGTGGATATGACTCCTTTTGCCATTTGGCTAGGACGACATAACTCACATCAATAAAAAACTCTTAACTCTGGTGCTTGTATCATTTCAATACACTTTTCTATTCTGAACAAAATTTTTGGCACCGTTGTCAGAGAGGGTAACGATTTTTGTTTTCTCGATCTGAACGATTCCTTTTCTGTTCAAGGTTACAGGTGTTGGGAACAAGAAATTAGTAGCTGCATTGACATATAAGTGGTCTTGGGCCTCTACTCTAGAAAGCAGAGACCAATTAACCCTCAAGACTGCTTCGCAAATGCGACTTTTGCCGCATTTTCGTGACAGAATTGAGCTGACTACTGATATTCTTTTTTGCAGAGTCGCTTGCTTTGCAAAAATTAGCTCATTGCAATAACTGTTTTCCTTGTATGCCACACCCATATTATTGCAAATAAACTAACAGTAAAAAGTTTGTTGAAAGTTAAAATTTGTTTAGACATTTGCATCTTAGGGCAAGTGTCTTTATAATCTTTTACTTTATTATTGAAGAGTGCTGGAGCAAGGTACGTGAGCATAACATATAGAATAAGACTCATCTCTTGGTTAATTTAATCACTTAAGTGAATCTTGTTTGATATTCTGTACACTTGCACTAATCGATTCTAAGAGCATCACTCAATGAACAAGATAAGGTGGGGATATCATCACCCTTGCTTAGCCCAAAAATAACATTCCAAGCATTCACAATCCTAAGCTTAATCTAAAATTTAATAGACGCTGGCCCTAGGGACATCCCGACTCAATAAGAGATTAACTGTGACTAAAACTTGATTTGAATTATACTCCAGTCAAATCAGTGTTTAAGATTAGGGATTAAGAGGTTACTGTTGGCCCAAAGCCTTCCACTCTAGTTTTGATGATGATTAACTCATGTAGTTATGTGTACTAATTATCTTGTGATGTTTAAGTTTCAGATCATTAATCAAGATATTAGTTGGTGAAAGCTTCCACACATCTTTCACATGTTGATTCAAGAGCCCGAGCGTCAAAGATCATATATAGCACTTGCTCGGTGGATCAAAGAGTTTTGGATCGAGTCGGCTTGGAGATTGCGCTCTACAAGAAGACATCGGTACCATAGTTTAGTTTTGTGTTTAGATCCAAATTGTAAAGATTAGAATAGTATGATAAGCTCAAGTTCACAACACACACGTTTCACGTTTTGGTTTTCGGTTTTTGGTTTAACCGATCTTGGTTTGCATGAATAGATATTATATCAAAACAAGTTTACTTGGTTTAATGTATATTAGATTTGTTCTATGTACATGCATGCTTCAACTCTTAGACAAACTTATTTTGATATACCTATTTCATGTGTTTTAGGTTTTGTGTTTTAACAAAACTTAATTTTGGAATTAAAGACAAAAACTATGATATATATATGTTTCATGTATATTGGATTTCTATCCATATGCATCATGCTTCAAAGTGTTTAAATATCATGTTTTTGTATTTGGAAGAGTTTTGGACAAAACGTATTTTCGATTCAAAATCCAAGTTTTAGAAAATACAGTTTTTGGTTTTTGGTAAAAATGATAAGACACAAAAATAGTTCATATTGATTGATATTTGAGCTAAACTTTTTACCACATGTTTATGTATCAATGCAAAATGATAAAACTAATTTTGGTGATTTTTAGAAGTGTTAAAAGATTTTTAACAATATTTTTAAACTGTTTTTCTGACCTGTTTCTGTTCCAGACTTCAATCAGTCGACTTATTCTCTGAACAAGTCGACTTGACCTGAAGTCGGTCGACCGGGTCGGTCGACCGACGTGCACAAATCTGTGCACGTTTGGCAGACAGAGACGGTCGACCGTACCGGTCGACCGGGATGAGAGCAGAGCTCTCTGTTTGTTTGGGTCGACCGGGGCGGTCGACCGGCAGCTGCCAACGGGCAAAAATTGACCGTTGGACGGTCGACCGGCCCGGTCGACCGGCAGGGTTATTTGGCAAAAACTGCTGCCAACGGCTAGTTTCCAGATTTGCCTATAAATACCCCCATTTGCAAGAGTTTTTCTCTAAGAATTTTTGTGCGAATTTTTTCCATACTCTCTGGTGTTTTTGCTGCAATCAAAAGAGGTTTTTGGATTCAAATTGAACATTCTTTTTGGTGTTTTTATTAGGGTTTGAAAAATCAAAGAAAAGGGATTTTGGGAAAGCTTTTGTTTGAACTTCACTATCTTGATTTCTATTATTTCCCAAAGATTTTCTTTGAGTTGCTGGTTTCAAATCCTTTGGTTTTCTCCACACTTGAGCTAAAATCTACTATCTTTTCTATAGGATTTTTGTGTGGGAGAAAGAGATTGTTTGTGGTTGCTTGTTGAACCACCAAGTTGAAAACCCAATCTTTGCTTTGTGCCTTGCCCTCATTGTGTTGAGGAAGTTGTGCAATTGGGTTGTATCCCTCAATTTGTGAGGTGATCCTTGTGTTTGCTTTGTGCTAATCCCTCGGGTTGTGAGGTGATTGTTTTGTTGGATTGGAGCTTGCCTCAAGGAGGAGGTTGTGGTTGTAAAGAGAGGAGTTGGGTACTAGTTGTGAGAGTTCTTTGTGGACTAGCTAGTGGATTAGAAATCCTTCGTGTGTCGAAGGCGGGGATGTAGAGCTGGGTGCTCGAACCTCGAAACACATCTTGTTTTTTGCGCTTGATCCATTGACTCTCTCTCTATCTCTCTCTTTACTTTGTGCCTTGCAATTATTTATATTGTGCATTCATATTTGCTTGGCTTGGTTGTGTGTGCATCATTTGCTGATCACACTTGAGTGTAATTTGTATTAAGTTTTTAAATTCCGCATTTAGTTCATAGACTAGCTTCTCACCTATTCACCCCCCCTCTAGGTGACTTTTCAATTGGTATCAGAGCTAGTGCTCCTGATATTTAGGTTTAACCACCTAGGAGTGAGATCTTGGTTTGCTAATCTTCATTTGCATTGTTCATTTGCACTCATTTAGTTTGCTCTCATGGATAGCCCTCCTATGTTTGACCATATTAGACTTGATGCTTGGAAGGCCAATATGAGTAGCCATTTGAAAAGACTAGGACATCTAGTTTATCAAGCCTCCACTATGGAATCATTCCCTAATAGTAGCAAGCATAAAAAGGTAAATGCATTAGCACTTAGAGCACTTAGAGTATCTCTTAGTGAACATCTTTTACCCGTTTTTGATCGTTATGATTCGGCTTTTGCAGTTTGGATCTTATTGACATCTCCCGAGCTTCCAAGGATTATCAACAAGATGAGGAGATCTAAAAGAGAAAAGTCCGAAGAGCGTTGCCTCATGGTCCAAGGGAATAACTCCCTTGAGGTACAATCGGACACTTAAATAGATGATAGCTCTAGTTCCTATTGCCATGGTTGTTTTGAAGTTCAAACATTGAATTTGGAACTTGCTCAAAAGCTTGAAAATTTATTGAAAAAACACAATCTTTTAAAAGAGGACAACCTTATTTTGAAAAATTAATTAAAGGATTTATGTTCTAATTTTGAATTAGTTTTGCAAGAGAAGGAAGAGATTACTAGTGAACGTGACTCACTAAGATCTCAACTAGACCTTGCCCTTAATGAGATTGATGTTTTAAAAAGCAAAAGTGATTGTGATGATGTTGTGAAGCACAATGAGATTTTATCTTCAAAATTGGATTTTACTTTTAAAGATAACCTTATCTTGAAAATAAAATTGATTCAATTACAAAAGAGTTGGAGTTGGTTTTAAAGAAAAATGAATCTTTGCAAATTGATATTGATTCTCATGTGTGCCATGCTAGTATAGCTTCTTCTTCATCTTGCACACCTATTGCATGCTCCACTTTGTCTTCCACTATTGAAAATGATATAAATATTTTGAAGAAAAGTGTTGAATGTTTGGGCTCCACTTTGAGCCAATGCACTTTAAATCATTCACGTTTGGAAACCTTGGTTCGCAAGAAACAAGGTCCATCTTTGCATGCACACCCTCCACGGCATACACATGCTTTCCATGGACACAACCATGACATGTATGCTCATGTGTACCATGTACACATTGTGGTCGAAAAGGCCATCTTGCTAGATTTTGTTATGATCGTATTTATCATGAAAATTTAGCAACTAATCTTGTTTGGGTTAGAAAAGAAACTAACCCCTATGGACCCAAAAGAAAATGGGTACCAAAAACCACCTCTTTGATTTTGATGTAGGTGGGAGCTCTCGCATCACGTGAGAGTATTGGTGCTTTGAGGTGGATGCGTTCTAAGCTTAAAAGAGAACCATTTGGATGCGTCACTCTCAAGGAGATTTGGTGGGAGGACCACCGTGGTTTGGAGAACTAGAGATGCACCTTCATCGGTTGTGGTACCATTCTCTAACTCCCATTTTTAATTGCATGCTTTTCATGTTCATCTATTCATAGCATGCCTTGTTTTATTGTTCATTATGCTTATGTCATGTTGATTAGATTAGTGTTATACATGTTTAGTTACTTGAGACACCCATGCTTTATATGGATCTTATCTTTGTGTTCTCACCTTGTTTAAACTAATATGTATGCACTTGATCTAATGTACATGCATATACATAATGATCATATAGATGTTTATGATGTTTTGTTTTGATGACTCATGTTTTATTGTTTCATGATTAGTATGATATTTGCCATGTTTATTAGACTTATGCTTTACATGATTAGTTGTTGAGACACCCATGTTTAGTATGGACCCATATTTTGTGTTCTCTTTATGTTTTAACTATCATGTTAATCATAGATCCAATGCACATGTCTTTGTCATGCTAATCATATGGTTAACTATGACTTTTTGTTTTAATAATTCATGTTTTTGATTATTATGATTGTCATGTTGATTTGTATCCGGGTTTATGCTTCATGTTTTGACTACTTGCTTGAATGATGGTTTTCATTAAGACTAGGATTTATACTTGTACAACTAGTGAGCTACAAATAGACCTTTATATATGTTTGTGCTTGAACGCTCATTTGTATTCACTTGATGTACTAGTATAGTCTAGTTTTGATGATTCTTGCATTTGACTTGTGTTCATGATCATATGTTTTAACTTCATGTATATGTTTATCTTGTCTAAACTATTGATTATACATATACATCCTTGAGCCACGTGCCTTCATGCATATACTTTTGTGGACTCATTGTGTTTAGGATACGTATGTATACTTTAGTTTGTACATGACATACATATGCCTTGAAGTTTAAATTGATTGGATGAATTTCATGTTTTTAAGATGATTTCAAATTGGTGATTTCACATCCTAGATAAATTTCATGTTTTCAATATTGAGCTTGATTGTCCATTTTCATGTTGATATGTTTCTCACAACACTTGTACACTCACCTTATTTAATGTTTTCTCATGACTTAGTTTTCATGAGTACAAATTGTGCTATATGGATTTTGAGTGTTTTAGTGCCATGTGGTTTACATGTGTCTTCATGAAAAATATTTTTTTTGTTGTTATTCCTTATTTGAAGGATCTCGTACTAGTTGATTCATATAACTAGTCGTGATATTCTTCCTTGGTAGTAGTTTTCAAACATACTATATTTGTAAACCTATTTTTGAAAACCCCTACCATCAAAGGGTGGTTGGATGGGAGATCATGCTCATGTATGCTTTATAGTGATAATCATAGTAAACTTGAACATGAAATGGGTGGTAGGAATATGAGATATACACTTGATCTTATTGTTGTTTCAATTGGTATCATGGAATTCTTTCAATTGGTATCAATCTTGATATTTCTTGTATACTCATATATTTTTGTGTATGTATGCTTACATTTCAAAGAGTATCAATTTCGATTGGTATCTAATCTTTTCATACATATGTATGTTGGTATATATTTTATTTGTGCTTACTATATCCCTATATCTTTAAGCACAAATCTTGTTTATGATGATAAGCTTGAGATTCAACTTTGTTTCAATTGATTTAGTTTTCAATTGGTATCTTAATTCGAGCCTTATCATAGTTTTTATTGGTATTTCATAAAGGGGAGAAAATCTTGTAATTCTTCTTTCAATTGGTTTTTAGTATTCCACTCCCTTACTTTATGATAGAAAATAATAATTCTATTGGTGTCAAAATCATATGTGTTTATATGTTTAATACTTTGGTATTAAAGATGCAATAGTTGCAATTGGTATCAAAATCATATTTGTTTATATACTTAAAAATAATAATAATTGGTATTAAGATCTATGTTTATTTTCAATTGGTATCAACATTTATGTTTAGAAATTCAAAATTTGTCATGTAAAATTTCAATTGATATCAAGATTGTTTATTTACAATTGTTATGTTGATTGTTTTACTTATCAATTGGTATCAAGATTTTTGTTTTTCAAATTGGTATAGTTTCACTTTTTAAATTGGTATCAAAATGCACTTCATTGACACATTGTTTAATTGGTATCATATTTGAGTTTAGACAAAAGAGGAAGAGCATCCCTTGATTGATTCCTTGTTTTGAATATAAAAAGAACATGTTTTTATGAGTTTTGTTTTAAGGAGAAGAAGAATTTCTTTTAAATCGGTTTGTTTTGTTTTTAACCCCTTTGTTGATGATTGACAAAAAGGGGGAGAAGAATTTGAGTTTATATGCATGTTTGTATGAATGTTTTATGTGTTTTTATATTAAGTTTATATTGGTATCAAAAGCATTATTTAAAGAACATGTTTAGTTTTGGTATCAAGAGCTTGTAAAAGAGATCATGAGTTTTGTTTTGCATATATTGTGTTTAATTGGTATCTAGAGCATGTTATGTTTAGTTTAATTGGTATCAAGAGCATGTTTACTTTTTAAAGATTTTCATTGGTATCAAGAGCATGTTTATTTGTTTTTGCTAATTGGTATCTAGAACATGTTTATGGTTTATAATTTCATTGGTATCTAAAGCCATTTATTAGTTGTTTATCTTATGCATGAGTTAAGGGGGAGCTTCTTTGAAGCTTAACTTTAATCCATGCATATATAACTCCATGAGTTTTGTCATCATCAAAAAGGGGGAGATTGTTGGCCCAAAGGCCTTCCACTCTAGTTTTGATGATGATTAACTCATGTAGTTATGTGTACTAATTATCTTGTGATGTTTAAGTTTCAGATCATTAATCAAGATATTAGTTGGTGAAAGCTTCCACACATCTTTCACATGTTGATTCAAGAGCCCGAGCGTCAAAGATCATATATAGCACTTGCTCGGTGGATCAAAGAGTTTTGGATCGAGTCGGCTTGGAGATTGCGCTCTACAAGACATCGGTACCATAGTTTAGTTTTGTGTTTAGATCCAAATTGTAAAGATTAGAATAGTATGATAAGCTCAAGTTCACAACACACACGTTTCACGTTTTGGTTTTCGGTTTTTGGTTTAACCGATCTTGGTTTGCATGAATAGATATTATATCAAAACAAGTTTACTTGGTTTAATGTATATTAGATTTGTTCTATGTACATGCATGCTTCAACTCTTAGACAAACTTACTTTGATATACCTATTTCATGTGTTTTAGGTTTTGTGTTTTAACAAAACTTAATTTTGGAATTAAAGACAAAAACTATGATATATATATGTTTCATGTATATTGGATTTCTATCCATATGCATCATGCTTCAAAGTGTTTAAATATCATGTTTTTGTATTTGGAAGAGTTTTGGACAAAACGTATTTTCGATTCAAAATCCAAGTTTTAGAAAATACAGTTTTTGGTTTTTGGTAAAAATGATAAGACACAAAAATAGTTCATATTGATTGATATTTGAGCTAAACTTTTTACCACATGTTTATGTATCAATGCAAAATGATAAAACTATTTTTGGTGATTTTTAGAAGTGTTAAAAGATTTTTAACAATATTTTTAAACTGTTTTTCTGACCTGTTTTCTGTTCCAGACTTCAATCAGTCGACTTATTCTCTGAACAAGTCGACTTGACCTGAAGTCGGTCGACCGGGTCGGTCGACCGACGTGCACAAATCTGTGCACGTTTGGCAGACAGAGACGGTCGACCGTACCGATCGACCGGGATGAGAGCAGAGCTCTCTGTTTGTTTGGGTCGACCGGGGGGTCGACCGGCAGCTGCCAACGGGCAAAAATTGACCGTTGGACGGTCGACCGGCCCGGTCGACCGGCAGGGTTATTTTGGCAAAAACTGCTACCAACGGCTAGTTTCCAGATTTGCCTATAAATACCCCATTTGCAAGAGTTTTTCTCTAAGAATTTTTGTGCGAATTTTTCCATACTCTCTGGTGTTTTTGCTGCAATCAAAAGAGGTTTTTGGATTCAAAATGAATAATCTTTTTGGTGTTTTTATTAGGGTTTGAAAAATCAAAGAAAAGGGATTTTGGGAAAAGCTTTTGTTTGAACTTCACTATCTTGATTTCTCTTATTTCCCAAAGATTTTCTTTGAGTTGCTGGTTTCAAATCCTTTGGTTTTCTCCACACTTGAGCTAAAATCTACTATCTTTTCTATAGGATTTTTGTATGGGAGAAAGAGACTGTTTGTGGTTGCTTGTTGAACCACCAAGTTGAAAACCCAATCTTTGCTTTGTGCCTTGCCCTCATTGTGTTGAGGAAGTTGTGCAATTGGGTTGTATCCCTCAAGTTGTGAGATGATCCTTGTGTTTGCTTTGTGCTAATCCCTCGGGTTGTGAGGTGATTGTTTTGTTGGATTGGAGCTTGCCTCAAGGAGGAGGTTGTGGTTGTAAAGAGAGGAGTTGGGTACTCCTTGTGAGAGTTCTTTGTGGACTAGCTAGTGTATTAGAAATCCTTCGTGTGTCGAAGGCGGGGATGTAGAGCTGGGTGCTCGAACCTCGAAACACATCTTGTTGTTTGCGCTTGATCCATTGACTCTCTCTCTATCTCTCTCTTTACTTTGTGCCTTGCAATTATTTATATTGTGCATTCATATTTGCTTGGCTTGGTTGTGTGTGCATCATTTGTTGATCACACTTGAGTGTAATTTGCATTAAGTTTTTAAATTCCGCATTTAGTTCATAGATTAGCTTCATCACCTATTCACCCCCCCTCTAGGTGACTTTTCAGTTACGCCTCGAAGATACCATGGTTTGGCGTAATTAAGGCTTGTTACTTATTCACGGATGCCTCCCACCGTATTTTGCCCCTATCTGGCTGATTAGCTGGTGGTCTGATTCAAACAACAACCTTCCCCGGAGAATTATCCTGTTAGTAGTCGTCTAGGTACAGGTATCCTAGATATGCTTGGTGATTGTTTTTTCTTTTTTCTTGTTTGTTCTTTTTCTTTTTACGTTTGTTTGTTAGGTGAATGTTGTTTGTGTTGTGCATGCAAGAGTGGTCCAGGGATCCAGTTACATCAAAACTAGTTAGGAACACTCTACTTGCACCTACACCACCTCCTGAGTTTATTCCAATCATGGCCAATCAAGTTTCACTCTAGGACAAGTTTTACCAGATTCGTACTTCACTTCCCTGATGCTTTCTATTACCTGAAGCTAATGAAAACAACTTGAGCTGAAGTCCCAATTCATAAAGCACCCTCCTTAGGTTCCATGGCTTAGTGAAAAGTCACCTAGAGGGGGGGGTGAATAAGTGACAATGCTAATCTAGGAACTAAATGCGGAATTTAAAAACTTAATGCAAATTACACTCAAGTGTGATCAACAAATGATGCACACACAACCAAGCCAAGCAAATATGAATGCACAAAATAAATAATTGCAAGGCACAAAGTAAAGAGAGAGATAGAGAGAGAGTCAATGGATCAAGCGCAAACAAAGAGATATGTTCCGAGGTTCGAGCACCCAGCTCTACATCCCCGCCTTCGACACACGAAGGATTTCCAATCCACTAGCTTGTCCACAAAGGACTCCCACAAAGGGAACCTCCATCGAGGATTTGGGGCAATCACAATTACAAGGAGTTCCCAACTCCCCTCCTTACAAACACAACCTCCTCCTTGAGGCACTTCTCCAATCCAACAAACAATCATCTCACAACTTGAGGGATTAGCACCAAGCTTACACAAAACACCTCACAACCCAAGTTGCACAACCTCCTCAACACAATGAGGGAAATGGCACAAAGCAAGAATTGGGTTTACAACTTAGTGGTTTCAAACAACAACCACAAAACAATCTCTTTTCCCACACAAATAACCTATAGAATAGATAGTAGATTTTAGCTCAAGTGTGGAGAAAACCAATGGAATGGAAATCAGAATCACAAAGAAAAATCCTTGGGAAAACAATAGAAATCAAGATGGTGAAGTTCAATCAAAAGCTTTTCCCAAAAACCCTCTTCTTTGATTTTCCAAACCCTAGCAAAAACACCAAAAAGATTGTTCAATATGAGTTCAAAAACTTCTTTTAAATGCAGCAAAAACACCAGAGAGTATGAAAAAATTCGCACCAAAAATCTTAGAGAAAAACTCTTACAAATGGGGTATTTATAGGCAAATCTGGAAACTAGTCGTTGGCTGTAATTTTTGCCAGAATTACCCTGCCGGTCGACCGCCCGGTCGACCGCCCAACGGTCAATTTTTGACCCGTTGGCGCTAGCGGTCGACCGCCCGGTCGACCCAAACAAACAGAGAGCAAACCTGCTCTCAGTCGGTCGACCGGCATGGTCGACCGGCTAAAGGTGTAGCCGCGTGCACGTTTCTGTGCACGTCGGTCGACCCATACGGTCGACCGTCTACATGGTGCGGTCGACCGTACCGGTCGACCGACCAGCCTGGCAGACACCAAAACAGGTCAGAAATCTGGGGAAATAAATATCCAATAAATTCTTATAAACTACTAAAAATCCCCAAAAATAGTTTTGTCAAATTGCTTTGATATATAAACATGTGATAAAAGTTTTGACTCAAATATCAAGCAATTAAAACTATTTTTATGTCTTTTCATTTTTACCAAAAACCTAACCTTGTATTTTCTAAAACTTGGATTCTTGAATAGAAAATACATTTTGTCTAAAACTCATCCAAATACAAAAACATGATATTTAAACATTTTGAAACAAGATGCATATGGATAGAAATCCAATATACACGAAACATATATATATCATAGTTTTTGTCCTTAATTCCAAAATTAAGTATTGTTAAAACACAAAACCTAAAACTCATGAAATAGGTATATCAAAAGTAAGTTTGTCTAAGAGCTGAAGCATGCATGTATATAGAACAAATCTAATATACATTAAACCATGTAAACTTGTTTTGATATAATATCTATTCATGCAAACCAAGATCGGTTAAACCGAAAACCGAAAACCAAAACATGATACGTGTGTGTTGTGAACTTGAGCTTATCATACTATTCTAATCTTTACAATTAGGATCTAAACCCAAAACTAAACTATGGTACCGATGTCTTCTTGTAGAGCGCAATCTCCAAGCCGACTTGATCCAAAACACTTTGATCCACCGAGCAAGTGCTATATATGATCTTTGACGCTTGGGCTCTTGAATCAACATGTGGGTAGCTTCCAAATCATCTTGTTGAAGCTAATCACCTACTAATAACTTGACTAATGATCTGAAACTAAAATCACAAGATTATTAGTACACATAACTACATGAGTTAATCATCATCAAAACTAGAGTGGAAGGCCTTTGGGCCAACAATCTCCCCTTTTTGATGATGACAAAACTCATGGAGTTATATATGCATAGATTAAAGTTAAGCTTCAAAGAAGCTCCCCTTAACTCATGCATAGGATAAACAACTAACAAATGGCTCTAGATACCAATGAAATTATAAAACAAATAAACATGTTCTAGATACCAATTAGCAAAAACAAATAAACATGCTCTTGATACAAATTATTAGCAAAAACAAATAAACATGCTCTTGATACCAATGAAAATCTTAAAAAAATAAACATGCTCTTGATACCAATTAAACTAAACATAAACATGCTCTTGATACCAATTATACACAATATATGCAAAACAAAACTAATGATCTCTTATACAATCTCTTGATACCAAAACTAAGCAAACCAAATATGTTCTTTAAATGATGCTTTGGATATCAATTGAACTTAATAAAAACATTAAAAACATAAAACATGCATATGTAAACATGCATATAAACTCAAATTCTTCTCCCCCTTTTTGTCAATCATCAACAAAGGGTTAACAAAAATCAAAACTAATGAAAACATATTCTTTTTATATTCAAAAACAAGGGATGTTCTCCCCTTTTTGACTAAACACAAATATGATACCAATTAGAATAAAAAGTGTCAAGGAAGTGCATATTGATACTAATTAAAAATGAAACTATACCAATTGAAAAAAAAAATACCAATTGATAAGTAAACAATCATCATATCAATTGAAAATAAACAATCTTTGATATCAAACATAACAAATTTTGAATTTCTAAACATAAATGTTGATACCAATTGAAAATTAAATCTAAATCATTGAAATCATTGCCAATTGAAATTATTTTCTATCATAAAGCAAAGGAGTGGAATACTAAATACCAATTGAAAGAAACAATACAAAATTTTCTCCCCCTTTATGAAATACCAATAAAAACTATGATAAGGCTCGAGTTAAGATACCAATTGAAAACTAAATCAATTGAAACAAGGTTGAATCTCAAGCTTATCATAATAAACAAGATTTGTGCTTAAAGATATAGGGATATAATAAGCACAAATAAAATATGTATATGTATGAAAATTAGATACCAATTGAAATTGATATACTATGAAATGAAATCATACATACACACAAATATATGAGTATACAAGAAATGTCAAGATTGATACCAATTGAAAGAATTCAATGATACCAATTGAAACAACAATAAGATCAAGTGTATATCTCATACTCCTATACCTCCCAATCATGGTTCAAGTCTCAAATGGTTTTCATTTTAAAGTAAACATGAACATGATCTCCCATCCAACCACCCTTAGATGGTAGGGGTTTTCAAAAATAGATTTGCAAATATAGTATGTTTGAAAATCTCTACTAAGGAAGAATATCACAACTAGTTATATGAATTAACTAGTACGAGATTCTTCAAACAAGGAATAACAAAAATATTTTTCATGAAGACACATGTAAACCACATGGCACTAAAACACTCAAACCCATATAGCACAATTTGTACTCATGAAAACTAAGTCATGAGAAAACATTAAATAAGGTGAGTGTACAAGTGTTGTGAGAAACATATCATCATGAAAATGGTCAATCAAGCTCAATATTTGAAAACATGAAATTCATCTCAGATGTGAAATCACCAATTGAAATCATCTAAAAAAAAGTGAAATTCATCATAAATGTGAAATCACCTAGCAAACATGAAATTCATCTAAACGATTTAAACTTCAAGGCATATGTATGTCATGTACAAGCTAAAGTATACATACATATCCTAAACACAATGAGTCCACAAAAGTATATGCATGAAGGCACGTGGCTCAAGGATGTATATGTATAATCAATAGTTTGGACAAGATGGACATATACATGAAGTTAAAACAAAACATGTAAAATGATGAATACAAGTCAAATGCAAGAATCATCAAAACTAGACTATACTAGTACATCAAATGAATACAAATGAGCGTTCAAGCACAAACATATATAAAGGTCTATTTGTAGCTCACTCGTTGTACAAGTATAAATCCTAGTTTTAATGAAAACTATCATTCAAGCAAGTAATCAAAACATGAAGCATGAAACGGGAATCATAAACCAACATAATAATCAAAAATGAATTATTAAAACAAAAAGTCATAGTCAACCATATGTTTAGCATGACAAAGACATGTGCATAGATCTATGATTAACATGATAGCTAAAACATAAAGAGAACACAAAATATGGGTCCATACTAAACATGGGTGTCTCAACAACTAATCATGTAAAGCATAGGTCTACTAAAACATGGCAAATATCATACTAATCATGAAACAATAAAACATAGTAAATAAAACAAAAATCATAAATATCCATAAGATCATAATGCAAATGTATGTGCATTAGATCTAGGGCATACATGTTAGTTCTAAACAAGGTGAGGACACTAAATATAGATCCATATGAAATATGGGTGCTCAAGTAACTAAACATGTATAACACTAATCTAATCAACATGACATAAGCATAATGAATAACAAAACATGACATGCTATAAATAGATGAACATTAAAAGCATGCAAAATAAAAATGAGAGTTAGAGAGTGATACCAAAACCCATGAAGGTGCATCTCTAGTTCTCTAAACCAATGGTGGTCCTCTCCACCAAATCCCCTTGAGAGTGAAGCACCCAAATGGTTCTCTTTTAGGCTTAGAACGCATCCACCTCAAGGCACCAATACTCTCACGTGATGCGAGAGCTTCCACCTACATCAAAAAGTATAGAGGTGGTCTTTGGTACCCATTTCCTTTTGGGTCCACGGGGGTTAGTATCCTTTCTAACCCAAACAAGATTAGTTGCTAAATTTTCATGATAAATACGATCATAACAAAATCTAGCAAGATGGCCTTTTCGGCCACAATGTGTACATGTGTACACATGAGCATACATGTCATGGTTGTGTCCGTGGGAAGCATGTGTATGCCGTGTTGGGTGTGCATACAAAGATGGACCTTGTTTCTTGCGAACCAAGGTTTCCAAACGTGTATGATTTAAAGCACATTGGCTCAAAGTAGAGCCCAAACTATCAACACTTTTCTTCAAATCAATTATGTCATTTTCAATGCTAGAAGATAAAGTGGAGCATGCAATAGGTGTGCTAGAACATGAAGCTACATTAGCATGGCAAACATCAATCTCTTTTTGCAAAAATTTATTTTTAATCAAAACCAAATCCAATTCTTTAGTAATTGATTCAATATCATTTTTCAAAGTGAGATTTTCTTTAAAAACAAGATCCAATTTAGAAGATAAAATCTCATTGTGCTTTACAACATCATCACAATCATTTTTGTCTTTCAAAAATTCATTTTCCTTTAAAACAAGTTCAAGTTGAGATTTAAGTGAGTCACGTTCACTTGCAATCTCTTCCTTTTCTTGCAAAACCAATTCAAAATTTGAACACAAATCTTTTAATTCATTTTGCAAAACAAGATTGTCATCTTTCAACAAATCATGTTTTTCCAACAAATTTTCAAGCTTTTGAGCAAGTTCCATATTTAAAGTTTGAACTTCAAAACAACCATGGCAATAGGAACTAGAGCTATCATCAATATGAGAATCCGATTGTACCTCAAGGGAGTTCTTCCCTTGGACCATGAGGCATTGCTCTTTGGACTTTTCTCTCTTAGATCTCCTCATCTTGTTAATTATCCTTGGAAGCTCAGGAGACGTCAAGATGCTCCAAACTGCAAAAGCCGAATTATAGTGATCAAAAACGGGTAAAAGAAATTCATTTAGAGATGCTCTAAGTGCTCTAAGTGCTAATGCATTGGCCTTCTTATGCTTGCTACTATTTGGGAGGGATTCTATGGTAATGGCTTGATAAACTAGGTGTCCTAGGTCTTTTAAATATTTAGTCATATTAGCCTTCCAAGCATCAAGTCTAAAATGGTCAAACATGGGAGGGCTAGCCATGAGTGCAAATGATAATGCAAATGAAGATTAGCAAACCAAGATCTCACTCCTAGGTGGTTAAACCTAATTATCAGGAGCGCTAGCTCTGATACCAATTGAAAAGTCACCTAGAGGGGGGGTGAATAGGTGACAATGCTAATTTAGGAACTAAATGCGGAATTTAAAAACTTAATGCAAATTACACTCAAGTGTGATCAACAAATGATGCACACACAACCAAGCCAAGCAAATATGAATGCACAAAATAAATAATTGCAAGGCACAAAGTAAAGAGAGAGATAGAGAGAGAGTCAATGGATAAAGCGCAAACAAAGAGATATGTTCCGAGGTTCGAGCACCCAGCTCTACATCCCCGCCTTCGACACACGAAGGATTTCCAATCCACTAGCTTGTCCACAAAGGACTCCCACAAAGGGAACCTCCACCGAGGATTTGGGGCAATCACAATTACAAGGAGTTCCCAACTCCCCTCCTTACAAACACAACCTCCTCCTTGAGGCACTTCTCCAATCCAACAAACAATCACCTCACAACTTGAGGGATTAGCACCAAGCTTACACAAAACACCTCACAACCCAAGTTGCACAACCTCCTCAACACAATGAGGGAAATGGCACAAAGCAAGAATTGAGTTTACAACTTAGTGGTTTCAAACAACAACCACAAAACAATCTCTTTTCCCACACAAATAACCTATAGAATAGATAGTAGATTTTAGCTCAAGTGTGGAGAAAACCAATGGAATGGAAATCAGAATCACAAAGAAAAATCCTTGGGAAAACAATAGAAATCAAGATGGTGAAGTTCAATCAAAAGCTTTTCCCAAAAACCCTCTTCTTTGATTTTCCAAACCCTAGCAAAAACACCAAAAAGATTGTTCAATATGAGTTCAAAAACTTCTTTTAAATGCAGCAAAAACACCAGAGAGTATGGAAAAATTCGCACCAAAAATCTTAGAGAAAAACTCTTACAAATGGGGTATTTATAGGCAAATCTGGAAACTAGCCGTTGGCTGTAATTTTTGCCAGAATTACCCTGCCGGTCGACCGCCCGGTCGACCGCCCAACGGTCAATTTTTGACCCGTTGGCGCTAGCGGTCGACCGCCCGGTCGACCCAAACAAACAGAGAGCAAACCTGCTCTCAGTCGGTCGACCGGCACGGTCGACCGGCTAAAGGTGTAGCCGCGTGCACGTTTCTGTGCACGTCGGTCGACCCATACGGTCGACCGTCTACATGGTGCGGTCGACCGTACCGGTCGACCGACCAGCCTGGCAGACACCAAAACAGGTCAGAAATCTGGGGAAATAAATATCCAATAAATTCTTATAAACTACTAAAAATCCCCAAAAATAGTTTTGTCAAATTGCATTGATATATAAACATGTGATAAAAGTTTTGACTCAAATATCAAGCAATTAAAACTATTTTTATGTCTTTTCATTTTTACCAAAAACCAAACCTTGTATTTTCTAAAACTTGGATTCTTGAATAGAAAATACATTTTGTCTAAAACTCATCTAAATACAAAAACATGATATTTAAACATTTTGAAACAGGATGCATATGGATAGAAATCCAATATACATGAAACATATATATATCATAGTTTTTGTCCTTAATTCCAAAATTAAGTATTGTTAAATCACAAAACCTAAAACTCATGAAATAGGTATATCAAAAGTAAGTTTGTCTAAGAGTTGAAGCATGCATGTATATAGAACAAATCTAATATACATTAAACCATGTAAACTTGTTTTGATATAATATCTATTCATGCAAACCAAGATCAGTTAAACCAAAAACCGAAAACCAAAACATGATACGTGTGTGTTGTGAACTTGAGCTTATCATACTATTCTAATCTTTACAATTAGGATCTAAACCCAAAACTAAACTATGGTACCGATGTCTTCTTGTAGAGCGCAATCTCCAAGCCGACTCGATCCAAAACACTTTGATCCACCGAGCAAGTGCTATATATGATCTTTGACGCTTGGGCTCTTGAATCAACATGTGGGTAGCTTCCAAATCATCTTGTTGAAGCTAATCACCTACTAATAACTTGACTAATGATCTGAAACTAAAATCACAAGATTATTAGTACACATAACTACATGAGTTAATCATCATCAAAACTAGAGTGGAAGGCCTTTGGGCCAACACTTAGAATCTGAGGATGCGTACTTCTTCATTCAGGAGTATGAAGAAGTATGCTTGATGATGAGAATCCCCCAACTGGGGGAAGATGTTGTTAGACTGAGGTTTATACTTTTTGCACTTAAGAACATAGCCAGGAAGTGGCTATATAACTTGCCCGTTAGTTCTATTTGATCATGGGATGACTTTGTTAAGGTGTTCCGTAAGAAATTCTACCTTATCCATAAGACTACCCTCATTAGAAAAAATATTATGCAGTATAGACAGGAAACTAATGAACAATTCTGGAAGTATTTCGAAAGCTTTATGGATCTGTTAGCCCAATGTCCTCACCATGGAATAGAGAAGTGGCGGCAGTGCCAAATTCTCTATGATGGGTTAGATTACTAGACCAAGACGCTCCTTGAGACTATGTGTCAAGGAGAATTTTTAAAGAAAGATGAGAACCAGTGTTGCGACTTATATGAAGCCTTAGCAGAGAAAACCATTCAGTGGGAGCCTTGTCCTGAAAAGACTAACCTCATAACCTCCAGAACTACTATGCACTCCATTGAGTCCTCTATAGCTGCCGAGGTTAAAATCACGCAACTGATGAGGAGATTAGAACTACTTGAGCCTAGGGAGCCAAACTCAGTAAACCAGGTCAACCCAACCCAAATTCCAAGCCGAAGTTACACCTATTGCCATGCCTTGACCCACTTATTCGAGGAGTGTCTTGTATATCAGGCTCAACAGATGTTTCCTGATAGTATGAATGCAGCCTACACTAGACCCAGTTACAATCCTTACTCCAAGACATACAATCTGGGATGGAGGAATCATCCCAATTTTTCTTGGAGTCAATCTAGATCTGAGCAGCCAAGATAACAATTTCCACATCAATATACTGCTTAAAATCATCAACCCAATTTCCATCAAAATCAACCCAACTTTCTGCCGACCTACCAACATAATTTCCAGTCTGCTTACCAACATCAGGAACAAAATCATCTAGATAAGAAAATAACAAATTTGGAAATTATGATAGAAAATGAAAAACACCTAGAGGGAGGGTGAATAGGTGTAAATGCTAATCTAGAAAACTAATTGCAAACTAAGTGCGCTAAATGCGGAAGCTAATGCAAATTATGCACAAACTAATACAATACAACAAGTGTAGCCGAATTCCCCTTGCGAGGCTCTGGACTAACTCCTCTTGATTCCCCTTGAAATGGGTTGAGGTGCTATATGAAGCTCTTGTTGGATGAGTATAAGTTAGGCACACACACACACAAGCAATCCAAACAATATGTGCACTCACAATCAAGCCAAGCATATAATGATGTATAGCAATATAAAAGATGTAAGGCAACACAAGCAATGTATAAGATATGTATGCAATGAAAGTATGATGCTTGAATGAAATGATGCTTGCACAAAGTAAATGAGAGAGAGTTAGAGAGACAATGGGAGCAATCGCAAACACCGAGATTTGTTTCGAGGTTCGAGCACCTTGCTCTACATCCCCGCCTACACCACCGTGTAGGATTTCCACTATCTCAACTCCCACCGAGGGAACCTCTACCGAAGAGGATTTCTTACAACTCTAGGAGTACCAAACTCCTCTCTCAAACAACAACCTCCTCACAACCGAGGGGTTAGGCCCGTAGCCAATACAACAACCAACAACAACCACCTCTACCGAAGAGGCTCACAACCAAACACTATCACCTCTACCTAAGAGGGATCCAAACCAACAACCCAATACAACAATCTCCACCTCTACCAAAGAGGGAGCAACTCAAGAAATCAAGGGTTTACAACAAGTGGTATATTTCAACCACAAACCTCTTTCCTTTTTCTTTCTTTTTCCACAAAACAAGGATCCTAATAGTTTAGGATAGAAGATAGCTCAAGTGTGGAAAACAAGTGTTTTTGGAAACAAGCAACAAAGAAAAACTACTTGGGAAATCTCTTGTATATGATAGAAAATGAAATACCAAATCAAAATCCCAAAACCTAGTTTTCTTTGATTTTCCAAAACCCAAAACAAATAAAGATTGAAGAATTAAAGCCCCAAACACTTTTGAAAACTTGTTTAAAACCTCTAGAAACCAGAAATTTTTCTCCTTAAAAAACTTGGCCAAAATCCCCAAAGAGATGGGGTTTATATAGCCCCTAGGAAAAACTAGCCGTTAGGCTGATGTGGCAGTCTGACCAACTGCCGGTCGACCGGCCCGGTCGACCGCCAACGGTCAAAAATGTGACCGTTGGGCAGCAGCGGTCGACCGGTCCGGTCGACCGAAAATTCCCGAGAGCAGAGCTCTCAACTCGGTCGACCGGTCCGGTCGACCGACTACATGTGTCGCCAGCGTGCACGATTGTGCACATCGGTCGACCGACCCGGTCGACCGGCCACTTGGTGCGGTCGACCGGTCCGGTCGACCGAACTGGCCTGGCAGGCACAGTGCAGGGTCAGAAAAATAGTGTAAAATATTTTCTAAAAATCTTTTAACACTTCTGAAAATTCCATAAAATTTATTTTATTATTTTATGTTAAAACATAAACATGTGATAAAATTTCAAGACAATATAACAACATATCAATTCATTTTTGTGTCTTGCAAATTTTATCAAAAACAAAAACTGTATTTTTATCAAACTTGATTTTTCCAAAACATGAATAGGGATATCAAAATAAGTTTGTTTAGCAAGTTAAACCATGTATGTATAACTAGAATACATCTACTATACATATAAAACATGTAAACTTGTTTTGACCTACTATTCATAAAAACCAATTATCAAATCATAAAACGTGTGTGTTTTGTGCACTTGAGCATATCAACTAAACTAAGCTTTACAAATGGATCTAAAACTCATAATCTAAACTAGGATACCTAAGTCTTCTTGACGATCTTCATCTCCAAGTAGACTCGGTCCAAACTCCGTGATTCTCCAAGTGCAAAGGTATGATCTTTAAGCTTTGGCACTGGAATCATCATGAATAGCTTCTAAACTCCTTGTTGAAGCTAATCACTAACCTAATATCCTGTTAATGATCTGAAACTTAGAAACACAAGAATATTAGTAAACATAACTACATGAGTGTTGATCATCATCAAAACTAGAGTGGAAGGCCATTGGGCCAACAATCTCCCCCTTTTTGATGATGACAAAACTCATGGAGTTATATATGCATGGATTAAAGATAAGCTTCAAGGAAGCTCCCCCTTAACTCATGCATAAACCAAATAGATAAATATGCAATGAAAGCTTATGATTCTAAACAAGAGACATACATATTTTTCATATCTTATTTATGTTTATTTGCTTATGCATGTACTCAATATATGCAAAAACATAAAGAAGCATATATAAAAACTAAACAACTCAAAGTCTTTCTCCCCCTTTTTGTCAATCATCAACAAAGGGGTAAACAATCAAAACCATAGATAAATGAGGGGTAAAAATCTTTCTTCCCCTTTTTGTCAATCAAAACAATGCAAACATGTTCTCCCCCTTTTTGTCTAAAATAAAAAACAAAATCAATAAGGGGTGACTACAAACATGATATCAATTAAAAAAAATATGTCAATGAAGCATCTTGATACCAATAAACAAGGATCAATATATGTTATATGCTATATACATTCATGAAGAGGAAGACGCTAAGTTAGCTTCCCTACACATATGCATTACATGAAGAAGGGATGACAAGCCCCAATTCACATAACACATATTATGTAATGCATAAGAGGAGATGTGAAGCTCCCCCTACACACGTATATCATATAAAGAAGAGTTGTCAAGCTCCTCAATTTATAATATACTCAACATGAATCTATATGTAAGAGAGATGTTAAGCTCTCCTTGCATATAGGAAATACAAATCAAAATTTGAATATTTTCTTTAAACAACATTTTGAGATACCAATTGTAATTAAACATAACAAATTACCAATTGTAACATAACAAATTTTGAATGTCTAAACACAAATTTTGATACCAATTGTAATAATATATTCCATTTTGAAAACATATAAACAAATTTGATGTAGATATCATATGTTCAAAATAACAACTTTTAATCATAAAGAGTGGGAGTACAAATACCAATTGAAATACAAAATCAAATTTTCTCCCCCTTTATGAAATACAAACTAAAGTCATGCATAGTCTTGATAACAATTTAAAAGTAATCAATTTAAACAAAATTGAAACTCAAGCACTAGCATAAACACAAACATATATATGTATGAAAGATAGATACCAATAGAAATTGATATACTTGGAATTTAAGGCATACATACATACAAAACATATATGAGTATACAAGAAGATCAAAATGATACCAATTGAAAGAATTCAATGATACCAATTGACATAACAATAAGCTCAAGTGTATACATCATATTCTCTACCACCCAATCATAATTCAAGTTTTAAAGATTTTCAATTAGGGCATACATGAACATGATCTCCCATCCTACCGCCCTTGGATGGTAGGAGTTTTCAAAGATAGATTTGAAAATGTAGTTTTGTTTGAAAATCACTACCAAAATGAAGAACACCGCAACTAGTTAAATGGAAAACTTGTTAACTAGCACGAAATCCTTCAAGCAAGGAATAAAACAAAAAAAATGAAATTCACATGATAATCATCACTCTAACCAATAAAGCATAACTCATGAGAAACAAAACATGAGCAATAGATATGAGTGTACAAATAATATGTGAAGATCATAATCATGAAAAATATTTCATTAAGCTCAATTATTCCTTAAAACATAATTCCATCAAAAAAACATGAATAATCATCAAAACTATCTAATTTTCAAGGCATATGTATGTCTAATACAAACTAAAGTATACATACATATCCAAAACTCAACGAGTCCACTAAATGTATATTCATGAAGGCACGTGGCTCAAAAGATGTATATGTATAAATTAGTTTGAACTAGATAGACATATACATGAAGTTAAACATAAATACATGAAACATGAAAAACTAAATTTCATCACAACAAATTTCATTTCAAGGTATATGTATGAATTGTCAAACATGAAGTATACATACATATCCCTAAACACAATTGAGTCCATATATAGATTTGCATGAAAGGCAAATGACTCAAGGGTATACATGTATATCTTAAAGTTTGACAATAATACACATATACATGAAGTGAAAACTCATAAAACAAATCAAAAAAAAATGGAATACAAGTTTGAAATGTATGAATCATCAAAACTAGACTATACTAGCACATCTAATGGGTTCAAATAAGCAATCAAGCTCAACATATATAGATTTATTTGTAGCCCACTCTATGTACAAGTATATAACTAGTCTTAATGAAAACAAACATCTAAACATATATTCAAAACATGAAGCATCAAAACAAATATAAAAGTCATCATGATAAAACTAAAACATGTTACTATGTAAATTTACATGTATTAGATTCATGATGTACATTATAGCTTAAACATAAGTGAGAACACTAAGTATGAGATCATATAAGCATGTGTGTCTCAAATACTATACATGTATGTCAAGGATCTAATAAACATGGAATGAACATACTAATCCAATGACAATAAAAACATGCTATAAACTATGAACATGAAAAGCATGTAAACAATAAATGGGAGTAAAGGATTGTTACCAAAAACGAAGAAGCAACTCTCCTTGTCTCCAAAACATGGTGGTCATCTCCACCAAACCTTCCCTTGAAAGTGATGCATCCATATGATTTCCTTTAAGTCCGGAACGCATCCACTCCAAGGTGTCATTACTCTCACGTCATGTGAGAGCCCACACCTACATCAAAAATAATAGGAGGGGTGGTCTTTGGTACCCACATCTTATTGGGTCCATGGGGGTTAGTCCCTTCTCTAACCCAAACAAATTTCTTTGCTAAATTTGAAACATTTAATCTATCATAACAAAATTTAGCAAGATGGCCTTTTCGGCCACAATGTGTACATGAGTACACATGAGCATACATGTGTTGATGGTGTCCGTGAGGAGCATGTGTATGCCGTGGAGGGTGTGCATGCATATAGGATGGAACTTGTTTCTTTCGAACCAAGGTTTCCAACCGTGAGTGGTTCATGGCACAATGGCTCATAGTGGAGCCCAAACAATCTACCTTCTTCTTTAACATGAAAATATCATCATTATTCTTAGAAGAAGAGGTACATGCATTAGGTGTGCTAGAATGTGAAGCTATACTAGCATGGCAAACATGTGCATCCATTTTATTTTGCAAAACAATATTTTTCTTTAAGCAAACATTTAAATCATTGGAAATAGAAATAATTTTGTTTTTCAAATCAACATTTTCTTTTAAAACAAAATCTACTTTTGAAGACAAGTTCTCATTTTTCTTCAAAAGAACATGGCAATCATTTTTATTTTTCAAAAACTCATTTTCTTTAAGTGCAAGATCAAGTTGAGATTTTAATGAATCCCTCTCATTAGCAATCTCCCCTTTTTCTTGCAAAACAACATCAAGTCTAGCAATCAAATTTTTATTTTCATCATTAATGCCTAGACTCTTCTTTTTCAACAAATTATATTTTTCTATCAATTTTTCACAAACAATGGAAAGTTCTTCATTCAAAGCATGGGGATCAACATAATCATTTGAAGAACTAGCACAATCATTACTATCTAGTTGAGATTCCGAATGTACCTCAAGGGAGTCATTCCCTTGGACCATGTAGCATATAGTGTTGGATTCTCCACTAGATTCCTCTTCTTGGATTTGGAATTGAAGCTTGGAGGTGTTGGTGGTTGTCATTTGTTCCACACTACAAAAGCGGAATCAAAGTTAGAAACACATAAAAGATAATCTTTAGATAAAGTGCTTCTAATGGCCTCTAGGGCTTGTGCATTGGCCCCTATATGATTGCAATCACCAAGATAACATCTCTTGGTGGCGGCAAGGAAAACATGCAAACCTAGGGTTTTTAGGTACATGGACATCCTATACTTCCAAACATCAATGTTGGAAGGGTCAAAGCTAGGAGGGGTCATGAAGTCCATGGTAAACTATATATGAATGTGCAAACAAACAAATGCAAATGAGATTAGCAAGCAAAAGGATCACTCCTAGGATGTTAAGCCTAAGTATCAGGAGCACTAGCTCTGATACCAATTGAAAAACACCTAGAGGGGGGTGAATAGGTGTAAGTGCTAATCTAAGAAACTAATTGCAAACTAAGTGCGCTAAATGCGGAAGCTAATGCAAATTATGCACAAACTAATACAATACAACAAGTGTAGCCGAATTCCCCTTGCGAGGCTCTGGACTAACTCCTCTTGATTCCCCTTGAAATGGGTTGAGGTGCTATATGAAGCTCTTGTTGGATGAGTATAAGTTAGGCACACACACACAAGCAATCCAAACAATATGTGCACTCACAATCAAGCCAAGCATATAATGATGTATAGCAATATAAAAGATGCAAGGCAACACAAGCAATGTATAAGATATGTATGCAATGAAAGTATGATGCTTGAATGAAATGATGCTTGCACAAAGTAAATGAGAGAGAGTTAGAGAGACAATGGGAGCAATCGCAAACACTGAGATTTGTTTCGAGGTTCGAGCACCTTGCTCTACATCCCCGCCTACACCACCGTGTAGGATTTCCACTATCTCAACTCCCACCGAGGGAACCTCTACCGAAGAGGATTTCTTACAACTCTAGGAGTACCAAACTCCTCTCTCAAACAACAACCTCCTCACAACCGAGGGGTTAGGCCCGTAGCCAATACAACAACCAACAACAACCACCTCTACCGAAGAGGCTCACAACCAAACACTATCACCTCTACCTAAGAGGGATCCAAACCAACAACCCAATACAACAATCTCCACCTCTACCAAGAGGGAGCAACTCAAGAAATCAAGGGTTTACAACAAGTGGTATATTTCAACCACAAACCTCTTTCCTTTTTCTTTCTTTTTCCACAAACAAGGATCCTAATAGTTTAGGATAGAAGATAGCTCAAGTGTGGAAAACAAGTGTTTTTGGAAACAAGCAACAAAGAAAAACTACTTGGGAAATCTCTTGTATATGATAGAAAATGAAATACCAAATCAAAATCCCAAAACCTAGTTTTCTTTGATTTTCCAAAAACCCAAAACAAATAAAGATTGAAGAATTAAAGCCCCAAACACTTTTGAAAACTTGTTTTAAAACCTCTAGAAACCAGAAATTTTTCTCCTTAAAAAACTTGGCCAAAATCCCCAAGAGATGGGGTTTATATAGCCCCTAGGAAAAACTAGCCGTTAGGCTGATGTGGCAGTCTGACCAACTGCCGGTCGACCGGCCCGGTCGACCGCCAACGGTCAAAAATGTGACCGTTGGGCAGCAGCGGTCGACCGGTCCGGTCGACCGAAAATTTCCGAGAGCAGAGCTCTCAACTCGGTCGACCGGTCCGGTCGACCGACTACATGTGTCGCCAGCGTGCACGATTGTGCACATCGGTCGACCGACCCGGTCGACCGGCCACTTGGTGCGGTCGACCGGTCCGGTCGACCGAACTGGCCTGGCAGGCACAGTGCAGGGTCAGAAAAACAGAGTAAAATATTTTCTAAAAATCTTTTAACACTTCTGAAAATTCCATAAAATTTATTTTATTATTTTATGTTAAAACATAAACATGTGATAAAATTTCAAGACAATATAACAACATATCAATTCATTTTTGTGTCTTGCAAATTTTATCAAAAACAAAAACTGTATTTTTATCAAACTTGATTTTTCCAAAACATGAATAGGGATATCAAAATAAGTTTGTTTAGCAAGTTAAACCATGTATGTATAACTAGAATACATCTACTATACATATAAAACATGTAAACTTGTTTTGACCTACTATTCATAAAAACCAATTATCAAATCATAAAACGTGTGTGTTTTGTGCACTTGAGCATATCAACTAAACTAAGCTTTACAAATGGATCTAAAACTCATAATCTAAACTAGGATACCTAAGTCTTCTTGACGATCTTCATCTCCAAGTAGACTCGGTCCAAACTCCGTGATTCTCCAAGTGCAAAGGTATGATCTTTAAGCTTTGGCACCGGAATCATCATGAATAGCTTCTAAACTCCTTGTTGAAGCTAATCACTAACCTAATATCCTGTTAATGATCTGAAACTTAGAAACACAAGAATATTAGTAAACATAACTACATGAGTGTTGATCATCATCAAAACTAGAGTGGAAGGCCATTGGGCCAACAGAAAACTTGTCCAAAACTCAAGCCAAAATGATGAACAGTTATAATCAAGCTATTAATAGGCTAGAGGTTCAAATAAGTTAATTGGCTTAGTCACTTATTGAAAGACAAAAAGGAACCATGCCAAGTCAGCCATTGCCTACTCCTAAGAACCCCTTCCTTGTTAATGAAGCTGAGGATGTAATTCCAAAACAATGCAACACTATTCATATCCTAAGATCAGGAAAACAAGTTGATAACTAGGCTTCTAATGTCCCGGTTTTCAAAAATCCAGTGTCTAATCCTCTTGTGATCACACCACAAGTTTAAAATGATCCATCTTCATCATCAAGTTCACAACAATCCACTTTCAAGTCTAATGAAAAGGATAATCAGCTGAGTAAACTTACAAGCCTATTGTGCTATTTCCTAATAGGCTAGCAAACATCAAGACCTATGCTTAATTGGAAAAGATTAGAGAAATATTTAATCAAGTCCAGATAAATGTACCCCTTCTTGATGCTATTTAGCAAGTTCCAATGTATGCCAAGTTTCTAAAAGACATGTGTATCAAGACAAAGAAAACAAATGTCCCTAAAAAGGTCCTCCTCGCATCTAACATCAGTGATTTCTTATCCGGGCCCATCCCTGTAAAATACAAAGACCCCGAATGTCCAACCATTTTGTGTATCATAGGACAGACCACCATAAACCGAGCATTGCTTGATCTGGGAGCAAGTATCAACTTGCTCCCTTTTTTTGTGTATCAGCAACTCGGGTTAGGTGACCTCTGTCTAACCTGGGTTACTATACAATTAGTTGATCGTTCTGTAAAAGTCTCCAAGGAAGAAATTACAGATGTCCTTATACGAGTCGGAGAGTTTATCTACCCTGTAAATTTTATCATTATGGAGACACAAACCGTGCAAAACCCGAAAGCTTAAACCCCTGTCATTCTAGGATGACCTTTCCTAGCAACTGCGAATGCTATTATAAACTATAGGAACGGGTCTATGTGCTTGACTTTCGGTGACATGACAGAGAAGGTGAATGTTTTCAACCTGGGAAAACAACCTCAAGACTTAGATGACCAATCATTTGAGGTGAATTTGATTGAATGACTCACAAGTGAACATGAGGAGGAGTTAGAGTATGAGTCTGATCATGAATTTGATTTGGAGTCAGATGACTTCAATCTTGACCCGATTGCAAACTCAACAGTAGAGTGATCAACAAACGCAACCCCGAACATTCCCTTGCAATAAGAACAACCTTTGATAGATCATGCCCTTTTTTCGAATTGAAAGCTCTTCCTAGTCTTCTCAAGTACCAGTACTTGGGTGAAAAGGAAGCTTTCCTTGTGATCATAGCTTCCCATCCGACGGAAAAACAAGAGGAGTATCTTCTTGCTATATTAAGAGAAAATAGAGAGGCCATTGGTTAGACTATGGCTGATATCAAGGGGATCAGCCTATCTATTGTGCAACATAGGATTCATCTGATAGAAGAGGCCAAGACCAAACGTGATCCACAGCGTCAGTGCTGAAAATCTTAAAACTGCTAGACAATGGGATAATTTATCCCATATCTAATAGGCCCATGGTGAGTCTAGTCCACGCTGTGCCCAAGAAAGTCGACTTTACCATGGTAAAGAATGACAAAAAAGAATTGGTACAGACTCATCTTCCAACAAAGATATGAGTTTGTATTGATTATCGTAAGCTGAACGCAGCCACGTGTAAAGACCACTTCCCTCTTCCTTTCATAGGTCAGATGCTCGAGAGATTGACAGGACACAAATATTATTGTTTCCTGGATGGATATTCAGGATACAATCAAATTCCAATTGCTCTCGAGGATCAAGAAAAGACAACTTTCACTTGTCCATTTGGAATGTTTGCATACCGATGAATGCCATTTGGGTTATGCAACGCTTCTGCAACATTCCAACGTTGCATGCTTAGTCTTTTCTCGGACATGGTCGAAAGATTTCTGGAGATTTTTATGGATGATTTTTAGATATATGGAGATTCTTTTGACCAATGCTTACATCATCTCAAGTTGGTCTTACAAAGATGCATGGAAAAAAATTGACACTTAATTGAGAAAAGTGTCATTTCATGGTCAAACACGGAATCGACCTTGGGCATGAGATTTCGAGTAAAGTAATTGAGGTTGACGAGTCTAAAGTGGAAGTGATAGTAAAACTCCCTGAACCAAAATGCTTAAAAGACATCAGATCTTTCCTAGGCACGCTGGTTTTTACAAAAGGTTTATTAAAGAGTTTAGCAAAATTGCTAGACATTTAACTAATATTTTAGGAAAAGATATGCCCTTCCATTTTGATAAGGAATGTCTAAAAGCCTGGGAGAAGCTAAAACATGAACTTGTCCCTGCACCAATAATTTCAACAACATATTGGACTAGACCCTTTGAAGTCATGTGTGATGTTTTTGATTATGCCATTGGCGCTGTCCTAGGACATCGCATTGATAACAGACAACACGTGATTTACTATGCAAATAGGACACTTAATGAGGCTCAACTTAATTACACAATAACTGAAAAGAAATTTTTAGCAGTTGTGTTTGCGTTGGAGAAATTTTGCCAATACCTACTTAGGTCTAAAACAAATATTTTCACCAACCATTCCGCCCTCAGATATTTGATGCAAAAGAAGGACACTAAGGTTAGACTTATATGTTGGATCCTTCTTTTGTAAGAATTCGATTTAGAGATAAAGGACAAAAAGGGCGTTGAAAATGTGGTGGCAGCTCACTTGTCTAGAATCCCAAATGCACCAGTGGAGACCATCCTGATTAATGAAAACTTCCCTGACGAATATATCTTTGTGATGTGTAAAGAGGCCTGATATGCTGACATAGCAAATTATCTTGCAACCGGGCGAACACCTTCTAGTTGGTCAAAATAGGACAAACATCGCTTTTTCACTCAGATACGGTTCTTCTTCTGGGATAAACCATATTTATTCAAATATTGCTCTGACAAGATCATTGGAAGGTGGTCTTCCTGAAGATGAACACCTTAGTGTGTTTACATTTTGTCACGATTTTGCATGTGGTGGGCACTTTGATCCACGTAAGTCTGCTGAGAAAGTTCTGCAGAGTGGGTTCTACTAGCCCACTTTCTTCAAGAACTCTTATAAGTTTTGCAAACTCTATGCAAGATGTTAAATGACGGGTCAAATCACACGTAAGGATATCATGCCCCTTACATAAATCTTGGGAGTATAAATTTTCGACGTGTGGGGAATCGATTTTATGGGACCCTTTCCAATTTCCTTTGGCAACCAATTCATTTTGGTAGCTATTGATTACGTTTTAAAGTGGTTAGAATTTGTACCAATGAGAACAAATGACAACCGAGTTGTTATCAAGTTTTTGAGAGAAAATATCATTTCACGCTTCAGAGCCCCCCGTACGATAATAAGCGACAACGGGAGTCGTTTCTGCAATCTGGCTTTTGATGTCCTAATGCGAAATTAATCCAATTCTCATAAATTATCCACGGCCTACCATCCTCAGATGAATAGACAGGTGGAGGTGACAAATAGACAAATTAAACTCATATTGGAGAAAATCGTAGGGCAAAATATGAAAGAATTGGTCAGTTAAGCTTATTGATGTACTATGGGCTTATCGGACCGCCTACAAAACTGTCCTAAGGATGTCTCCATATCGAGTGGTATTTGAAAAACCTTGCCATTTTCCTGTGGAGCTTGAGCACCTTACTTTGTGGGCTATCAGACAACTTAATTTTGACCTTAAGAAGGCCGGTGACTTAAGGAAGTTATAAATTTCTGAGCTTAAAGAAATAAGAAATGAAGCCTATAATAACGCTCAAATTTCTAAGAGTAGAACCAAACTCTTCCATGATCAGTCCATACATAGGTAGAATTTTATCCCTTAACAAATAGTTCTAATATATAACTTTAGGCTTCACCTTTTGCTGGAAAACTAAAGACACGTTGGTCAGGACCATTTCTTGTTCAAACAGTTTTTCCACATGGAGCGATTTAAATTTTTGATCATAAGAATGGTAATGTATTTAAAGTCAATAGTCAAAGACTAAAATCATTCTTTACCACTAAGCCTGAGCCACACAGAACTTTTGAATTGGGTCTCTGTGAGTCAGTATATGAGTGACTGATTAGTCTACAATTGAACTTAGACAAGAATGTGATTTCGATCCTCAAATTTGTGATACAGTTCAAATTCCTGAATCATTATTGACTCATGTTTTGCTACCCGATTTGAGCAACATTTTCGAGTCAGTTTTGATTCCCATACCTGTTATTCTTGAACTTGAATCACCTATCTTAGAAAGTCGCATTCCGTTGTAGGGAAATGAATGTGGATTAGAATTTCAACTTCTTGATTTGGACCCGATTCCTGAACTAATTTTGACTCCTAAACCTTTACTTGACTTAACTCAAATTCCTGAGGCAATATTAGTTCATATACTTCATGAGTTCAAATCAATCATTCCATCTTTTCATAGTCCATTTCGGAACAAGGATGTCGATAAAATTGACTCTGAAGTTATTTTGAAAATTTGGAAATTAGATGGGGTAAAATTCAAAATAAAAATCATTCATATATAGATCATTTTAGTGGGTTGTAGTATAGAGGTCTATGGTGGGTTCCTCTGAACTCTACATAAATTGGATTGGATCGCATTTCGTAGACCAATCAGACCGCCACCGGAACCACCACATTGAGGTGATTTTTCCTTCCCTCTCTATTTGTTTCATGCATACATATATCACGATGCATTGAGGACAATGCATGAGATAAGTGTGGGGAAGTGTTTACTAACGTAGAGTTTTTAGATTTTCTTTCTTTTACACTTCTTTTTTACTTTTAGAAATCTTCCCTTTTGTATAGGATTTTTCTTTCTTTTTTAAAACTTTTTGAAATAAGAGACAAAGTTTTGATCTATTTTTATGAAAATTAAGATGATCTTAGAAATTAAGAAAGCCTTAATTATGACATCTTAAACCTAGTCAAAATAATGGATCTTGTTTAAAATTATAGGCTAAGTAAGATAAATTGGAGAGATAGTTTTATCTTGAATTTTTTGCCTTAGATAGTATGCACTTCATACATATACAATTTTTGGGATGGATACAAAGACCTAAACTGCCATAGAGCAAAAACAAAAAAATATATATGGTATAAATGAATTTAAAAAAAAATCACTTATTAAGCTGGATAATTATGCCTCAAGAAGCATGATTATTCACACCTAAAGGTGGTAATAAAGAACAAATGATCCCCCTTAGTTTTGTGGCCTTATTTACTCGAGTCCTTAAACCCGAGGGATGTTTTCTCATCTGGTGTCCTAAGACCGTCTGGTCTGGGAGTCATGGTTAAAGGCTAATTACCCGGGTAAACTAGAAAGCCTAAGAAAACTAAGGGAAGAAAAAGAAAAAATATATATATATAAAATGGCTTGATGGTTAGAGTTGAAATCCAAGAAATATTCACTATCACAAAGTGCATATAATCTAGGTTTTATGAAAGATAAAATATTCAATCCAATTTTGAATTCTTACCTTAATTGAAGACAAGATCTTGCATATAGACTAAGTTTAAGGTAGAATAATTTTTGGTGGACTATGACCTTAGATCACTTATATTTTTGCAAAAATATTTCGTAAACTTGTCTCTCTTTCAAAATGTGTTTTCAAAATACTAACATTTGTCTTCTTTCTTTATGGATTTTGTGAGTACAATCCGCTAAAAACCCTCAGGAGATAAAACTCCTCCTCCAGGGGTAACCTAGAGGTTTAACAGCTTGTTGCACACGCTCAGTGCAATCGCGTCACCTGCGAAAGTGGTGTAATAATATTTCTAGTATAGTTTTTCTTTTCTTGTTTTGCTCGGGACGAGTAAAAGATAAGTGTGGGGGTGTGATTAGTCTACAATTCTGCATTATTATATCGCATTCCCTACCGATTTATGAATAAAATATCATTTCTAATTGTGTTTTGGTCTACGTTACAGATAAATCATGAGTCCAATGGCCAAAGGGTAATAAGAGCTTAATCAAACCCATTTTCGGGTAATTAAATCCGCAATTCTTGGAGGCCAAGTAAGGGATCTTCTAGATGATACATCAAATCTAGACCCTTGTGCACGTCAGACGAATATCCGGCCAAAAATACCAAAAACCAAATACACCAAGAAAGTCCTAGAAGCGTCGGGGATGTGCTCGCCAAAACCAAGAACTTATGTCCCTGGTATTGTCTCGCGAAAACGCAACAATAGACACGTTTTCACGGCACTTTGGTGCGGCCACACGTCAATCTTCGACGCGTGGCCCCGTCTCGTCTTCTAGAAGCCCTGTATGCCTATAAATACCTCTGCAGAGGCCCGAAACACAAGCAGTTTTGGATTTTAGGCTAGGTTTTCTATCTTTAGTGTAGTGTAGTGTAGGTTTCTTCCTTTCTCGTATTTTGTACTTTTATTTCATTTTTAGATCTTGTAGTAGGGTTGAGAGATTTAGAGAGGGATTGATGTAATAGATGGTGATAATCTATGAAAGGTGCCTTCTTTCTTCTCCATTGTAATCTTCTCTCTCTTTTACATGATGCTTGGCTAATTTCTTCTTCTCATGGCAATCTAACTACTAACCAGTAACTATCTAACCACTTACTTGATAATCCACATGAATGTAGTAGCCTCTAAAAGGCCTTGCTCTTGCAAGAGCCATTGATCGCTCATGATGATGGATTCTAGCATTCTAACATTTCTAACACCTAACCCACTAACTTGCTAACTTTGTAAATGCTAACTTTATTTCATGCTCACCTCTAACTGGTTTTGATGATTTAATAGTAGCTTGCAACTTGTTATGTGGTATGGATGCGTTGTTTGAATGTAGAAGAACAATCTTATGGGCCATGCTTTGTATCGTCTCTTGAAGCCAAGGATTAGTGATGGCCAAGGATCCATGTGAGGTAACTATCACTAAGAGGTTAACATGGTTAGTGGAGCGATTAGTAGTTAGTAGCCATGAGTTTTATTTTACTTTGTTTTAAAAATCAATTTCAAAACTCTTCTTTTATCTTTTCATCGATGTTTTCGCCAACTTCTTATTTGACCTTTGTTTCATTTTCTCTTCTATTTTATTTTCCAATCCACTTCTCTTTTATTTTCACATTTCTTTCATCGCTCTCCTCACCTATCCCCTCTGGATTTCTTTTCTTTTATTTTTATTTTTCTAATTCTTTAACAAAGAAGACTTGTTAACAACCGATGTGAATAAGAACTGTTAATGCTTCTATCGCCTCCCGTCCCTGTGGATTTGACCCGTTGAGCCAATGCTATAACGAAAGTATCGAGAAAACATTAGCACATACGAGCTTTTATATCGATTTTACAAAACACACGTTTTAAGGTGCTGGTTCCGCCCCGATCAGTGACCAGGCCATCTCCAAATTCCCCTATTTATCATTGTAAAAATCTTTTACGGGACCCCTTTTTTGTAAATAACCATTTTCCTTTTCTCCAAAAATAAATATAAAAATTAAAATTAAAAAATATATATTAAAATAGAAAGATTTTAGATTTTGTACAGATTTTAAAACACCAAAATCTCCAATTCAAAATTTCTAAATCCTCAAAGGGTAAAAAAGGAAAGTTATCCTTTCTCAGCCTATATATATCCCTTCTATTTCTCACATGGGTATCAACACCGAGATCTAGAGAGAGGGAGGAGCGTCGCCAACCCGCCAAAACCAGAGCCCCTG
>JAVJIF010000974.1:55000-83920 GCA_038442645.1 Agave tequilana
TGATCCTAGGTCCATGGTGTGCAATGAAGAAGAAGACCCTAAATCACCATTTAATGAGTGATTAAAGGCCTACAAAGTAGCCATTGATCTTAGGAGGTGATTTTGTCAGACTCGGGGGCTCAAATAAAAATCCAGAAGGTACAACTGACAGGGGACCGAAGCGACAACGTACAGCAGGCGGTGCTACGCGCGTCACTGTGGTACAGCCGCGGAAACGCGGTCGTACATCGCCACGTTTTCGCGGTCGTACATAGCCGCGTTTCAGCGACTCTACTAGTGCGATCGCGCCAGTGCTTTGAGCCAGGGTTTGCCTCCTGACCCCCTTTCTCCTGGTGCCGATAAATACCCCCTAGGATTCTTCAGATAGAGATATCCAGAAATTTAGGATCTTTATGTTAGTTTATTTTTAGAATTGTAGTTGTTTGTTTTTTCTTCTTCTTCTAATTTAGTTTAGCCATTAGAGTGAAAGAGAGAGAGTGTGTACAAGTTGTATTTGAAGGTGACAAGCTTATACAAGTAATACTTCTCTTTCTTCTTCCATTATTTGGTGTTTTCATTTGCCTTTACTTTCTTATTTTAGTGTAATACTCCTTCTTTTTCTCTCTTCTCTCTAGTTGTTTCATTTCTTACTCATGTCTAGATAACTCTTTTATTGCATGGCTAACTAACTACTAACCCACTAATTTTTAACAACTTGATTGATAACCAAAATGAGTCAATAGTGTCAAACAAGCCTTGTGCAAATAAGAGCTATGATATCTTAAGACGAGGGTTCTAACTCTAACTTACCTACAAAGTATTAGTTTTCTTATATTTCATGCTTAACGGGTTTTCGATAATCTATAGATTATAAACATTACTTGTTTTTGTAAGTTAGAGCTATTCCTATTAATCTTTGTCGATACCAATTGTGCACTTGTTTCTTCTCTTATTCTCGCCTTCGATTGGATCTGATAAGGGAATGTTTAAATTTTACCATTAAAGCTAAGTTAAAGGAAGGGCTTTCATTCGCTCTCCAACATGAATAGTTTCTATGCATAAAAGTTATGCTTGCCTAGGATCCATCGTGAGGCTACATCTTCAAGAAGTTAGAGATTAGTGGGAGCACTTAGTAGAAAGTTAGCCATGCGTTTTTACCATTAAGAAAATTCACTTTTACTAACCAATCCAAACAATTCTTGAAACAACACTTATCTTTTCAAATTCTTTAATTGAAACAAAGAACTTTTTCTTTACTTTGAACAACGAAGCCGCATCAAAGCTTCTATCCCTCTCCCTTCTTGTGGATACGACCCATATAGCCACTTTGCTAGGATGGAAGAATCACAAAAGCAGTAACATCGACCCATATTCCTTTACTCATATTTGTGCATGCTTTTTGCCGATCAAATTTTGGCGTCGTTGCTGGGGAGGGACCGACTTTATTGTTCAAAACTAAAGATTCTTCTTTGTTTTTGCATGTAGGAGAGGTATCATGGAGCTAACTATTACGGAAGCAAGAGTGGTGGCCAAGGACATTGCACGAGGAACTCATTTGTCTCAAAAAATTCGTGTAAAAGCGAATTTCTCCGATTGAAGTACTAAAAAAGCTCTTCTACAGGGTTGCCGAAAATCGCTCAAATTGCTTTCTCAAACCTTTACACTTGTAATAATTTAACAGAAATTCATTTGTTGCTAAATTAAAAATCGAATTAGACTCTTACATTTAGAGCACGTGTCTATTTCAATTCATTTCAATTTCTATTGAAGAGTGCTGAAGAAAGATACGTGTGCATTTATATAGAATAGGACCAACATTTTGGAGTGATTTATCGCTTTGAGTGTTATCTTGTTGTGAATTTACTGTACACTTGCACAATTGACATTAAGGGCAAAACCCCAAATAAACAAGATAAGGTGAGGATTTCATCACCCTTCCTTAGCCTAAAAATCATCTCCAAATGCACTCACACAACCCAAGACTTAACTAAAATTGATAGACGTTGGCCCCAGGGACATCTCGGACTCACTAAGAAATAAACGACGGTGAAAATGTTGGCCCAAGGTTACAATCACCCGTTTTTAGTGTGTTTTGATGATTACAAAACATATTAGTTATTTGTACTAATGTTGTTTATTGGTTCAGTGTGTTTCAGGGTTCTAATGAAACTAGAAGGTTTCTTCCCTAGAGGAAGGTGTTTTGACTCAAGTTACCTCAATTTGGGCTCAAGAATCAAGCTTTCAAGATCATATGGAGAAGCCCACTTGAAGAACTTGTAGTCCTTAGAACCAATGTAAGAAGTAGTTTGTTAAAGTTTGAGTTTTGGAAAATTGGCTCTAGGATACACACACAAATTTTTGTATACAAGTTTTCATGTTTAAAACTTTGTGTTTCTAAGTTTCATGCTTTAACAAATATACATGACTCTAAGTTTTACAAAGGTATATATATCATGTTTAAAAACCATGTATACTCTTTCTAGCATGATACTTAGTTTTCTTTACTTCAAAACATTTTTTACAACAAAAATTTCAAGTTCTGTCTTGCTGTTTTTCTGTTTCAGGCTAGACCGGCCGACCGGCCCGGTCGACCGGCACCTGCACAGGACATGCACGCATGTGCATGTCTGTTGGCCGACCGCCCGGGTCGACCGACTGTCTGCAGGTTTGCTCTCGGGTTTTCTAGGTCGACCGCCCGGGTCGACCGCCTTCAGAAACCTGTGTTTTTTTTTAGAGGACGGTCGACCCGAGCGGTCGACCCGAGCCCAACGGCTACTGCCAGCTAGGCGGACGGTCGACCGAACGGGTCGACCGCCAAGCCTGCAGAGCCCCAACGGCTCTTTCCTCTTTTGTGTATTTCTGAAATCTGTTTTTGTAATCTGTTTTAGCAGACTTTTTCTGAGTTGTTGGAGATCTTTTTCAGGTCAAATAAGCTTAAAATAAATTGTTTTTAAACCCTTTCCTCTCCCTATAAATAGAGGAGATAGGTCTCTTGCATTTCTCACCAAGAAAAATACCTAAGTTTTCAAAGAGAAGAAAAGTTTTTAAGCTCTCCATTTTCCATTCTTTCTTGAGCTTGTTTTCAGTTGTGTTCTCTAGCAAAAATCATCTCTACAACTGAGTTTTCTCACTACACTTCTTAGAGCCAAAATTCCCTACTCAATCTATAAGGAAGTTGTAAAAGAGTGAGAGTTTGTAAGAAGTTTAGTGATCTTGTTGTGATCACTTTGGTTACTTGTGTTCATCTTGTTCTTGTGGAGACACCTCTTCGGTAGAGGTTATTGTAAGTGGTGGAGCTCGGTGCTCGGGTCTTTGGTAGACCGTTGTAAGCGTCCTAGGTGGATAGTGGAAACCCTTCACGGAGGTGAAGGCGGGGAGTAGAGCGGTGGCTCGAACCTCGAAACAAACATCTTGTGTTTGCGATTGCTTTGTGTCCATTTCGCTTTAAATTTCTCTTGCACTCTATTCCTTCAATTACTTGCTTGAGATCTAGTTTTCTTACCTTGTGTTATTGCCTCTTGTTTGTGATACTTGTGATATATCTTGTGTGCATTTCATCATTGCATATTATTCATTCTTTGTTCGATCAATTCTCATACAACAAGGTTGCATTGCGCACCTCTAACCCATTCAAGGGGAATCGGGAGGAAGGAGTTCAGAACCTCTCACGGGATATTCGGCTCTTAGTCTTGTTTTGAGAGATCGTTGCATCATTCATCCATCTTAGTTTTAAAAAGATTGTTAGATTAGCAATTACACTTATTCACCCCCCCTCTAGGTGTTTTTCAATTGGTATCAGAGCTTGGACTCTAGGCTCTTGGCTTAACAACCTTAGAGAGATCCTAATATTGCTAATCATCTCATTCATTCTCACTTAGTAAAGATGGCCGATGGTATTAAGACACCCCCTAAGTTTGATGGACTTAACTTTCCCATATGGAAGGTTAAGATGACCGTTTTCTTGCAATCTCTAGGAAGTCGAGTTGCAAAGGCCGTGACCAAACCCTTTAGTGCACCCCCGGTGATGAATCCACTTGGTCCAAAATTGAGACTAAGGAATTTGATGCCAATGCTAGGGCTCATTATGCACTCCTTCAAGCCCTTAATGATGATGATATAGCTAGAGTTATTCATTGCAAGTCCGCATATGAAATTTGGACACATTTGCTAGTTACACATGAAGGGACTTCACAAGTGAAGAGGGCTAAGATAGACCTTCTTCGGTCCCAATATGAAAACTTTTGCATGCAAGAGAATGAAACCATAGATGATATGGTTACAAATTTACTAAGATTACCAATGGACTTTCTTCTCTAGGTGATGGCATTGATAATGACCAAAGAGTTAGAAAGATCATCCGGGCTCTTCCTCCTTCATGGGAAGTAAAAGCAACAACCTTGAAGGAACTCAATGACAAGGAGGAGATGGAGCTAATTGGTCTCATTGGGAACCTCAAAACCCATGAGATGGAGAGGAAAGCAAGGGAGGACATGGCTCCTTCCAAGAAGAAGACTATAGCCTTCAAAAGTCAATCCACACACTCTGACGAAGACGATGAAGAAGAAGATGACGAAGAGCTCTCACTTCTTGTGAAGAACGTCCGGAGGATGTACAACAAGGCTAAATTTCAAGGAAGAAGGAGATGGCAAGGAGGTAAAGAAGAAAGAAAAATCATTTGCTTTAATTGCCAAAGACCGGGACACATTGTTGCGGAGTGTCCGGATAAAGTAAAGCCCTCCACCTCAAAGAAGCCCTTTAAGAAGAAAGCAATGAAGGCTACATGAGATTCCGAGAGCGAATCCGAGGAGGAAATTGACACCGCCAACATGTGCTTCATGGCTAATGAAAGCACAAGCAAGGTAACCCCTTCCACTTCTCTTAATGATGAACTTTCCATGGATGAACTAGGAGAAGCTTTTGTAGAATTATCACATAATTATGATTTCCTAAAGAAAAAGTATTTAAAAATGAAAAAGGAAAATGAGTCACTTAATCATCAAGTTTTTACTCTTTCCAAAGAAAAAGATGACTTGCTCTCTACTTTAGTTACTACTCAAAATGATTTTGATAAGTACAAGATTTCTTGTAAAGGCAAGTCCCCACTAGTTGATTCTAATGAGATTACCATGCTTAAAGAAAGAATAGACTCATTAGGAATTGTTTTGAAAAATTGTGAGTTTGATAAAAAGAAAATTGAGGCCATGTTTCCTAAGAAACAAGCCCCAAGAAAAATGCCTTCCATGCTCATGCTCATGTTCATACCACACAACCTTTACATCGTGGCAAACCCCCAAACATGCTCACACTTCACACACTCATCATGCATTCATGTATGGTAAAGTGTTTTCATGTTCATATTGTGGCCGTAAAGGTCACTTAGTTAAGTTTTGCTATGATAGACTAAATGCATCTCGTCATAATGTTTGTGTTTGAAACACTAACTTTCAAGGACCCAAGAAAATTTGGGTACCAAAATCAATGAATTTGTTAAATGATGTAGGTACCTTCCAAAGCCCAACGACGTAGAGGATTGTGGTATCTTGATAGTGGTTGCTCAAGGCACATGACTTGGGACATCAACAACTTTGCAACCCTATCAAGATACCATGAAGGTGGCACCGTCACCTTCGGAGATGATGCCAAGGGTAAAATCATCGGTATTGGTAATGTTAAACTTGTACATCCCTTTAATAGAAAATGTAGTTTTAGTTGATGGCCTCAAGCATAATCTCTTGAGTGTTAGTCAACTTTGTGATAAAGGTTTTGATGTTATTTTTGATAATGTAGTTTGTAAAGTAATTGATAGAATATCTAATACTTGTGTGTTTTCCAATTTTCGTGAAAATAATGTTTATATGATTGATATGTCTAATATGTCTTGTAATATTACTTGTTTAAAAGCCCTCAATGATGACTCTTGGTTGTGGCATAGAAGATTAGGCCACATTTCTTTTGACCATATATCTAGGTTAAACACAAAGGAAATGGTGAAAGGTATTCCTTGCTTGAATTTTGAAAAGGACCGGGTTTGTGACGCATGTCAATTTGGGAAACAAACCAAGTCTTCTTTCAAGTCAATCAAGGATATCATGACATCACGTCCTTTGGAGTTAATCCATATGGATTTATTTGGTCCTACTCAAACCAAAAGTCTAAGTGGGAATCGTTTTGCATTTGTTTTGGTTGATGACTTTTCGCGTTTTACTTGGGTTTTCTTTTTGGAACACAAAAATCAAGCCTTTTCACATTTTTAAGCCTTTAAGAAAAGAGTTGAAAAGGAAAAGATACTTCAATTTTAAGAATAAGAAGTGATAGAGGAGGTGAGTTCATTAACCTACCCTTTACCACTTTTTGTGAAGAACATAGAATTAAGCATGAACTTTCTTGTCCTAGAACTCCACAACAAAATGGAGTAGTTGAACGAAAAAATCGAACTTTACAGGAGATGGCTAGGACAATGCTAAGTGAATATGGTCTACCACATTATTTGTGGGCCGAGGCCGTTAATACATCATGCTATATATCAAATCGTGTTTTCTTGTGTAAAAATACTTCAAAGACTTCTTTTGAAATGTACTTTTCTAGAAAACTAAATGTTTCATATTTCAAGGTTTTTGGATGCAAATGTTTTGTTTTAAATACAAAATAATTTAGGAAAATTTGATGCTAGATCTTATGAGGCTATTTTTGTTGGTTATTCTAACACTAGCAAGGCTTATAGAATCTTCAATAGATCATCTTTGACTATTGAGGAATCTATACATGTTAAGTTGAAGAATCTAACTTGTTTGTTAAGAATGTTGTAGAAATAGATGCATTGGATGAAGGCTTGGAGAAAGTGACCTTGAAGGATACACCTACTATGGGAGACAAGCCAAAGGATGATGAAGGAAGTGAAGCTAAAGTAGAAGAGGCTCAAGGAAATGAAATTCAATCAATGAAGTGGAGCCTACTCAACAACTTCCAAAGGATTGGAGATACAATCCTCATCATCCCAAGGACCTCGTCATAGGTGAAGTATCTAAAGGGGTAATCACTCGCTCTAAACTTCATGATTTTTGTGGACATTATGCATTTATTTCTCATGTTGAACCCAAGAACGTCCTCGAAGCCGAGGCCGATTCATATTGGTTGCTAGCCATGCAAGAGGAACTCAATCAATTTGAGCGCAACCAAGTTTGGCACCTTGTTCCTAGGCCCCACGATAGACCAACAATTGGTACTAAGTGGATTTTTAAGAACAAGTTGGATGAATCGGGTAACGTTGTTAGGAATAAAGCTAGGTTAGTTGCCCAAGGTTACACTCAAATCGAAGGAATCGATTTTGAAGAAACCTTTGCACCCGTAGCACGGCTTGAAGCCATACGGATGACACTAGCATTTGCCTCATATAAAGATTTTAAATTATTTCAAATGGATGTTAAAAGTGCTTTTCTAAATGGTTTTATTGAAGAGGAGGTGTATGTTGAACAACCCCCCGGGTTTGTTGATCCTACACATCCGGATTTTGTGTTTAAATTAGATAAAGCTCTTTATGGTTTAAAACAAGTCCCTAGGGCTTGGTATGAAAGACTTTCTTCATTTCTAATTTCAAATGGTTTTAAGAAAGGTAAAATAGATACTACTTTATTTACAAAACATGTAGAAAATGATATTCTTATTGTGAAATTTATATTGATGACATTATTTTTGGTTCTACTAATGAATCTCTTTGCCAAGCTTTTGAATCATGCATGAAGGAAGAATTTGAAATGTCTATGATGGGGGAACTCAACTATTTCCTTGGACTCCAAATCAAGCAAAGGAAGGATGGGATCTTCATCAATCAAGCCAAGTACACAAAGGAATTAATCAAAAGGTTCAGGCTTGAAGGATCAAAAGTGAGCAAAACTCCCATGGCAACAACCACAAAGCTTGATAAGGATGAACAAGGTAAAAGTGTAGACATTAAACTTTATCATAGCATGATTGGTAGTTTATTGTATTTGACGGCTAGTAGGCCGGATATTATGTTTTGTGTTTGTCTTTGTGCTCGTTTTCAATCATGTCCTAAAGAGTCTCATATAATTGCGGTTAAAAACATAATTAGATACCTTAAGGGCACTATTGAAATGGGTTTGTGGTATCCGAAAACCGGACAATTTTCAATGACGAGTTTTTCGGATGCCGACTATGCGGGTTGTAGGGTAGATAGGAAGAGCACAAGTGGAACATGTCAATTCCTAGGTAATTGTCTTGTATCTTGGTCTTCCAAAAAGCAAAATCCGGTAGCCCTTTCAACCGCCGAGGCGGAGTATGTTGCAGCGGGAGCTTGTTGTGCACAAGTTCTATGGATGAAACATACTCTCCTTGACTATGATTTGCATTTTGATCATATTAAAATATTTTGTAATAATACTAGTACTATTCATATGACAAAGAATGCAAATCAACATAGTAAAACTAAGCACATTGACATTAGATATCACTTTCTTAGAGATCATTATGAGAAAGGTGATATTGATATTGATTATGTTTCTACCGATTTTCAACTTGCCGATATTTTTACTAAACCATTAGATTATGCTAGATTCTCTTTTATTTGTGGTGAGTTGAATGTTTGCATTATGGATTATTAAAGATAACTTTCCTTTGTTTTGTTGATCTTGTTTAACCCTTTTTGATGTATGACAAAAGGGGGGAGAAAAAGTATAAGTCTGTTTGTTGTTTATTGTTTATTTAAGTTTTTGACAAAACTATTGTGTTTTCAATACTTTATGTATCTTACTCATTGTCATTCTTTATACATAGCATTATTTGAGGGGGAGCTTTCCAAAACTCTTCTTCCTTTTTTGTTTAAATAACTTATATGTTTTGTCATCATCAAAAAGGGGGAGATTGTTGGCCCAAGGTTACAATCACCCGTTTTTAGTGTGTTTTGATGATTACAAAACATATTAGTTATTTGTACTAATGTTGTTTATTGGTTGAGTGTGTTTCAGGGTTCTAATGAAACTAGAAGGTTTCTTCCTTAGAGGAAGGTGTTTTGACTCAAGTCACCTCAATTTGGGCTCAAGAATCAAGCTTTCAAGATCATATGGAGAAGCCCACTTGAAGAACTTGTAGTCCTTAGAACCAATGTAAGAAATAGTTTTTAAAGTTTGAGTTTTGGAAAATTGGCTCTAGGATACACACACACATTTTTGTATACAAGTTTTCATGTTTAAAACTTTGTGTTTCTAAGTTTCATGCTTTAACAAATATACATGACTCTAAGTTTTACAAAGGTATATATATCATGTTTAAAAAACCATGTATACTCTTTCTAGCATGATACTTAGTTTTCTTTACTTCAAAACATTTTTTACAACAAAAATTTCAAGTTCTGTCTTGCTGTTTTTCTGTTTCAGGCTAGACCGGCCGACCGGCACCTGCACAGGACATGCACGCTTGTGCATGTCTGTCGGCCGACCGCCCGGGTCGACCGACTGTCTGCAGGTTTGCTCTCGGGTTTTCTGGGTCGACCGCCCGGGTCGACCGCCTTCAGAAACTTGTGTTTCTTTTTAGAGGACGGTCGACCCGAGCGGTCGACCCGAGCCCAACGGCTACTGCCAGCTAGGCGGACGGTCGACCGGACGGGTCGACCGCCAAGCCTGCAGAGCCCCAACGGCTCTTTCCTCTTTTGTGTATTTCTGAAATCTGTTTTTGTAATCTGTTTTAGCAGACTTTTTCTGAGTTGTTGGATATCTTTTTCAGGTCAAATAAGCTTAAAATAAATTGTTTTTAAACCCTTTCCTCTCCCTATAAATAGAGGAGATAGGTCTCTTGCATTTCTCACCAAGAAAAATACCTAAGTTTTCAAAGAGAAGAAAAGTTTTTAAGCTCTCCATTTTCCATTCTTTCTTGAGCTTGTTTTCAGTTGTGTTCTCTAGCAAAAATCATCTCTACAACTGAGTTTTCTCACTACACTTCTTAGAGCCAAAATTCCCTACTCAATCTATAAGGAAGTTGTAAAAGAGTGAGAGTTTGTAAGAAGTTTAGTGATCGTGTTGTGATCACTTTGGTTACTTGTGTTCATCTTGTTCTTGTGGAGACACCTCTTCGGTAGAGATTATTGTAAGTGGTGGAGCTCGGTGCTCGGGTCTTTGGTAGACCGTTGTAAGCGTCCTCGGTGGATAGTGGAAACCTTCACGGAGGTGAAGGCGGGGAGTAGAGCGTGGCTCGAACCTTGAAACAAACATCTTGTGTTTGCGATTGCTTTGTGTCCATTTCGCTTTAAATTTCTCTTGCACTCTATTGCCTTCAATTACTTGCTTGAGATCTAGTTTTCTTACCTTGTGTTGCCTCTTGTTTGTGATACTTGTGATATATCTTGTGTGCATTTCATCATTGCATATTATTCATTCTTTGTTCAATCAATTCTCATACAAGAAGGTTGCATTGCGCACCTCTAACCCATTCAAGGGGAATCAGGAGGAAGAAGTTCAGAACCTCTCACGGGGTATTCGGCTCTTAGTCTTGTTTTGAGAGATCGTTGCATCATTCATCCATCTTAGTTTTAAAAAGATTGTTAGATTAGAAATTACACCTATTCACCCCCCTCTAGGTGTTTTTCAGAAAATTGTAAGACTGTACTCCTGGAAAATCGGTGTCTAAGGAAAGAGGATTGAGAGGTTAAGCCTCGAAAGCTCCATGGTTTGGTGTAATTAAGACCCGAGGCTCACGAACGGATACCTCCCACTGAGTTTTGTCCTTTCCTGGCCTATTAGCTTATAGTCGAGTTCCTGCAACAACCTCCCCCAGTGAATCGACCAGTTAGGAGTCGTCTAGGTCCAGGTACCTTAGACTATGGCTTGGTGGTTATTTTTCTTTCTTTTGTTTGCTTTTATATTCTTTTCGATTGTTTTATTGTTTATATGTTGTTTGTGGTGTGCTGCATGTAAGAGTGGGTAAGAGATCCTATAGCTTTCAGATTAACCAGAAACACCTCTCTGCCCCTGTATCTAGAATCAGTGATGGCATCGCTACAGGACAGATTTTACCCCATCAGAACCTCACTCCCATCTTTTATAAAACTTCCTAAAGCGAATGGTAATAACTTTGAGTTAAAGCCCCAATTCATCAACACTCTTCCTAAATTTCATGGTCTAGAATCAGAAGATGCATACTTCTTTGTTAGAAAATTTGAAGAAGTATGCCTCATGATGCGCATTCCCCAGCTAGGAGACGATGTCGTTAGCTTACGTTTCATTCCCTTCTCCCTAAAGGACCTACAACTTGGCTGTAGATTCAGTTACAATGTGGGACAATTTCGTCAAGGCCTTCTTGAAGAAATTTTACCCAATCCACAAGACTGCCCTTATCAAAAAAATATCATGCAGTTTAGGCAAGAATAGAATGAACCATTCTGAAGATACTTTCAACGATTCAAAGATCTCCTAACTCAGTGCCCTCATCACGGTGTAGAGAAATGGCGTGAGTGCTAGATTCTCTATGATGGTTTAAATTATTAAACGAAAATCCTGTTAGAAACCATGTGTCAGGGAGATTTCTTGCAAAAGGATGAAAATCAAGGTTAGGATTTGTTTGAGGATCTAGCTAAGAAAACCCTGCAATGGGAGCCAACCTCAGAAAAAACCAAGGAATTCGCAGTCTATAGCTTCGAAAGGAGGGCTCCTATCCTTAGAATCATCAATGGCTGCTAAAGCTAAGAACGCGACCCTGATGAGGAGAATAGAGGCTCTAGAAACAAAAGAGCCAGCCAATGTCAACCAAATCAACTCACCACTAATTCACAATCCGGTTGTTTATACTGTCAGGCACTGAACCATGTTTTTAAAGAGTGTCCTATTTTCCAGACACAGCAAGTACCGCTGAAAAACATGAATGAGGCTTACTCACGGTTGCAACACAATCTATATTCGCAAACTTACAATCCCGTTGGAGAAATCACCCAAATTTCTCTTGGGCCCAGAATAATTCTCCTAGGCCAAATTTTCCCAATAATCTCCACCATCCCAATCATCAAACAAATTTTCCCAGTCAAGCTCCGTGTTCCTCCTTCCAAAGTTCACTATGGAGAAGAATTCAGTAAATTGGAAGCGTGTATGGAAGCTTTTATGAAGTCCCAAGCCACCTTCATGCAAAATCAAGGACAAACATTGAGCAACCATTCACAGGCTATCGAGATTGGAAATACAGATGAGTCAATTAGCTAACTCTCTAAAAGACCAAAGGGTACTTTGCCTAGTCAGTCACTAGTTAACCCTAAGAACTCAAATCAAGCGTATGAAATTCAGGATCCTCAGATCAACCAGTGCAATGTTGTTCATACTCTTCGATTAGGAAAAAGGTGGATAACCAAGTCTACCAGTAGAAAAATCCCACTCACATTAATCCTGCTCCTGCCTCCACACCTGCTAGCTCCTCTTAATTTGCACCCCAATGTCTGACAAGGACACAACTGCTGATGAAGTTCACAAGCCTATAGCACCCTTTCCTAGCAGGCTTAGGAACAATAATAAGAACATGCACAAGGAAAAATACTTGAGATGTTTAATCAGGTCAAACTAAATGTGCCTCTTCTTGACGCTATCCAACAAGTCCCAGCCTATGCCAAATTCCTTTAGGATATGTGTACAAAGAAGAGAAAGACGAATGTGGCCAAGAAAGTGTTCTTGGTAACAAACGTAAGTAAAATTCTGTCTGGTCCTATTCCGGTGAAATACAATGATCCCGGATGTCCTACAATTTCTAGCATCATAGGACAAATAAAAATTAGCAGATCACTCCTTGACCTGGTATCAAGTATCAACTTGCTACCTTCTCTAGTATACCGGCAACTTGGCTTGGGTGAGCTGAGTCCAACTCGAGTCACTATTCAGTTAACAGACTGATCTGTGAAAATCTCCAATGGAAAATCACAGATGTCCTTATCCGGGTCGAGGATTTCATTTACCCTGTTGACTTCATTGTACTTGAGACCCAACCTGTGTTAAATCTACGATCTCAAACTCCAGTCATCTTAGGGCGCCCATTTCTTATTGCAGCCAATGCCATAATCAACTGTAGGAATGGGTCCATGCGATTAACCTTTGGAGACATGACAAAGGAAGTCAATGTCTTCAATCTTAGAAGACAACCCAGAGATATAAATATCAAATTTTTTAGGTCAATTTCATTGAAAATTTGACCAGTGAATATGAAGAGAGTATAGAGATAGAAAGAGAGAGTAAGTTTGATTTGGAGTCTGAGGATTTCAATTTAGACCAGATCATAGATTCGACAGTGGACTGGACATCAAGCCCAAGTATACCCCATCACAGGTCCGAAATTCCAAATATTACCTCCAATGAATCAATTCCTTCCGTAGAGTTAAAAGTCTCACCTGAACACCTCAAGTACACCTACTTGGACGGAAGAGAAACCTGTCAGTCATCATAGCATCCCATCTGACTGAGCAACAGAGGACAACTTGATGTCTTTTCTGAAGAGACATAGGGAAGCAATTGGATGGACAATGAAAGATATCAGGGGATAAGTCCAGCAATAATTCAACATAAAATTCACTTAACCGATGAACCGATTCTCAGGAGGGACCAACAGTGCAGGCTTAACCCACTCATCAAGAGGCTGTAAAAATGAAAATTTTGAAACTGTTAAACAATGGGATCATTTATCCCATTTCTGATAGCCAATGGTTTAGCCTGGTTCATGTGATCCCCAAGAAAGCTGGTTTTACAGTGGTAAAGAATAGTAGAAAGAGTTGGTACAAATAAGACTGCCTACCAAGATTCGTGTTTGTATTGACTATAGAAAGTTGAATGCGGCCACTCTTAAGGACCATTTCCCGCTGCCCTTCATCGACCAAATGCTTGAACGCATGGCTGGACATGAGTACTATTGTTCCTAGATGGGTACCCGGGATAAAATTAGATCACCATTTCTACAGAAGACCAGGAGAAGACTACGTTCACCTGCTCATTCGGAACCTTCGCCTACCGATACATGCCCTTTTGATTCTGCAATGCTCCCGCGACATTCCAACAGTGCATGCTCAGTTTGTTCTCTGACATGGTGAACGTTTTCTTGAGATTTTGTGGATGACTTCTCCATCTACGGAGATTCATTTGATCAATGTCTTCATCATCTAGCGTTGGTTCTACAAAGATGCATTAAAAATAATCTAACTTTGAACTGGGAGAAATGTCATTTCATGGTGAGACAGGGGATTGTCTTAGGCCATGAGATTTCTACGAGAGGAATTGAAGTAGACAAGGCAAAAATAGAAGTGATTGCTAAGCTTTCACCACCCAAAAGCATCAAGGATATCAAATCCTTTCTAGGGCATGCTGGGTTCTACCGATAGTTTATTAAGGATTTCAGTAAAATCGCTAGGCCCTTAACCAACCTGCTCGCAAAGAACGCGCCTTTGATTTTAATGAAGTATGTTTCAAATCATGGGAGAAGCTTAAGAAAGACCTTGTATCTATTTTTGATCGAGTTTTTCCTGCACACAAAATAAAGTATTTTAGATTTAGAACAAAATGTGCAAGTGCTCAATTCGAATCCGCGGTAGCAGTGGCTATGCGGGTCGTGATCCTCAGGGAGGGACTAGCGATAGAAGCGTTTGTAAGTTATCTCTAAAATTATTTTTCTTTGAGTTAACAAAAAGAATAGTTAAAGTTAAGTTAGGAAGAAGGCGGTAGATTATGAAGATGGAGGATTAGAGGTGGTATTTATAATGAGATGAGAAAGAAAGAATTGGGAGATGGTAATTTAATCTACAAAAATAAAAGAAAAGAAAAGAACTCTTACCTTAACTTGGTTGAGGAAATATGTGAAAACCTTACATGTTTCTACCTTACTTTGGAGGCGTTCAACGCATAAACCATAGGATCAAACTCAGTCCCCTATTCGCATTATATCATCAAGCTGGGCAAGTATGAAGTGATACGGACCTTGAGGAGGAGAACATCTCCATTAAGTATCGTTGGCACTCGCAAAGACTCGTTATACTTGTGCTTCAGAAATCACTTGCATGCTCATCAATCAACCAACAGAGATAAAAATAGAAAAAGAGAAGAAAACGAAAAGGAACATAAAGCAATGAACAAAAGAAAAATATTACCTTTATTGCTTTTAATCAATGGCAGAGAAGAGGAAGGTACATCGGTGTCACGCTCAACATAAGCCTCTCTCCCTCTTAAAAGAAATAAAAATTACAAAAGAAAAACCTAACTACAAACTAGAAAAAACCTAAAAACCCTAGCTTTGGCCCTGTACTGCCTCTGGACGCCCTTTACGGTTGCTCTGCAGGGGTATTTATAGGTGCATAAGGTAGTAGAGTCCCAACACAACTCTCCCACGAAAACCCGTAGTCAGATAAGACTGAATTGCCGCGGAAACGCGGCTTGGGCCGCGTTTTCGCGGCCTGGTGGTGGCGGCTGGCCACGCGCTTTGGCGCGTGGCCCTCCTCTGGTCCGTCCATCTGGGGCGTTTCCTTCTGGAAGTTGAATCTCGGCTCTTCATCTTTGGATTTGGATATAACTTGGGAAGCAAGTTACCTAGATCCCAAATCTTTTTCACGAATTTCCTTCTCTTCTTTTAGCTTTTATCTCATCCCGCAAGTGTTTAGGGTTAATAGAAGTCTATCCTTCCCTCTTCTTTATATTTACAACTTTGGCCCTTGTGTATTTGCACTTTTGACAATTGATATTTGCACTTTTGCACTTGGGCTTGAATATGGGCTTTTGGGCTTCTTTTAGGCTTTATTTATTATTAAAATAAGAACTCAAGGCCTGCACACAATAAATCACAAAATATTAATAAATGTGCAGAATTATATGAATATATGAAAATGTGATGGTAAATATGATGATAAAAATGCACTTTTCACTACCAATCACACCCCCACACTTATCTTTTTGCTCGTCCTCGAGTAAAAATCAAAGAGAAAAAGAAAAGAAAAATTAATCTAACCTAACTCACTTTCGTAGGAATCACGGTTGCACTTAGCATGTGCAACAAGCCGTTAAACCCCTAGTTACCCTAGAGGACGAGTGTTATCTCGTGAGGGTTTTCAGCGGATTACACCCACAAAATCCATAAAAAGGAGAATATTTGAAATACTTTTGAAAAGACTAAGTAATCTATAAGTTTTTAGGATCCTCATTTTTATTCATTCTTAAACTTAGTCTTTATAAAGTAAATTGTTTTCATTTTTAAGTAAGGATCAAAATTGAATTTTGTGTATAGTCTTTTTTGTTACCAAAAATCATATGCATCCTTATGAATTTTTACTAGGAATTCCTTAACTTGGACTTTCATGCCTCTTTATTTTTTAAAATTTTTTTTTTTAATATGTATACGCATCTATTTTCTTCGTATAAGCATCAAGGCTTCTTGAGGCCCTCATATCTAACTAATTGACTATTAGATGTGTTAGCACATATGTAATATTTCTTAGTTTTCTTAGGCTTTTTAATCCACCATGTAGCGAACTTAAAGTCGGTGGCTCCCAACCAGTCGGCTTTAGGGCACCAAGTGAGAAAACACCCCGCGGACTCAAATTCGAGTGAACTAGGCCCCAAAACTAAGGACTTTATTTTATTTACTCACCTTTAGGCATGAATACTTATGCTTCTTGAGGCACATGTATCTAGCTTAATTAGTGATTTCCTTTTTTTTTTTTTATATATATATGAGGCACAAAGGTCTTCGTCTTGGAATCCTAGATATGCATTAGGTATGCAAATTTCATTAAGGTAAAAATCAAGACTAACTACTTATTCAATTTATCCTCCTATACCTAAAAATTCAACAATTTATTTATTTTGACCGAGTTTTTAGAAATCCTAATCATGATTTTCCTAATTCTTAAGACTAACTTAGATTTCTTTCAAAAGATAAGTCAAATATTATCCTTCTATTTTTTTTTATTATATATATATATATATATATATATATATTATTTTTTAGTTAGCAAATTTTGCAAATTTTGGTTAGTTTCTACCTATGTTAGTATGTTAGTAAAGCCTACCCCCACACTTATCTCATGCATTGTCCTCAATGTATGAATGTATGCATGTATGCATGAAAAAGAAGAAGGGAAGGCAGAAGTTACCTCAAGGTGGTGGTTCCGGTGGTGGTCTAATTGGTCCACGAAATGCGACCCAATCTACTTTTTGTGGAATTCGGGGGAACCCACCAGAAATTACTCTAATATAACCCACTAAAAAGATGTGTCCATTAAGAATTTTTATTAAATATTTGACCCCATCTAATTTCCAAATTCCATAACTGATTTCGGAGTCAAATTTGTCAACCGTTTTGTCCCAGAATGGAGTGTGAAAAGATGGAATAATTGACTTGGACGTCATAGGTACAGGAACGAATACCGACTCAGGAAAGAAACTTAAATCAAGTAAGGGTTCAGGAGTCGGGCTAAGTTCGGAAAGTGGGTCCAAATCAATAAGTTGAAGCTCAAGTCCACAATAATCTTCCCACAATGGAATGTGACTCAATATTGGTGATTCAAGTTCAGGAATGATAGGTGTGGGAATCAAGACTGACTCTAAAAGATTACCTAAGTCGGGTAACAAAACAGGAGTCAATAATGATTCGGGAATTTGAACTTGATCACAGATTTGAGAATCTAGGTCACATATCTCATTGGGTTCAATTTCATAAAAATGAGAACATGTCAATTTATCCATGGGACTTTCAAAATTGCAAAATTGGTCAAGTTCAATATGATCATCAAAAATGGGTGACTCAATTTCATGATGAATTGGCACAGGATCCAATGTGGACTCGGGAAAAGTGAAATCAGGTGGAGACACCGGAGTCATTATTGAATCAGGAAGTAAAATTGAATCATCAGGTGGGAGATCATGATCATATTCATGCTCAAGTTCTATTTCAGAAAAGGAAGAACTTGCCAAACTATCAAAAATTAGAGTTTCGGCAAGTTCAAATGATGGCACTGAAGTAGAATCTTGTTGTCCAAAGCAACTTGGTTCGTCGGCTCTAAGAGAATGGTCAGCGATATCAGAATTGGCCGGACGGTGAGAACGCAAAGATTGAACCATCATATCTAGTTCATGCTCACGAGCTAATCTAGCCTGAGTCATGGCTTCAAGCCTCTTTTGTGATTGGACTTGGAAAAAGGAAGTGTCATCGTGATGAAGTTGTGAGTCGGTGGACTCACGCATCATCATGTCTAAGATTGATGGTGGTTGTTGCTTGAACTCGTGCATACTCATCATTTCCGGATAGATGGTTTTCTATTCTGAATGGGTGGATCTGATTATGAATCTTGGGAATATTGTGGACAAGGTGGAGACGGAGGACAAGTCGGTTGAAAATTGGACTCGGGGGAATCGAAACCCCATGAACTCTGTGAAGAGTTGAAATTGTTATGGAAATTATGGTCATAAGATGGGGGGTATAGGTTATATTCATTCGGATAAGACCATTCCGGCACACTGGGTTGGTCAAAATTATGATATGCCGGGTTGGTAATATCCGAAAAATAGTTAGGTATGTAATATGGATTAAATTGGAAAAATTATTATTATATGCCATATCACACCAACACAACAAAGAAAAAGAAAACAAACAAATAAATAAACAAAAAAAATTCTAACCTAAGTTAGGGTAGACCTATGACCTAGACGACTCCTAACTGGTTAGACTGTCCACGGGAGGTAGGGTGCAGACTTTGACCACAAGTTAATCAGCCAGGTCAGGGCAAGAGTGGTGGGAGGTTTTCTGTCAAAGACGTTCCTTAATTAAATAACCACCAATCTTCGGGCTTTCGGCCCTCAATCCCCGGCAACGGCGCCAATTTTTTTGATCAGTTTTTCCTGCACACAAAATAAAGTATTTTAGATTTAGAACAAAATGTGCAAGTGCTCAATTCGAATCCGCGGTAGCAGTGGCTATGCGGGTCGTGATCCTCAGGGAGGGACTAGCGATAGAAGCGTTTGTAAGTTATCTCTAAAATTATTTTCTTTGAGTTAACAAAAAGAATAGTTAAAGTTAAGTTAGGAAGAAGGCGGTAGATTATGAAGATGGAGGATTAGAGGTGGTATTTATAATGAGATGAGAAAGAAAGAATTGGGAGATGGTGATTTAATCTACAAAAATAAAAAAAAAGAAAAGAACTCTTACCTTAACTTGGTTGAGGAAATATGTGAAAACCTTACATGTTCTACCTTACTTTGGAGGCGCTCAACGCATAAACCATAGGATCGAACTCAGTCCCCTATTCGCATTATATCATCAAGCTGGGCAAGTATGAAGTGATACGGACCTTGAGGAGGAGAACATCTCCATGAAGTATCGTTGGCACTCGCAAAGACTCGTTATACTTGTGCTTCGGAAATCACTTGCATGCTCATCAATCAACCAACAGAGATAAAAATAGAAAAAGAGAAGAAAACGAAAAGGAACATAAAGCAATGAACAAAAAAAATATTACCTTTATTGCTTTTAATCAATGGCAGAGAAGAGGAAGGTACATCGGTGTCACGCTCAACATAAGCCTCTCTCTCTCTTAAAAGAAATAAAAATTACAAAAGAAAAACCTAACTACAAACTAGAAAAAACCTAAAAACCCTAGCTTTGGCCCTGTACTGCCTCTGGACGCCCTTTACGGTTGCTCTGCAGGGGTATTTATAGGTGCAGAAGGTAGTAGAGTCCCAACACAACTCTCCCACGAAAACCCGTAGTCAGATAAGACTGAATTGCCGCGGAAACGCGGCTTGGGCCGCGTTTTCGCGGCCTGGTGGTGGCGCTGGCCACGCGCTTTGGCGCGTGGCCTCCCCTGTCCGTCCATCTGGGCGTTTCCTTCTGGAAGTTGAATCTCGGCTCTTCATCTTTGGATTTGTATATAACTTGGAAAGCAAGTTACCTAGATCCCAAATCTTTTCCACGAATTTCCTTCTCTTCTTTTAGCTTTTATCCTCATCCCGCAAGTGTTTAGGGTTGAATAGAAGTCTATCCTTCCCTCTTCTTTAATATTTGCAACTTTGGCCCTTGTGTATTTGCACTTTTGACAATTGATATTTGCACTTTTGCACTTAGGCTTGAATATGGGCTTTTGGGCTTCTTTTAGCTTTATTTATTATTAAAATAAGAACTCAAGGCCTGCACACAATAAATCACAAAATATTAATAAATGTGCAGAATTATATGAATAAATATGAAAATGTGATGGTAAATATGATGATAAAAATGCACTTTTCACTACCAATCAATCTGCGCCTATTATTTCTGCTCCAGATTGGTACAACTGTTTGAAATCATGTGTGATACCTCTAATTTTTCTATCGGCGTTGTTCTTGGACAGCTCATCGACAATAAGCATCACGTGATCTACTACTCGAGTAGGACCCTGAATGACGCCCAATAGAATTATACAACAACTGAGAAGAAATTCTTGGCCGTTGTCTTTACGTTAGAAAAATTCTGGCCCTACTTGTTAGGATTGAAGACTGTGATTTTCATGGATCACTCGCCATTAAAATACCTCATGACCAAGAAGGAAGCGGAAACCCAATTAATTCGGTGGATCCTTCTGCTTCAAGAATTAACCTGGAAATCTGGGATAAAAGAGGTATAGAAAATGTGGTAGTTGATCATCTGTCAAGAATTCTAACTTCACCTATCATACAAGCTCCGATCAATGAGGATTTTCCAGATGAGCACATCCTGGCCATTTTCAAGGAACCATGGTATGTGAACATAGTTAATTATCTGGCTACTGGATAATTACCCGCTGAATGGACAAAGCAAGACCAGTGTCGCTTTTTTGTCCAAGTACGATACTTCTTCCGAGAAGAGCCGTATCTTTTTAAGTATTGTCCTGATACGATTACTCGACGATGCATATCAGAAGAAGAATAGAGGAGTGTGCTTAGTTTTTGCTATGAACTTGCATGCAGAGGACACTTCGGTCCCCGCAAAACTGCTGAGAAAGTTTTACAAAGTGGGTTTTACTAGCCCACTTTATTCAAAGACTCATTCCACTTTTGTAAGTCATACGCAAATTATCAAAAGATTGGGAAAATTTCTAGACGTGACATGATGCCCCTAAACCCAATTCTTGAAGTTGAAATTTTTGATGTTTGGGGTATCGACTTCATGGGATCATTCGCAAATTCATTCGGCAACCAATTCATCTTCACTGCAGTGTGTTACATTTCTAAATTGGTAGATGCCTACTAAGACCAATGACAACAAAGTGGTTGTCAAATTTCTCAAGAAAAATATCTTCTCCCATTTCAGGACCCCCAGAGCGATAATTAGTGGTAATGGGTGGTATTTCTGCAATAAAATTTTGATGCTCTGATGCGGAAATATTTCGTCAATTACAAGTTATCCACTCCGTACCATCCCCATATAAATGGGCAAGTTGAAGTGACCAATCGACAAATCAAGCTCATTTTGAAAAGACTGTTGGAGAAACCAAAAGGAATGATAAGTCAAGCTAAAAGATATGTTATGGGCTTACCAAATGCATTTAAAACAGTATTGGGTATGTCTCCTTATTGAATCATATTTGAAAAGCCTGTCATCTGCCAGTCGAGTTAGAACATCGAGCCCTATGGGCTATTAAGCAACTCAATTTCGATCTGACTAAAGCCAGTGAACTAAGAAGATTGCAGATCTCAGAGTCAGAGGAGATACGGAATGATGCCTACGAGAACGCATGGATCATAAAAAGCAGATCTAAAAATTTCATGACCAAATAACCAACCGAAAAAACTTTGCCCCAGGAGACAAGGTTCTGCTATACAACTTGAGGCTACACATTTTCACGGGAAGCTTAAAACTTGTTGGTCTGGATCATTCATCGTGCGCACCATCTTCCCACACAGTGTTGTGGTTATTATCGATCATAAGAGTAATACAAAATTCAAAGTGAATGGGTAAAAACTGAAGCCATTTTTGACCACTGAGCCTGCGTCACAGGCTGAAATTATGCTGAGTCTTTTCACTCCGTTATACACCTGACCATAGCCATCCACACATAAACAAATAAAAATAAAAATAAATAAATAATAAATAATCATAAAAATTGAAGTGTAAATAAAATAAAGATTAGGGTTCTTTCTAATTGTTTATATGATATAACCACCCTTTGTATACTTGTAAATAACTCCTTACCCTATGGCTAGATTTAGAAGTCCATCTTGTTCTACTCCTATTTATACTCTCCTCCTCCCTCTCCATTAACCTAAACCCAAATTATTTTCTCATATCTGAAGAGAGGAACCCAGGCGCCCTCCTCGCACCCGAGCCCCTCCCTTCTCTCCCTCAAAAAATCGTGCCCGCCCTATTCTGGCCGCATTTTCGCGGCTTCCCTGAGGCCAGACGCGCGGCGCCAGGGCCCCCGCAATCTCCCTCCGATGTCCCTCTTCTCTTTCCACCAAAAAACCGCGGCTGTCCAGGAGAGACAGCCACTCGTCCAACTCCCCCTTTGGTGGATTTTCAGCGCACTCTCCAGATCTTCTCCCAATTTGCTGTTTTGCTGCTTGGCTTTTTTCGGGCAAGTCCGTGGGTTGGTTTCCCCCTAAGATTTCCGGGGGAGGTTTGCAAATTCTCTACCCAATCTCTCTATTTTTCAGATTTAGATCATGTCTCCTACTATATTTCTTGAAAAAGATTTTTTCCGTATATTTAGTAATGTTCAAGTATATGGTACTGTGTTTTTAGATGGATTAGGTAGAAGCATATGGCTTGGTTTATGCTAATACAAATATTGATGCCTATCATTGCCCTGACTTAGTGAAAAAATTTTATTTGGGTATTGATGTTGCAACTATTGACCATGACCACTTTGTTGTCCATTTGGATCACGAGGACCTTGTGGTTACCCGGGATACCATTCAAGGGTCACTCAAATCCCATAATCCCCTCAGCATATTGCACCACTTCCCTTAATTGATTACATGACTTTGATGGGGGTGCGCTGCACTGAGCTCGATCATGGTGTTCGAGCAAATACAAACATTCATTGCGTTGGACGTTGGACCAACACAATATTTTGGGTATTGATCATACAACTTTCTTTCACAGACCTGCACTTCAAATTATTCACAGCCGATGACGAGGCAATACACTGTCTGTGTAAACACCATGTTTTTGTAGCAGCTGATTGCTAACTCCTAACGCACTAGGGGTGTGAAATACTCTTTACCTGTCCTAGTTATCCGTCTATGCAGAAACTTTCTGCCAAACCTGAAATGTATTGAATATGATAGAGTAATAGTGACCCCTGAGGACATCACCTGTGCGTACAATAGTTGCATGTATTCGATCTGGACACCTATAGTCCAGCTTGAAGTTGTTCCTGCTGAATCATCATCAGAGGAACATAGGGATGCGGAAGATGACCCATAGTTTTGGCAATCCCCCCCCTACCGAGACCAATGCATTTATGTCCTCAATCTGAAAGGGCATGAAAAAGATTTTTAGGGGTCAGATCAGGCTAAGGAGACAATTGGAAGCTCAAGATGCTAGACTGGAATGTATTGAGGAGACTATCAGGCATTCAAGCTCCGCCGGCCGCAGCACTTCGGCTGGCCCGAGTCGGCGGAGGCGGTGATATCATTTCTTTCCCCTATTTACTGCATTTGCATTTATATTATATTCATTGAGGACAATGCATTGATAGGTGTGGGGGGTGCTAACTTTCTTTCTTTTATCTTACTTCTCTTTCTTCTTCAAAAAAAAAATTCTAGAACGAAAAAGACATTTTATACTCTTTATAAAAATACCAAAAGGTTGTAAGAATTAAGGGAACCTTAGTAAGAAATCTTTATTTTAGCTTATATAAAAAGAAATACTGGTTTGACTAAGAGTTGAGAGGGAAAAGAAAATAACTCATATCTTTTATTTAGCTTTAGTAGAAAATGCATATATTACACACACATGCTTGGGGTTTAGAGACACAATTTGACTAACACAAAAAAGGTCATGGATAATTGTGCCTCAAGAAGCATGATTACTCACGCCTAAAATAAAATAAATAAATTTTAATTTCGTGGTTTACTCTACTTGCATATTTGACCTAAGGGGTATTTTTCCACCTGGTGCCCTAAAACCGTCTGGTTTGGGAGTCATCGATTTGATATGTGTTACATGAGTAAAGTAGAAAGCCTAAAGAAACTTAAAATAAATATGTAGATAAACATTAATAAAATTAAATGACATTTCAAAGTTGAGTTGAGAAATCCCAAGCATATCACACTGACACATTATGCATATCTATTTAAAGCAAAATAACAAAATGAGTTTGAAGTACAAGATCCTTTCGAAATTCAAAGAAAAACCATGATTTCTTCTTTTATAAAGGGTAAAGTATAGGACGACTTATGAGGGTTAGACCTAATTCTTATAGCCATTCGGTTATTTTACTTAGATCTTTAAAAGTTCTTTTTCTTGAAAGAGGTTTGCTTACAATTAACATTTTTTTCATTTATTCGATTTAGTGGGTGCAATCCGCTGAAAACCCTCAGGAGACAACACTCCTCCTCTAGGGAAAACCTAGAGATTTAAAGGCTTATTGTACATGCTCGGTGTAATCGCGTCACCTGCGAAGGTGGTGTAATAATTCTCTTGTTTTTGTTTTGCTCTGGACGAGCAAAAAGATAAGTGTGGGGGTTTGATTAGTCTCTAATAATGCATAATTTTTACCACATCTGCACATTTACTTTATATAAAATACAGCTAATACTGGTTTACTTATGTGATCCTAGGTCCATGATGTGCAATAAAGAAGAAGACCCTAGGTCCATGATGTGCTAATACTGGTTAGTCTCTAATAATCTTTTACTTTGTTGTTGAAGAGTGCTGAAGCAAGGTACGTGAGCATAACATATAGAATAGTATTCATCTCTTGGTTATTTAATCACTTTAAGTGAATCTTGTTTGATATTCTGTACACTTGCACAAATCGATTCTAAGAGCATCACTCAAATAAACAAGATAAGGTGGGGATATCATCACCCTTCCTTAGCCAAAAAAAAACATTCCAAGCATTCACAATCCCAAGCTTAATCTAAAATTTAATAGACGCTGGCCCCTAGGGATATCCGGATTCAATAAGAGATTAACTGTGACTGAAACTTGATTTGAATTATACTCCAGTCAAATCAGTGTTTAAGATTGGGGATTAAGAGGTTACGCCCCGAAGATACCATGGTTTAGTGTAATTAAGGCTCGTTGCTTATTCACGGATGCCTCCCACCGTATTTTGCCCCTACCTGGCTGATTAGTTGGTGGTCTGATTCAAGCAACAACCTTCCCTGAGAATCATCCTGTTAGTAGTCGTCTAGGTAAAGGTATCCTAGATAGGCTTGGTGATTGTTTTTTCTTTTTTCTTGTTTGTTCTTTTTCTTTTTACGTTTCTTTGTTGGGTGAATGTTGTTTGTGTTGTGCATGCAAGAGTGGTCCAGGGATCCAGTTACATCAAAACTAGTTAGGAACACTCTACTTGCACCTACACCACCTCCTGAGTTCATTCCAATCATGGCCAATCAAGTTTCACTCTAGGACAAGTTTTACCCGATTCGTACTTCACTTCCCTCATGCTTTCTATTACCTGAAGCTAATGAAAACAACTTGAGCTAAAGTCCCAATTTATAAAGCACCCTCCTTAGGTTCCATGGCTTAGAATCTGAGGATGCGTAATTCTTCATTTAGGAGTATGAAGAAGTATCCTTGATGATGAGAATCCCCCAACTGGGGGAAGATGTTGTTAGACTGAGGTTTATACTTTCTGCACTTAAGAACATAGCCAGCAAGTGGCTATATAACTTACCCGTTAGTTCTATTTGATCATGGGATGACTTTGTTAAGGTGTTCCGTAAGAAATTCTACCTTATCCATAAGACTGCCCTCATTAGAAAAAAATATTATGCAGTATAGACAGGAAACTAATGAACAATTCTGGAAGTATTTCGAAAGCTTTATGGATCTGTTAGCCCAATGTCCTCACCACGGAATAGAGAAGTGGCGACAGTGTCAAATTCTCTATGATGGGTTAGATTACCAGACCAAGACGCTCCTTGAGACTATGTGTCAAGAAGAATTTTTAAAGAAAGATGAGAACCAGTGTTGCGACTTATAGAAGCCTTAGCTGAAGAAAACCATTCAGTGGAAGCCTTGTCCTGAAAAGACTAACCTCATAACCTCCAGAACTAGTATGCACTCCATTGAGTCCTCTATAGCTGCTGAGGCTAAAATCACGCAACTGATGAGGAGATTAGAACTACTTGAGCCTAGGGAGCCAAACTCAGTAAACCAGGTCAACCCAACCCAAATGCCAAGCCTGGGTTGCACCTATTGCCATGCCTTGACCCACTTATTTGAGGAGTGTCTTGTATATCAGGCTCAACAGATGTTTCCTGATAGTATGAATGCAGCCTATACTAGACCCAATTACAATCCTTACACCAAGATATACAATCTGGGATGAAGGAATCATCCCAATTTTTCTTGGAATCAATCTGGATCTGAGGAGCCAAGATAACAGTTTCTACATCAATATGCTGCTCAAAATCATCAACCCAATTTTCGTCAAAATCAACCCAATTTTCTGCCGACTTACCAACACAATTTCCAGTCTGCTTACCAACATCAGGAACAAAATCATCTAGATAGGAAAATAACAAATTTGGAAATTATGATAGAAAACTTGTCCAAAACTCAAGCCTCAATGATGAACAGTCATAATCAAGCTATTAATAGGCTAGAGGTTCAAATAAGTCAATTGGCTAAGCCACTTATTGAAAGACAAAAAGGAATCATGCCAGGTCAGCCATTGCCTACTCCTAAGAACACCTTCCTTGTTAATGAAGCTGAGGATGTAATTCCAAAACAATGCAACACTATTCATATCCAAAGATCAGGAAAACAAGTTGATAACTAGGTTTCTAATGTCTCAGTTTTCAAAAATCCAGTGTCTAATCCTCTTGTGATCACACCACAAGTTTCAAATGATCCATCTTCATCATCAAGTTCACAACAATCCACTTTCAAGTCTAATGAAAAGGATAATCATCTGAGTAAACTTACAAGCCTATTGTGCTATTTCCTAATAGGCTAGCAAACACCAAGACCTATGCTTAAATGGAAAAGATTAGAGAAATATTTAATCAAGTCCAGATAAAATACCCCTTCTTGATGCCATTTAGCAAGTTCCAATATATGCCAAGTTTCTAAAAGACATGTGGACCAAGACAAAGAAAACAAATGTCCCTAAAAAGGTCCTCCTCGCATCTAACATCAGTGATTTGTTATCCGGGCCCATCCCTGTAAAATACAAAGACCCCGGATGTCCAACCATTTCGTGTATCATAGGACAGACCACCATAAACCGGGCATTGCTTGATCTGGGAGCAAGTATCAACTTGCTCCCTTTTTTGTGTATCAGCAACTCGGGTTAGGTGACCTCTGTCTAACCTGGGTTACTATACAATTAGTTAATCATTCTGTAAAAGTATCCAAGGAAGAAATTATAGATGTCCTTATACGAGTCGAAGAGTTTATCTACCCTGTAAATTTTATCATTATGGAGACACAACCCGTGCAAAACCCGAAAGCTCAAACCCCCATCATTCTAGGACACCTTTCCTAGCAACTGCGAATGCTATTATAAACTGTAGGAACGGGTCTATACGCTTGACTTTCGGTGACATGACAGAGAAGGTGAATGTTTTCAACCTGGGAAAACAACCTCAGGACTTGGATGACCAATCATTTGAGGTGAACTTGATTGAATGACTCACAAGTGAACATGAGGAGGAGTTAGAGTATGAGTCTGATCATGAATTTGATTTGGAGTCATATGACTTCAATCTTGACCCAATTGCAAACTTAACAGTAGAGTGGTCAACAAACGCAACCCCAAACATTCCCTTGCAAGAAGAACGACCTTTGATAGATCATGCCCTTTTTTTCGGATTGAAAGCTCTTCCTAGTCATCTCAAGTACCAGTACTTGGGTGAAAAGGAAGCTTTCCCTGTGATTATAGCTTCCCATCTAATGGAAAACAAGAAGAGTATCTTCTTGCTGTATTAAGGGAAAATAGAGGCCAAGCTTGATTATAGCTTTCCATTGGTTAGACTATGGCTGATATCAAGGGGATCAGCCCATCTATTGTGCAACATAGGATTCATCTGACAGAAGAGGCCAAGACCAAACGTGATCCACAGCGTCAGTGCTGAAAATCTTAAAACTGCTAGACAATGGGATAATTTATCCATATCTAATAGGCCCACGGTGAGTCCAGTCCACGCTGTGCCCAAGAAAGCCAGCTTTACCGTGGTAGAGAATAACAAAAAGAATTTGTACAGACTCATCTTTCAACAAAGATATGAGTTTGTATTGATTATCGTAAGCTGAACGCTGCCATGTGTAAAGACCACTTTCCTCTTCCTTTAGTAGATCAGATGCTTGAGAGATCGATAGGACACAAATATTATTGTTTCCTAGATGGATATTCAGGATACAATCAAATTCCAATTGCTCTCGAGGACCAAGAAAAGACAACTTTCACTTGTCCATTTGGAATGTTTGCATACCGATGAATGCCATTTAGGTTATGCAACGCTCCTGCAACATTCCAACGTTGCATGCTTAGTCTTTCTCGGACATGGTCGAAAGATTTCTGGAGATTTTTATGGATTATTTCTCGATATATGGAGATTCTTTTGACCAATGCTTGCATCATCTCAAGTTGGTCTTACAAAGATGCATGGAAAAAAATTGACACTTAATTGAGAAAAGTGTCATTTCCTGGTCAAACGCGGAATCGTCCTTGGTCATGAGATTTCGAGTAAAGGAATTGAGGTTGACGAGTCTAAAGTGGAAGTGATAGCAAAACTCCCCGAACCAAAATGCTTAAAAGACATCAGATCTTTCCTAGGCACGCTGGTTTTTACAAAA
>JAVJIF010000976.1:0-338512 GCA_038442645.1 Agave tequilana
TTGACAGTTTGGCAAGTTATCCCTTTCCTGAAATTCAACTTGAAAATGAATATAATCATGAACCTCAACTTAGTGATTCAATTTTACTTCCTGATTCAATAATGACTCTGGTGTCTTCACCTGATTTCAATCTTTTTACCGAGTCAACATTGGATCATGTGCCAATTTATCATGAAATTGAATCACCCATCTTTGATGATCATCATATTGAACTTGACCAATTTTATAATTTTGAAAGTCCCATTGATAAATTGGCAAGTTCTCATTTTTATGAAATTGAACTCAATGAGAAATGTGACCTAGATTCTCAAGTCTGTGATCCAGTTCAAATTCCTGAATCAATATTGACTCCTGTTTTGTTACCCACTTGAGTAATATTTTAGAGTCAGTTTTGATTCCCACACCTATCATTCTTGAACTTGAATCACCAATATTAAGTCACATTCTATTGTTGGAAAATAACTGTGGACTTGAGTTTCAACTTCTTGACTTGGATCCACTTCCCGAACCAATCTCGACTCCTGAACCTTTACTTGACATAAGTCACCTTCCTGAGTTGGTATTAGTTCCTATACTTCCTGAGTCCAAGTCAATCATTCTATCTTTTCACACTCCATTTTGGGACAAGGCGGTTGACAAATTGGACTCCGAAATTAATTATGAAATTTGAAAATTAGATGGGGTTAAATTTTTAATAAAAATCCTTTATGGATACATCATATTAATAGGTTATATTAGAGAGATTTCTAGTGGGTTCTCCGAACTCCATGAAAAGTCGATTGGGCCACATTTCGTGGACCAATTAGACCACCACCGGAACCACCACCTTAAGTTAACACTTTCCTTCCCTTTCTTTTTTTTCATGCATCTATGCATTAATTCATACATTGAGGACAATGCTTGAGATAGGTGTGGGGGAGGGTCTAACATAACTTAGTTTTTTTTTCTTTTTATTAAAAAAAATCTTTACTTTTAAAAAACTTTTTGAAAATAGAAATAATATTTTGACATATTTTTTATAAGAAATTAAGTCAATTTTAAGGAATAGGAAAATCAAAATTAGGATTTCTTAAACTTGGTCAAAATAAAATTATTTGTTTGATTTTTAAGGTTAGGAAGATAATTTGTCAAAGTAATTTAGTCTTGATCTTTACCTTATTGAAATATGCATACTTCATACACTTACACACTTAGGGTTCAAAACAAAGATTCTTATGCCTTATAAAAAAAATTATGAAAAAGAAAAAAAATATAAACAAATCTAATTATTGATTAGCTAGGTGCTTTGGCCTAAGCAAGCCTTAGTATTTATGCAGAAGATAATTAGATAAGTTTGAAGGAAAAAAAGTATATATATAAATCCTCTGATTAAGCTGGGTATTTGTGCCTAATAGCATAAGTATTAACGCCTAAAAGGGATTTATATAATAAAATCCTTAGTTTTGTGGCCTTATTTGCTCGAGTTCTTAAGTCCTTGGGGTATTTCCTCACCCGGTGCCCTAAGACCGTTTGGTTGGGAGTCATCGATTAAAGGCTCGTTACATGGGCAGATTAGAAAGCCTAATAGAACTAAGGAATTATACCATAAAAAATATATATATAAATAAATAAGGCATAAGAGTTAGAGTTAATGAACCCTTAGTCAAAATTTTCATGATCACAAGGTGCATATGACTTAGGGTAAAGTAATAGACTAGATGAGAAGTACAATTTGACTCCTTACTTTGATTGATAACAAATTTTTGAATAGAGACTAAGTTTAGGAATGAAAAATTCAGTTTTCCTATAACTTATAGATTGCTTAAATCTTACAATTATATTTCAAATATTTTTCTCTTTTAAAATGCTTTTCGAAAATACTAACTCTTTGTTTCTCTTTTCTTTATGAATTTTGTGGGTGTAATCCACTGAAAACCCTCACGAGACAAAACTCTTCCTCTAAGGGTAACCTAGAGGTTTAACGGCTTGTTGCACATGCTCAGTGCAATCGAGTGACCTGCGAAAGTGGTCTAATAATCCTTAGTATAGTTCAGTTGTTTTGCTCGAGGACGAGCAAAAGATAAGTGTGGGGGTGTGATTAGTCACATATATTGCATATACATTGTCACCTTACCATACTTTTTAGCTAATAAATCCTAATAATAAGTTTTCTTTTTCTCTGTTTATTGTAGGCCCAAGTGCTAAAAGAAAGGAAACAGAAACAAGCCCAAAAGCCCACCAAATTCTGATTTAATTCAGAAGAAATTCGAAGTCAAAGAATCAGGGTAAAATCTGGCATATCAGAGAGGTTGAAAACCGGTTGAGAAGAATCCTCCATGAATCAAGCGGTTGAAGCCAACAATCAAAGGCTGTTTCGTCAAATCCTGGAGCAGAAACGAGAAAACCAGAAGAATATATAAGAAAATCATCAAATAAGGGATCTCCACCAACTGGGTGTGGCCACCTAGCCACACCAGGGCCGCAGAAATGCGGCCCTAGCCGCGTTTTCGCGGCCATCTTGTGTCAGTTGGGGGAGCGTTTGCTCCCCCAATCTTCCGGGATTCCTCCTTTTGGTTTTTCCCTATAAATTCTAGTTTCAGCAGAGAAAAATGGGACGACCATGCAGAGATAGGATTTAGTCTAGTTTTCTTTTTTTTAGTGTAGGTTTTTGTTTTTCTTTTCATGTAATTTTAGTTTTAATTTATGTAATTCAGAGGAGATCAGACTTTCATAGAAGAACGAGAATGAAGCTTGTGCTAAGAGTGACACCGGCGTAAGGTTTTTCTTTTCTTTTATTGTTATGAAATCGAATCTGTATTTCTTTTTGTATGTACTCTGTTTTAGTATTCTTCTTCTTCTTTTCTACTCACTCTTCTTTGGTACAATTGTCTTCCAAGTGAGTCTACAAGCATCGAAAAAGCCTTGCCTTTGCGAGTGCCACCGATAGCTCATGACGATGGATTTGAGTCTCTCTGTATCATTTCATGCTTGTTTTGTCTTGATGATGTAATGTGGAAGAGACAATAATCAACTCTTATGGGCTATGCGCTGATTGCCTCCACTTCAAGGTAACATCGTCGCCAAATATTCAAGGTAAGCTTTTGGTCAAAAGAAAGTAAGTAATTATTTTTAGTTCTTCTTTCTTTTCTTTTATTTATTAGTTTAGATCACCAACATGATTTCTTTCATCACTCCTTTTCCACTTCTTTGTAAATAATCATTCTACCACTTTCTTCCACACTTAACTTTAACCTAACTCTTTTTCATTTCATTTCTTAAAACAAAGAAGAACCTTCGTTTGTCTTCACAAAGATTTCAATACAAACCTTGAACGCTTCTATCGCTAACCCTCCTTGTGGATCACGACCCGCATAGCCACTTGCTATTGCGGTAGAATTGAGCACTTGCATTCTTCATTCCAAATCTGAAAATTTGTATTCTTATGTGCAGGTTCAAGCTCAATAAATTTTTGGCGCCGTTGCCGGGGAGGGTAATGGTTTTTATTGAATTTTGAACTAAAACGAATTTTCTTCTTTGTTGCAGGTTACAGGGCAGGAAAAGCAGGAAAACAAAGATTGCAGTAACATATAAGTGGTCTTGGGCCTCTGTTACAGAAAACAGAGACCAAGTACCCTTTGAATTGCCGCGTTTGCTCGGCTCTAACCGCATTTCCGCGGTAAGGAAGAGTTCACTACTGACTGGCTTTTTGTAGGGCTGCTTGTTTTGCAAAATTAGAGTTTATGCAAACTTTATTTCTTGTATGCTATCATCAGGAACCTGCTAATAAACCAACAGTAAAATACTTGTTGAAAAGTTAAAAAATTGATTAGACGTTTGCATTTTAGGCACGTGTCTTTTCAATTCATTTACTTTTCTGTTGAAGAGTATTGGAGCAAGGTACGTTCGCATTGCATTTAGAATAGCACTTATCTCTTGGTTGATTTACATCACTTTGAGTGAATATTGTTTTCATATCTTGTACACTTGCACAAACTGATCTTAGGGCACCACCCCATAACAAGATAAGGTGGGGTTTTAATCACCCTTCCTTGGCTCAAAAATCAGATTCAAGGCACTCACTAACCCGAGCCTAACTAAAATGAGTAGACGTTGGCCCTAGGGACATCTCGGACTCAATTAGGAGATTATCCTAAGGGGGAAGGTGTAGGAATTTGACTCCTGCCAAATCAGTGTCTAGGAAAGGGATTAAGGGCCGAAAGCCTGAAGGTTGGTGGTTATTTAATTAAGGAACGTCTTTGATGGAAAACCTCCCACCAATCTTGCCCTGACCTGGCTGATTAGCTTATGGTCAAAGTCTATATTATACCTCCCGTGGACAGTCTAACCAGTTAGGAGTCGTCTAGATCATAGGTCTACCCTAACTTAGTTTAGAATTTTTTCTTTTTTTGTTTGCTTATTTTTTTGTTTTTTGTTTGTGTTTTATTGTGTGATATGGCTTATAACAACAATATTTTCAATTTTAATGGTAATCCATATTACACACCAACTTTTTTTTCGGATATTACCACAACCGGCATATCATAACTTTGACCAACATAGTGTGCCAGATTGGTCTTATCCGAATCAATATAGCCTATGCCCCCAATCTTATAACCATAATTTCTATAATAATTTCAACTCTTCACAGAGTCAGTGGGGATTCACCTCCCCGAGTCCAATTTTCAACCAACTTGTCCTCCTTATCCACCTTGTCCACAATATTTTCAAGATTCATACTCAGTTCCACCAGTCCAAAATAGAAAATCATCAATTTTGAAAATGAGTATGCGTGAGTCCAAACCACAATCACAATATCTGATGGACTCACAATTTTACCACCAATTCTAAAACAACACTTCATCTTTTCAAGACCAATCGCAACAAAGCGATGAACCTATCAACTATGAAAAGGTTCTTGAAGCCATGACTCAGGCTCAAAACGCTCGTAATCACGACATAGATATGTTCGTCCAATCTCTACATTCTCACAGTTTGACCAGTTCTGATGTCACAAACCATTCTGTTAGAGCTGAAGAGTCATGTTGTTTGGACATCAAGGTTCCATTTTAGAACAATCATTTGAACTTGCCCAAACTACAAAATTTGAAAGTGACATTGACAGTTTGGCAAGTTATCCCTTTCCTGAAATTCAACTTGAAAATGAATATGATCATGAACCTCAACTTAGTGATTCAATTTTACTTCCTGATTCAATAATGACTCTGGTGTCTTCACCTGATTTCAATCTTTTTTCGAGTCAACATTGGATCCTGTGCCAATTTATCATGAAATTGAATCACCCATCTTTTATGATCATCATATTGAACTTGACCAATTTTATAATTTTGAAAGTCTCATTGATAAATTGGCAAGTTCTCATTTTTATGAAATTGAACTCAATGAGAAATGTGACCTAGATTCTCAAGTCTGTGATCCAGTTCAAATTCCCGAATCAATATTGACTCCTGTTTTGTTACCCGACTTGAGTAATATTTTAGAGTCAGTTTTGATTCCCACACCTATCATTCTTGAACTTGAATCACCAATATTAAGTCACATTCCATTGTTGAAAAATAACTGTGGACTTGAGTTTCAACTTCTTGACTTGGACCCACTTCCCGAACCAATCTCGACTCCTGAACCTTTACTTGACTTAAGTCACCTTCCTGAGTCGGTATTAGTTCCTGTACTTCCTGAGTCCAAGTCAATCATTCTATCTTTTCACAGTCCATTTTGGGACAAGGCGGTTGACAAATTTGACTCCGAAATTAATATGGAATTTGAAAATTAGATGGGGTTAAATTTTTAATAAAAATCCTTTATGGATACATCATTTTAATGGGTTATATTAGAGAGATTTCTGGTGGGTTCCTCCGAACTCCATGAAAAGTCGATTGGGCTGCATTTCGTGGACCAATTAGACCACCACCGGAACCACCACCTTAAGGTAACACTTTCCTTCCTTCTTTCTTCTTTTTCATGCATCTATGCATAATTCATACATTGAGGACAATGCTTGAGATAGGTGTGGGGGAGGGTCTACATAACTTAGTTTTTTTCTTTTTATTAAAAAAATCCTTTACTTTTAAAAAACTTTTTGAAAATAGAAACAATATTTTTACATATTTTGTAAGAAATAAAGTCATTTTAAGGAATAGGAAAATCAAAATTAGGATTTCTTAAACTTGGTCAAAATAAGATTATTTGTTTGATTTTTAAGGTTAGGAAGATAATTTGTCAAAGTAATTTAGTCTTCATCTTTACCTTAATGAAATATGCATACTTCATACACTTACAAACTTAAGGTTCAAAAAAAAGATTCTTATGCCCTATAAAAAATTATGAAAAAGAAAAAAATATAAACAAATCTAATTGTTGATTAGCTAGGTGCTTTGGCCTAAGCAAGCCTTAGTATTTATGCAAAAGATAGTTAGATAAGTTTGAGGAAAAAAGTATATATATAAATCCTCTGATTAAGCTGGGTATTTGTGCCTAATAAAGCATAAGTATTCACGCCTAAAGGGGTTTATATAATAAAATCCTTAGTTTGTGGCCTTGTTTGCTCGAGTTCTTAAGTCTTGGGGTGTTTCCTCACCCGGTGCCCTAAGACCGTTTGGTTTGGGAGTCATCGATTAAAGGCTCGTTACATGGGCAGATTAGAAAGCCTAATAGAACTAAGGAATAATACCACAAAAAAATATGTATAAATAAATAAGGCATAAGAGTTAGAGTTAATGAACCCTTAGTCAAAATTTTCACGATCACAAGGTGCATATGACCTAGCGTAAAATAATAGACTAGGTGAGAAGTACAATTTGACTCCTTACTTTGATTGATAACAAATTTTTGAATAGAGACTAAGTTTAGGAATGAAAAATTCAATTTTCCTATAACTTATAGATTGCTTAAATCTTACAATTATATTTCAAATATTTTTCTCTTTCAAAATGCTTTTCGAAAATACTAACTCTTTGTTTCTCTTTTCTTTATGGATTTTGTGGGTGTAATCCACTGAAAACCCTCACGAGACAAAACTCGTCCTCTAGGGGTAACCTAGAGGTTTAACAGCTTATTGCACATGCTCAGTGCAATCGAGTGACCTGCGAAAGTGGTCTAATAATCCTTAGTATAGTTCAGTTGTTTTGCTCGAGGACGAGCAAAAGATAAGTGTGGGGGTGTGATTAGTCACATATATTGCATATACATTGTCACCTTACCATACTTTTTAGCTAATAAATCCTAATAATAAGTTTTCTTTTTCTCTGTTTATTGTAGGCCCAAGTACTAAAAGAAAGGAAACAGAAACAAGCTCAAAAGCCCACCAAATTCTGATTTAATTTAGAAGAAATTCGAAGTCAAGAATCAGGACACAAATCTGGCATATCAGAGAGGTTGAAAATCGGTTGAGAAGAATCCTCCATGAATCAAGCAGTTGAAGCCAACAATCAAAGGCTGTTTCGTCAAATCGTGGAGCAAGAAATGAGAAAACCAGAAGAATATACAAGAAAATCATCAAATAAGGGATCTCCACAAATTGGGTGTGGCCACCTTGCCACACAAGGGCCGCGGAAACGCGGCCCTAGCCGCGTTTCCGCCGCCATCTTGTGTCAGTTGGGGGAGCGTTTGCTCCCCCAATCTTCCCGGGATTCCCTCCTTTTGGTTTTTCCCTATAAATTCTAGTTTCAGCAGAGAAAAATGGGACGACCATGCAGAGATAGGATTTTGTCTAGTTATCCATTTTTTAGTGTAGGTTTTTGTTTTTCTTTTCATGTAATTTTTAGTTTTTATTTATGTAATTCAAAGGAGATCAGACTTTCATAGAAGAACGAGAACGAAGCTTGTGCTGAGAGTGACACCGGTGTAAGGTTTCTTTCTTTTCTTTTATTATTATGAACCGAATCTGTATTTTCTTTTTGTATGTACTTCGTTTTAGTATTCTTCTTCTTCTTCTTTTCTACTTCACTCTTCTTTTGGTACAATTGTCTTCTAAGTGAGTCTACAAGCATCGAAAGAGTCTTGCCTTTGCGAGTGCTACCGATAGCTCATGACGATGGATTTGAGTCTCTCTGTATCATTTCATGCTTGTTTTGTCTTGATGATGTAATGTGAAAGAGACAATAATCAACTCTTATGGGCTATGCGCTGATTGCCTCACTTCAAGGTAACATCGTCGCCAAAAATTCAAGGTAAGTTTTTGGTCAAAAGAAAGTAAGTAATTATTTTTAGTTCTTCTTTCTTTCTTTTATTTCTAAGTTTAGATCACCAACACGATTCTTTCATCACTCCTTTTCCACTTCTTTGTAAATAATCATTCTACCACTTTCTTCCACACTTAACTTTAACCTAACTCTTTTTCATTTTCATTTCTTAAAACAAAGAAGAACCTTCGTTTGTCTTCACAGATTTCAATACAAACCTTGAACGCTTCTATCGCTAACCCTCCTTGTGGATCACGACTCGCATAGCCACTTGCTATTGCGGTAGAATTGAGCACTTGCATTCTTCATTCCAAATCTGAAATTTTGTATTCTTATGTGTAGGTTCAAGCTCAATCAATTTTTGGCGCCGTTGCCGGGGAGGGTAACGGTTTTTTTATTGAATTTTTGAACTAAAACGAATTTTTCTTCTTTGTTGCAGGTGACAGGGCAGGAAAAGAAGGAAAACAAAGATTGCAAGTAACATATAAGTGGTCTTGGGCCTCTGTTCCAGAAAACAGAGACCAAGTACCCTCTGAATTGCCGCGTTTGCTCGGCTCTAGCTGCGTTTCCGCAGCAAGGAAGAGTTCACTACTGACTGGCTTTTTGCAGGGCTGCTTGCTTTGAAAATTAGAGTTTATGCAAACTTTATTTCTTGTAAGCTATCATCAGGAACCTGCTAATAAACCAACAGTAAAGTACTTGTTGAAAAAGTTAAAAAATTGATTAGACGTTTGCATTTTAGACACGTGTCTTTTCAATTCATTTACTTTACTGTTGAAGAGTGCTGAAGCAAGGTACGTTCGCATTGCATTTAGAATAGGACTTATCTCTTGGTTGATTTACATCGCTTTGGGTGAATCTTGTTTGCATATCTTGTAACCTTGCACAAACTGATCTTAAGGGCGCCACCCCATAACAAGATAAGGTGGGAGTTAATCACCCTTCCTGGCCCAAAAATCAGATTCCAAGCCCTCACTAACCCGAGCCTAACTAAAAAGAGTAGACGTTAGCCCTAGGGACATCTCGGACTCATTTAGGAGATTATCCTAAGGGGAAAAGGTGTTGGAATTTGACTCCTATCAAATCAGTGTCTAGGAAAGGGATTAAGGGCCGAAAGCCCGAAGGTTGGTGGTTATTTAATTAAGGAACGTCTTTGACCGAAAACCTCCCACCAATCTTACCCTGACCTGGCAGATTAGCTTGTGGTCAAAGTCTACATTATACCTCCCGTGGACAGTCTAACCAGTTAGAAGTCGTCTAGGTCATAGGTCTACCTTAACTTAGTTTAGAATTTTTTCTTTATTTGTTTGCTTATTTGTTGTTTTTGTTTGTGTTTTATTGTGTGATATGGCTTATAACAACAATTTTTCCAATTTTAATGGTAATCCATATTACACACCAACTTCTTTTTCGGATATTACAAACCCGGCATATCATAACTTTGACCAACATAGTGTGTCGGATTGGTCTTATCCGAATTAACATAGCCCATGCCCCCAATCTTATAACCATAATTTCAATAATAATTTCAACTCTTCACAAAGTCAGTGGGGATTCACCTCTCCCGAGTCCAATTTTCAACCATTTTATCCTCCTTATCCACCTTGTCCACAATATTTCCAAGATTCATACTCAGTTCCACCAGTCCAAAATAGAAAACCATCAATTTTGGAAATGAGTATGAGTGAGTCCAAATCACAATCACAAAATCTGATGGACTCACAATTTTACCACCAATTTCAAAACAACACTTCATCTTTTCAAGACCAATCGCAACAAAGCGATGAACCTATCAACTATGAAAAGATTCTTGAAGCCATGACTCAGGCTCAAAAAACGCTCGTAATCACGACATAGATATGATGGTCCAATCTCTACATTCTCACAGTTTGACCAGTTCTGATGTCACTATCCATTCTGTTAGAGCCGAAGAGTCATGTTGTTTTGGATATCAAGGTTCCATTTCAGAACAATCATTTGAACTTGCCCAAGCTACAAATTTTGAAAGTGATATTGACAGTTTGGCAAGTTATCCCTTCCTAAAATTGAACTTGAAAATGAATATGATCATGAACCTCAACTTAGTGATTCAATTTTACTTCCTAATTCAATAATGACTCTGGTGTCTTCACCTGATTTCAATCTTTTTCCCGAGTCAACATTGGATCCTGTGCAAATTTATCATGAAATTGAATCACCCATCTTTGATGATCATCATGTTGAACTTGACCAATTTTATAATTTGAAAGTCCCATTAATAAATTGGCAAGTTCTCATTTTTATGAAATTAAACTCAATGAGAAATGTGACCTAGATTCTCAAGTCTGTGATCCAGTTCAAATTTCCGAATCAATATTGACTCCTGTTTTGTTACCCGACTTGAGTAATATTTTAGAGTCAGTTTTGATTCTCACACCTATCATTCTTGAACTTGAATCACCAATATTAAGTCACATTCCTTTGTTGGAAAATAACTGTGGACTTGAGTTTCAACTTCTTGACTTGGACCCACTTCCCGAACCAATCTCGACTCCTGAACCTTTACTTGACTTAAGTCACCTTCCTGAGTCGGTATTAGTTCCTATACTTCCTGAGTCCATGTCAATCATTCTATCTTTTCATACTCTATTTTGGGACAATGCGGTTGACAAATTTGACTCCGAAATTAATTATGGAATTTGGAAATTAGATGGGGTTAAATTTTAATAAAAATCCTTTATGGATACATCATTTTAATGGGTTATATTAGAGAGATTTCTGGTGGGTTCCTCCGAACTCCACGAAATGTCGATTGGGCCGCATTTCGTGGACCAATTAGACCACTACCGGAACCACCACCTTAAGGTAACACTTTCCTTCCCTTTCTTCTTTTTCATGCATCTATGCATTAATTCATACATTGAGGACAATGCTTGAGATAGGTGTGGGGGAGGGTCTAACATAACTTAGTTTTTTTTCTTTTTATTAAAAAAAATTCTTTACTTTTAAAAAACTTTTTGAAAATATAAACAATATTTTGACATATTTTTTGTAAGAAATTAAGTCAATTTTAAGGAATAGGAAAATCAAAATTAGGATTTCTTAAACTTGGTCAAAATAAGACTATTTGTTTGATTTTTAAGGTTAGGAAGATAATATGTCAAAGTAATTTAGTCTTGATCTTTACCATAATGAAATATACATACTTCATACACTTACACACTTAGGATTTAAAAAATAAAGATTCTTATGCCTTATAAAAAAATTATGAAAAATAAAAATATAAACAAATCTAATTATTAATTAGCTAGGTGCTTTGGCCTAAGCAAGCCTTAGTATTTATGCAAAAGATAATTAGATAAGTTTGAGAAAAAAAGTATATATATAAATCCTCTGATTAAGCTGGGTATTTGTGCCTAATAAAGCATAAGTATTCACGCCTAAAAGGGTTTATATAATAAAATCCTTAGTTTTGTGGCCTTGTTTGCTCAAGTTCTTAAGTCCTTGGGGTGTTTCCTCACCTGGTGCCCTAAGACCGTTTGGTTTGGGAGTCATCGATTAAAGGCTCGTTACATGGGCAGATTAGAAAGCCTAATAGAACTAAGGAATAATACCACAAAAAAATATATAAATAAATAAGGCATAAGAGTTAGAGTTAATGAACCCTTAGTCAAAATTTTCACGATCACAAGGTGCATATGACTTAGGGTAAAGTAATAGACTAGATGAGAAGTACAATTTGACTCCTTACTTTGATTGATAACAAATTTTTGAATAGAGACTAAGTTTAGGAATGAAAAATTCAGTTTTCCTATAACTTATAGATTGCTTAAATCTTACAATTATATTTCAAATATTTTTCTCTTTCAAAATGCTTTTCGAAAATACTAACTCTTTGTTTCTCTTTTCTTTATGGATTTTGTGGGTGTAATCCACTGAAAACCCTCACGAGACAAAATTCGTCCTCTAGGGGTAACCTAGAGGTTTAACAGCTTGTTGCACATGCTTAGTGCAATCGAGTGACCTGCGAAAGTGGTCTAATAATCCTTAGTATAGTTCAGTTGTTTTGCTCGAGGACGAGCAAAAGATAAATGTGGGGGTGTGATTAGTCACATATATTGCATATACATTATCACCTTATCATACTTTTTAGCTAATAAATCCTAATAATAAGTTTTCTTTTTCTCTGTTTATTGTAGGCCCAAGTGCTAAAAGAAAGGAAACAGAAACAAGCCAAAAGCCTACCAAATTATGATTTAATTCAGAAGAAATTTGAAGTCAAAGAATCAGGGCAAAATCTGGCATATCAGAGAGGTTGAAAACCGGTTGAGAAGAATTCTCCATGAATCAAGCGGTTGAAACCAACAATCAAAGGCTATTTCGTCAAATCCTGGAGCAGAAACGCGAAAACCAGAAGAATATACAAGAAAATCATCAAATAAGGGATCTCTACCAATTGGTATCGCAATTGATATTTATTTTGTATGCTCAAATGTTTTCTTATATATGTATGCTTCAAATTTACAAATAATATCAATTCTATTAACATTTTCATTTTCATACATATATATAATTTGATTGTGCTTGATTTACTATAGCCTTACTTGTTTAAAGTACAAATTATGTATGCTAAGCTTGTCTTGTATCTTAATTTCAGTTGGTATCTCAATTGGTATTTTAATGAGCTTATGCATTATTTTTAATTGGTATTTAAATTGGTATCAAAAAAATGCTTCATATTGTACCATTTATTTGATATCAAAATTTACAATATACTTCAATTGATATTAATACGTTTCATTTCAATTGGGTTTCGGTTTCAATTGGTATCAAAAATGTTTTACCTTTTATTTTGTATCAAAATTTACCATATATTTCAGTTGGTATTAGAATATAAAATATTTTCTTTCATTGATATCAAAATTTACAAATGTTTCAATTTCATTTGGCATCAAAATTTCTAATTTCATTTGGTATCATATATCTTGTGATATCTTAAAAAAAAATTATTTACAAGTGATATCTCAAAATTTGATTCAAAATTTATCTTTATAGTGATGATTAAAAATATTTTGATTTGTATTGCCTATATGCTGTTGGCCCAAGAGGTTACACTCTCCAATTGTTTTGTGTTTTGATGATGACAAACCAAATTAGAGCTATTTGGTACTAATAAGTTTGTTAAGATAAGTTTCAGGTTTGTACCATGTTTAGAGACCATTTGCTTAGCTATTGCAAGAACTTCTAAGTTCCACCAAGCAAGGAAGGCAAATTGCACATCAAGGAAGGATCATAGAAGAGAAGGCACTAGCAAGGCATTGAATGGCTCAAAGACTTGAAGATAGCTCAAGAAGTCTTCATGTAATTTGTTTTTCAGTTTATAGTATGTTAAAGAATAGTGGATAGGTTTGAAGCTCTATCACACACGTTTTTGCGCACATGCTCATTCCAAAATAATTTCTTATAAATTATACAAAAATATTTTGCATACAAGTTTTTGCCTACAGATACATCTTTATATTTTATACTATTCCCTGTTCAAAAGTATTTTTGTTAAAATCAAAATCCTCTTTGTTTTCTTTCTTAAAATTGATTTTTGACCTGATCCGGTCGACCGGGACAGTCGACCGAGTCTGTGTCAGTCTGGTCCGGTCGACCGGACCAGTCGACCGCAGTTCTGGCAGAGGCACGTATCAGTGTGCATGTCTGCCAGTCGACCGGGGCGGTCGACCGAGATATTTGTTTTTGCTCACAGGTTGTTTCAGTCGACCGGGTCGGTCGACCGCTGGCCTATAACGGTCATATTTTTGTACTACCGGTCGACCGGCCCAGTCGACCGATGTATCCGTTGAACAGTAACGGGCAGATTTTAAGTGAGCTGTTTATTTTTGTCTTTTGTGTTTAAAAATTCGTTTAAGGATATATTTTGATCTAATTACCTCCTAAACATCAGTAATTATGTTTTATCCCTAAACCCTAGCCCTCTCCTATAAATAGGGGTGTTTGGGGAGAGATTTGTTACAACAATTTTTGCTACAAAATTCAAAAGTTTAAGGCTTTCAAAAGAGACTTGTTTCTTGATTTTTGTGCTGAATTTCTCACTGATTTTCTGAAGGGTTTTCAAATACTCTCTGATTTAATTTTCTTTCTTCACTTACAACAAGAGCTTCAATTCTACTCATTATTCTCTAAGGACCTTTGTAAGGGAAGAGATTTTTGAAAGAGAGAGTTTGTGGTCTTTTGACTACCAAGGAAATTACTTGTTCTTGAGATTGTAGGAGTTGGGTACTCCATTGTATTTGAGATCTTTGTGATAGTGGAAGTGGTCGGAATCCTTCTGGGGAAGGCGGGGAGTAGAGCTGGGTGCTCGAACCTCGATAACATATCCTTGTGTTTGCGATTGGTTTACATTCTTGCAATTCTTACTCTACTTTGATTGCACTTATTACTTGCTCATCATATTCATTGTCATACTTACTTGCTTGCATTCATCTTGTGATTCTTGTTTGTAATTGTTGTAGCTTTAAATTTTTATTTGCCCTTTGATTAGCATTGTCACCTATTCACCCCCCCTCTAGGTGACTTTACAATTGGTATCAGAGCTTGGACTCTAGGTTTGGCTTAACATCCATAGAGAGATCCTTAAAATATTGCTAATCAACATTTTCATTTCATTCATTCATCACTAGTAAACATGGCCGACAACATTAAATCCCCACCTAAATTTGATGGCCTCAATTTCCTAATTTGGAAGGTTAGGATGACTATATTTTTGTAATCTTTGGGTAGCTTAGTAGCCAAGTCCTTGACCAAACCCTATGAAGCACCCGATGGTGATGAGAGCACTTGGACCGACCTTGACTTTAAACTATATGAGGCTAACTCCAAGGCCCAAAACTCCCTATTAACCGCCTTGAATGAGGATGACCTTACAAGGGTAATTCATTGTCAATCCGCCTATGAGATTTGGCAACACTTATTTGTCACACACGAGGGGACTTCACAAGTCAAGAGAGCTAAGATAGATCTCTTGAGGTCCCAATATGAGTCATTTAAAATGCTTGATGATGAGTCTATTGATAGTATGGCTACAAGGTTTACTAAAATCACTAATGGTCTTTCTTCCTTAGGTGATGACATCTCCAACGATCAAAAGGTGCGGAAAGTAATTCGGGCTCTTCCTTCATCATGGGAGATCAAGGCCACCACCTTGAAGGAGTTGAACGACAAGGACGAGATGGACCTCATTAGTCTCATTGGGAACCTAAAGACCCATGAGATGGAGAAGAAGGCAAGAGAAGAGGCCACTACTTCAAAGAAGAAATCCATAGCCTTCAAGACTTCATCCACCAATGATGACGATGAAGATGACGAAGAAGAAGATGAGGAGCTAACCCTACTTGTGCGGAATGTCAAGAGGTTGTACCGAAAGAACAAGTTCAACTTCCGGAGAAAATTTGAAGGCAAAGAGGAGCGGAAGATCATATGCTACAATTGCCGCAAACCCGGACATATCATGGCGGATTGTCCGGAGTTCAAGAAGAAAATGACTTCCTCCTTCAAGCCAAAGAAGCCGGAGGAAAAGAAAGCTTACAAAGCAACATGGGATTCGGAAAGCGAGTCCGAAGAGGAGGTGGATCAAGCTAATATGTGTTTCATGGCAAACACACCAAAGGTAACCCCTCAATCCCTTGATGATGAAGATGATGATGTAAGTAAGGAAGTTCTAGTGCATGCTTTTGTAGAACTTTCTGAAACTTATGATAACAAGAAATTGAATGCATAAAATTACAAAAAGAAGTTGCTTTTCTTAAGAATCAACTTGCCATTGTTTCTAAAGAAAAAGATGATATTTCTTCTAATTTCATTTCCATGCAAAAAGAATTTTGTGCCTACAAGAGTACTTGTAAGGCAAAATCTCCTATTATTGATGAAAAAGAAATTTCTTCTTTTAAATCCAAAATGAATGATTTTGAAAAAGTTTTAAAAGATTGTGCCTTTAATACTAAGAAACTTGAAGAAAAATTTTCTAAAAAGCACACATCTCATGCTAAGATTCCTCATGCTCACGCTACACCTAACACGTCTCATGTTCATGCTCACAATGCCCATGCTCACAAATCACACACTCATTATGCTTTTAAATATGGTAGAGTGTATAGATGCACATATTGTGGCAAAAATGGACATTTAGCTAAGTTTTGCTATGATCAACTAAATAGAACAAATAATCTTGTTTGGGTTCATGACACTAACCCTAGAGGACCCAAGAAAATGTGGGTACCAAAATCAAGTCTTAAATTGTTTGATGTAGGTACACACCAAAGCTCCAAGACGTAGGGAGCGGTGGTATCTTGATAGTGGTTGTTCAAGACACATGACATGGGACATCAACAACTTCACAACCCTATCAAGATACATGGAAGGTGGCACCGTCACCTTCGGGGATGACTCCAAAGGAACTATCATCGGTATAGGTAACATTCAAATTGGTGCATCTCCTATTATTGAGAATGTTGTTTTAGTAGATGGTTTAAAACATAATTTGCTTAGCATTAGTCAACTTTGTGATCGTGGACTTAAAGTTGTTTTTGATGATACTTCTTGTAAGATTTTTGATGTTAAATCCGATGTTTGTATTCTCACCGGTTTTCGTGATAATAATGTTTATATTATTGACATGCTTAATTTAGATTGTTCTACTAAATGCTTAAATGCTTTTGATGAAAATTCTTGGCTTTGGCATAGAAGATTAGGACATGCATCTTTTGACCATATATCTAGGATTAATTCAAAGGAATTGGTGAAGGGTATACCTTGCTTGAATTTTGAGAAAGACCGCATTTGTAGTGCGTGCCAACTTGGGAAACAAACCAAGTCTTCCTTTAAACCAATCAATGATATCATGTCAACTAGGCCTTTAGAATTAATTCATATGGATCTTTTTGGACCAACTAAAACTAAGAGTTTAAATGGAAGTAGATTTGCATTTGTTTTGGTTGATGATTTCTCCCGTTTTACTTGGGTTTTCTTTTTACAAAATAAAGATCAAACTTTTTCTCATTTTAAAATTTTTCGAAAAAGAGTTGAAAAAGAAAAGGGTTTTCCGATTTTGAGAATAAGGAGTGATAGAGGTGGTGAGTTTGTTAACCAACTCTTCATAACTTATTGTGATGAAAAGAGAATTAAGCATGAAATGTCTTGTCCTAGAACTCCACAACAAAATGGAGTTGTAGAAAGAAAAATAGAACACTTCAAGAGATGGCTAGGACAATGATAAGTGAATATGACCTCCCTCAATATTTATGGGCCGAGGCCGTAAACACCGCATGCTATATATCGAATCGTATTTATTTGTACAAAAATTCTTCAAAAACATCATTTGAAATGTATCTTTCTAGAAAACCAAATGTTGCATATTTTAAAGTTTTGGATGCAAATGTTTTGTTTTGAATACTAAGGATAATTTGGGTAAATTTGATGCTAAGGCTTATGAGGCTATCTTTGTTGGATATTCCTCTACTAGCAAAGCATATAGAGTTTTCATTAGATCTTCTCAAACCATTGAAGAATCCATGCATGTTAAGTTTGAAGAATCTAATATGTTTGTTGAGAATGTTGTAGAGTTTGAACCATTAGGTGAAGACATGGAGAGACTATCCTTGAAGGACTCACCCGCTCAAGAAGAAAAGCTAGACCCTATTGGTGAAGTTCAAGAGGATAAGGAGGAAAGCACTCAACCGCTTCCTAAAGCTTGGAGATACGCTACAAATCATCCTAAGGAGCTCATCTTGGGTGATGCATCTAAAGGAGTCACTACGCGCTCCAAACTCCATGACCTATGTGGTAACTTTGCTTTCATTTCTCATTTTGAACCAAAAGACATTCTCGAAGCCGAGACGGACCCATATTGGTTGCTTGCCATGCAAGAGGAACTCAATCAATTTGAGCGCAACCAAGTTTGGCACCTTGTTCCTAAGCCCCACGATAGACCAATAATTGGTACTAAGTGGATCTTTAGAAACAAGATGGATGAGTTCGGAAATGTCATTAGGAATAAAGCTAGGTTAGTGGCCCAAGGTTACACTCAAGTTGAGGGAATTGACTTTGAGGAGACCTTTGCACCCGTAGCACGGCTTGAAGCCATACGGATGACACTAGCTTTTACATGTTTTAAAAATTTTAAACTTTTTCAAATGGATGTAAAAAGTGCATTTTTAAATGGTTTTATTAATGAAGAAGTTTATGTTTCTCAACCTCCCGGTTTTGTTGATCATGTTCATCCCGATTTTGTTTTTAAACTTGATAAAGCTTTGTATGGATTGAAACAAGCTCCAAGAGCTTGGTATGAAAGGCTTTCTAGTTTTCTCATTTCAAATGATTTTATTAAAGGCAAAGTGGACACAACTCTTTTTACTAAGCATGTTGATAATGATATTTTAATTGTGCAAATTTATGTTGATGATATAATTTTTGGATCTACTAATGAGCTTTTATGCAAGGATTTTGAGAAAGTCATGCAACTTGAATTTGAAATGTCTTCAATGGGTGAGCTAAATTTCTTCCTTGGACTCCAAATCAAGCAATTGCAAGACGGAACCTTCATTAACCAAGCCAAGTACGCAAAGGAGCTAGTAAAGAAGTTTGGGCTTGAAGGATCAAACGCTTGCAACACTCCAATGGCAACTACAACCAAGCTTGATAAGGACGAACAAGGTAAAAATGTTGATATTAAATTATATAGAAGCATGATAGGAAGTCTTTTATATTTGACGGCAAGTAGGCCGGATATCATGTTTAGTGTGTGTCTTTGTGCTAGATTTCAATCGTGTCCTAAAGAGTCTCATCTTATTACGGAAAACATTATTCGTTATATTAAGGGCACTATTGGAATGGGTCTTTGGTATCCGAAAACTAGAGATTTTTCAATGACTAGCTATTCGGATGCCGACTATGCAGGTTGTAGAGTAGATAGAAAGAGTACTAGTGGGACATGTCAATTTCTTGGTAATTGTCTTGTTTCATGGTCCTCTAGGAAACAAAATTCCGTAGCTCTCTCAACCGCCGAGGCGGAGTATGTTGCCGCGGGGGCTTGTTGTGCACAAGTCCTTTGGATGAAACATACTCTCCTTGATTTTGATTTGCACTTTGATCATATAAAAATATTTTGTGATAATACTAGTACTATACACATGACCAAAAATGCAAACAACATAGTAAGACCAAGCACATTGAGATTAGATATCACTTTCTTAGAGATCATTTTGAGAAAGGTGATATAGATATTGATTATGTTTCCACGGATTTACAACTAGCCGATATTTTCACTAAACCTCTTGATTTTGCTAGATTTTCGTTTATTTGTGGAGAACTTAATGTTTGTATTATTGAATAGACATGTTTTTCATAACCCTTTTTGATGTATGACAAAAAGGGGGAGAATAAGTTTACATGACAAAAATAAGTTCATTTGGTCTTGGTTCCATATGAATTTATATGCTTTAACCTTAAAGATTTGTTTTATGAGTTTTATGTTTATGTATGTATGAGTTTTTGAATTCATGTATTTTGAGAATTCTTGTGTTTTAGTTGTTTTGGTATTTTTGGTATCAAGAGCAATTTTTGTGTTTTATATTAGTTTCAATAATTGGTGCATCATTTCAATTATTGGTATCTAGAGCATATTCTTGTGTTTTATGTATAGCATAATTTGAGGGGGAGTTTTCTCCTCCCTATATTTTTGTCAATAGCCTATTTGTTTTGTCATCATCAAAAAGGGGGAGATTGTTGGCCCAAGAGGTTACACTCTCCAATTGTTTTGTGTTTTGATGATGACAAACCAAATTAGAGCTATTTGGTACTAATAAGTTTGTTAAGATAAGTTTCAGGTTTGTACCATGTTTAGAGACCATTTGCTTAGCTATTGCAAGAACTTCTAAGTTCCACCAAGCAAGGAAGGCAAATTGCACATCAAGGAAGGATCATAGAAGAGAAGGCACTAGCAAGGCATTGAATGGCTCAAAGACTTGAAGATAGCTCAAGAAGTCTTCATGTAATTTGTTTTTCAGTTTATAGTATGTTAAAGAATAGTGGATAGGTTTGAAGCTCTATCACACACGTTTTTGCGCACATGCTCATTCCAAATTAATTTCTTATAAATTATACAAAAATATTTTGCATACAAGTTTTTGCCTACAGATACATCTTTATATTTTATACTATTCCCTGTTCAAAAGTATTTTTGTTAAAATCAAAATCCTCTTTGTTTTCTTTCTTAAAATTGATTTTTGACCTGATCCGGTCGACCGGGACAGTCGACCGAGTCTGTGTCAGTCTGGTCCGGTCGACCGGACCAGTCGACCGCAGTTCTGGCAGAGGCACGTATCAGTGTGCATGTCTGCCAGTCGACCGGGGCGGTCGACCGAGATATTTGTTTTTGCTCACAGGTTGTTTCAGTCGACCGGATCGGTCGACCGCTGGCCTATAACGGTCATATTTTTGTACTACCGGTCGACCGGCCCAGTCGACCGATGTATCCGTTGAACAGTAACGGGCAGATTTTAAGTGAGCTGTTTATTTTTGTCTTTTGTGTTTAAAAATTCGTTTAAGGATATATTTTGATCTAATTACCTCCTAAACATCAGTAATTATGTTTTATCCCTAAACCCTAGCCCTCTCCTATAAATAGGGGTGTTTGGGGAGAGATTTGTTACAACAATTTTTGCTAGAAAATTCAAAAGTTTAAGGCTTTCAAAAGAGACTTGTTTCTTGGTTTTTGTGCTGAATTTCTCACTGATTTTCTGAAGGGTTTTCAAATACTCTCTGATTTAATTTTCTTTTTTCACTTACAACAAGAGCTTCAATTCTACTCATTATTCTCTAAGGACCTTTGTAAGGGAAGAGATTTTTGAAAGAGAGAGTTTGTGGTCTTTTGACTACCAAGGAAATTACTTGTTCTTGAGATTGTAGGAGTTGGGTACTCCATTGTATTTGAGATCTTTGTGATAGTGGAAGTGGTCGGAATCCTTCTGGGGAAGGCGGGGAGTAGAGCTGGGTGCTCGAACCTCGATAACATATCCTTGTGTTTGCGATTGGTTTACATTCTTACAATTCTTACTCTACTTTGATTGCACTTATTACTTGCTCATCATATTCATTGTCATACTTACTTGCTTGCATTCATCTTGTGATTCTTGTTTGTAATTGTTGTAGCTTTAAATTTTTATTTGCCCTTTGATTAGCATTGTCACCTATTCACCCCCCCTCTAGGTGACTTTACATATGCAAGGGGAGCTTAACATCTCTTCTATATATAGATTCATGTTGAGTGTATCTTGTATTGAGGAGCTTGACATCTCTCCTTTATGTGATATACGTGTGTAGGAGGGCTTAGCATCTCCACTTATACATTATATATTATGCGTTATGTGAGTTAGGGCTTGTTATCTCTTCTTCATGTAATGCATGTATGCAGGGAAGCTAACTCAGCGTCTTCCTCTTCATGAATGTATATCGCATATATATCCTTATTCTTGATTTGTTTTATTTTACCCCTTTGTTGATGATTGACAAAAAGGGGGAGATAGATTTTGAGTGTTTGCATATATTGAGTCTATGCATCTTGTGTTTTACAAAATGGGGAGAATGTTTTTGAAAATTTAAACAAAAAGGGGGAGAAGGTTTTTGGGAAAAAGAACTTTTCGTTTATGCATGTTTCTCTCACCTTGTTTATGCATATATATTTGTTTAGTTCATATTTTTCATTGAATATCTTATTTGTTTATTGCTATGCATGAGTTAAGGGGAGCTTCTATGAAGCTTAACTTTAATCCATGCATATATAACTCCATGAGTTTTGTCATCATCAAAAAGGGGGGATTGTTGGCCCAAAGACCCATCACTCTAGTTTTGATATGATTAACTCATGTAGTTATAGTACTAATGATCTTGTGTTTATTTAGTCTCAGATTTGTGATCAAGATCTTAGTAGGTGTTTAGCTTCATCAAAGGATTTAAAGTCAAGTTTTGGAGGTAACACGTGTTGATTCAAGCGCTTATGCATCAAGACCACATCAAGTTCTCAAGAGGAGTCTAGCTCATTGGATCATGTTTTGGACTAAGTCAAGAAGGAGGAGAAGATTTACAAGAGAAGATTTTCAAGAGAAGACTTGTATCTAGGTTTGTTTTTAGTAAGATTTTCTTTTTAGGTAAAATGTAAAGGATAGATTAGTTGGTGGATTGCTCAAGTACTTATACGCTCACACACAAGATTTATATGAGTTTTCATAAAAGAGTTAAAAGAGTTTTTATGTTGAAAAAAATACCGTTTTGATTTTTGGACTTTCAAATATACATGTGTTTTTACCAAAACCATTTTAGTGTTTATTGTCAAAAACATAGATATTTCATCATACATGTATAGTGGATCATATCCATACACACTAAGCCTTTAAAGTGTTTAGAATATCTTATTTTTATATTTAGAGGAGTTTTGAAAAAATCGGTTTTCAATTTGGAAAAATCATTTTGGAAAAATACAGATTTTTATTTAAGGCAAAATTTTCATAACACAAAAATAGTTCAAAATGTTTGTAACATGTTTTGATTTTTACTCAAACATGTTTGTATATCAAACTTTATTACTGAACTTATTTTTTGTAGATTTTTAGAGAATTTATGGGATTTTATTGAAGTAAAAAGACCAAACTTTTAAATCCCTAAAAATACTGTTTTCGGCCTTCTGCCGGTCGACCGCGCGGTCAACTGAGCCAGAGGTCGGTTGATCAAGCCAGAGGTCAGTCGACCGACGTGCACAAAACGTGAACGTCCAGGGCCGATCGACCGCCAGAGAGCCTTTGCTCTCTGGAAATGGCCCGGTCGACCGCTGGGTCATTGCCCAGTTTCCGGTCGACCAGCCGGTCGACCGATCTGCCCAACGGTCAAAAATTCGACCGTGGGCGGTCGACCGCGCGGTCGACGGACAGCAGTCTGAACTGCTGATTTGGACCCAACGGCTAGTTTTTGTTAGCCGATAAATTGGGGCTGCCCCTTAGGCTGTTTTAGATAAGATTTTTGGAGAGTTTCAAAGCCAGTTTTTCCTATCTATTAAAGGTTTTCTCCACTTGTTTTAGTGCTAATACTTCCATATCAAAAGGAGAGTTTTTAAGAGTATTTTGTAAAAGAGATTTCTTGAGTTTTTTCACCACCAAATTCAATCCTAGTTTTCTCACACGCACTTGAGATTTCCATTGCAATATCTATCCTAATAAGAGAGTTATTGTAAGAGTGATTTTAGGTGATCAAAGTGTTAAGATCACAAAAGTATTCATTCTTGATTTGAGGAGGCGGACTTACGGGTTCGTGTTATTTCAAGTTCTAGTGAGAGCTCCGTGTAGAGGTGCGGCCTCGGCAAGGTAGTGTGCATGCGGTGTGTAGCTCTTGCGGGAACAAGAAAGGGACTAGTGAGTCCAAGGAGTTCTAGTCTGAACTCGCTGTAGGTGTTGCGGCACTGAGTGATTGGTGGGATTGGTTTATAGTGGAAATCCTTCATAGTGTTGAAGGCGGGGACGTGGAGCAAGGGTGCTCGAACCTCGAAACAAATCTTCCGTGTCTGCGATTGCTCTCTCTATCTCTCACTTGTGTTTATATCGTGCATGCTTATATTGCTTTCATCTTATATGCTTGATATATTTGTGCTTAAATTGATATATGCTTGGGGATTATTTTCTCACACTTGTATTCAACCAAGAGAGCCAAAGCGGCACCTCAACTCTTATCTAGAGGAATCTTGAGGAGATTGTCCAAAGCCCTTCACGGGAAATTCAGCTGCACTCTTGTGTTATACTTGGAGTGTTGTGCATAATATTTTTAGTTTGCATTAATAGTTTTAATTCTGTATTAACTCACCATTATATTAGCCAGTCACCTATTCACCCCCCCCCTCTAGGTGATTTCAGTGTGTCTGTGTGTAAAGAGAGAGACAGACAGACTTGTGTAGTTCCAGAAGGATTCTGGCCCGAATCCTTTCCACTCAAATACGACCATACACAATCCGAATACAAGATCCATTGTATTGAAGTTGATCTATATTATTTCAAGTATCTATAATCAAAAATCAAGTATTTAAATACTTTTTGCCCATGCATCAAGTAGAAAAAAACGAACGGCCTAAATAGTGAGTGGTTAGTTTAACGGTGTAGAATGTTTGAAACCTAACAAAATTAGTTTGTAGGATTTTTAAATGTTTATATCATGATCAAATGATCGGATCAAGAATTTGTATGTCTAAAGATATATATCTATCTCTCACTAGTTTCTACTGTCCATTTGCCCCGCTTGATGATGAATAGACAAAAAGTATTCAAAACACTTGATTTTTGATTTTAGTTACTTTAAATATTATAGAACAACTTCAATGAAGTGGATCTTATATTGAAATGTCGGATGTTGGTATTTGAGTGGGAAAGATTCAGGCTCAAATCCTTTCGGAACTACACAAGTCTATATGTGTGTATGTGTATGTCTATATACATATGAGGTGTGTTGGCCCAAAGGCCCATCACTCTAGTTTTGATGATGATCAACTCATGTAGTTATAGTACTAATGATCTTGTGTTTAATTAGTCTCAGATTTATGATCAAGATCTTAGTTGGTGTTTAACTTCAACAAAGGATTTAAAGTCAAGTTTTGGAGCTAGCACGGTTTGATTCAAGAGCCTATGACCACATCAAGTACTCAAGAGGAGTCTAGCTCATTGGATTAAGTTTGGACCAAGTCAAGAGGAGAAGAAGACTTCAAGTGAAGACCTTCAAGATCAAGACTTGAGTCTAGGTTTGTTTTTATTAAGATTTTATTTTTAGATAAAATGTAAAGGATAGAATAGTTGGTGGATTGCTCAAGTATACCATATACACTCACACACAAGATTTAGATGTGTTTTCATAAAAGAGCTTTTATTTTGGAAAAATACAAAAGAGTTTTCATTTTGGAAAAATACTGTTTTGGTTTTTGGAGTTTAATATATACATATGTTTTAATCAAAATATTTTAGTGCTTATTGTCAAAAACATAGATATTTCATCATGTATGTGTAGTGGATCATATCCATACACTCTATGCTTTAAAAGTATTTAAAATATCTTATTTTTGTATTTGGAGAAGTTTTGGAAAAATTTATTTTGGAAAAATACAGATTTTGTTTTATGCCAAAATTTTTAAGTTACAAAAATAGTTCAAAATGTTTGTAACAAGGTTTGATTTTACTCAAAAATGTTTGTATATCAAAGTATAATATTGAACATATTTTTGTAGATTTTTCGTAAATTTATGGGACTTTATTTAAGCTAAAAAGACAACCTTTTAAATCCTTAAATTAGTTCTGTCTGGCTTCTGCTGGTCGACCGGGCCAGTCGACCAGTTAGGAGTCGGTCGACCGAGTCGGTCGACCGACGTGCACAAACGTGCACGCTACTTCTGGCTGGAGGGCCGGTCGACCGCCAGAGAGCTTCTGCTCTCTGGAAAGCCCCGGTCGACCGGGCCGGTCGACCGACAGAGAGTGTCTGCTCTCTGTTCCAGGCCTCGGTCGATCGGGCCGGTCGACTGCTGGCCCAACGGTTAGATTTCTGACCGTTGGCGGTCGACTGGGCCGGTCGACCGACAGCAGTCCAGAGTTGCTGACTGGACCCCAACGGCTAGTTTTCTTCGGCCTATAAAAGGGGGCTTTGTGGGACTATTTTTAATAAGATTTCAAGTGGGTTTTAGCACCAGTTTTTCCTACTCTTTTGAGAGGTTTTCTCCACTTGTTTAAGAGCCAAATACTTTCATTTAAAAGGAGAGTTTATCAAGAGTTTTTAAAAGTGATTTTCTTGTGTTTTCCACCACATATTCAATTCTTATTTTTCTCACAAACACTTGAGCTGTCCATTGATATATTCATCCTATAGGAGTGTTATTGTGAGATTGTATTTAGGTGATCAAAGTGTTTTGATCACCAAAGACTTCATCTTTGTTTAGAGGAGGCGGACTTGCGGGTTTGCGGTGTTTCGGGTTCTTGTGTGAACTCATTGTAGAGGTGTGGCCTCGGCGAGCTGTGGGCTTGCGGTGTGTTCAGGAACAAGAGAGGGACTAGAGAGTCCAAGAGTTCTAGTGGGAACTCCTTGTAGGTGTTGCGGCACCGAGTGATCCGATGGGATCGATTTTAGTGGAAATCCTTCAAGTGTTGAAGGCAGGGACGTAGAGCAAGTGTGCTCGAATTTGTGATTGCTCTCTCTATCTCTTACTTGTTTATATCTTGCATGCTTATAATGCTTTCATCTTTATATGCTTGATATATATTTGTGCTCATATTGTTTTATGCTTGGGGATTGTTTGCTAACACTTGTATTCAACCAAGAGAGCCAACGCGGTACCTCAATTCTTATTTAGAGGAATCTTGAGGAGTTAGTCCAGAGTCCTTCACGGGGAATCCGACGACACTCTTGTGTTATACTTGGTGTTTAGTTTAAGAAGCTTTAGTTTGCATTAATAAGTTTTAATTCCGCATAATTGTGTATTAGATTAGCTAAACACCTATTCACCCCCTAGGTGTTTACAATTGGTATCAGAGCCACGTGCTCTTGATTTGGGTCTAACAACCTAGAGTTAAAGATCCTCATTTTATAATTAATCACAATATTTGTACACACACTATGGATTTCATGTCACCTCCCACCTTTGACATTTTTAACATCCAAACTTAGAAGGTTAAGATGTCCTTATACCTCAAAGCCCTAGGTATTCATGTTTATTTTGTCACTACTAGAGATTCTTATTGTTTAAATGGCAAAAATATTGAGGCTAATGCAAAAGCCATCCATGCTTTGAAGAGTACCCTAAATGATGATTATTTATCTAGGGTTGCTAATCTTGATTCGGCTTTTGTAGTTTGGAACACCATCATCTCCCTTGGCGAAAAAGAACAATATTATGCAGGAAGCGACTCGGATGTTGGAAGTGACGCTTCCAATATATGCTACATGGTCCAAGGGGATAACCCCTTGAGGTAAACACCGAATCCGAGCTAGAAGAGGACGTTGATATGTCCTATAATGAACTTGAATCATTTTGTCAACAACTCTTAGAAAAATATGAATTGCTTAAAAAGGATAATAAGAAATGAAAAACAAATTTGATGCCATGTTAAATGAAAAAGATTCTATACAAGAGAAATTTGAAAATGTTTCAAAAGAAAATGAAAGTTTGAAAAATGAAAATATTTCCTTTCTTTCTAAATTAAATGACATGTGTGAAGGAAATAATGCTTTGAAAAATAAAATCATTTTGGTGGAAAAACAAAAGAAATTACTTTGCATGAAAACATGATTGAGGCAAAACCTGCACAAAAAATACAGAATTTAGATTTAGAAATAAAGATGTGCAAGTGCTCAATTCTTACCGCTATAGCAAGTGGCTATGCGGGTCGTGATCCACAAGGAGGGTTTTGCGATAGAAGCGTTTACGTTTCTTTATTGAAATCTTAATGAAGATAAAACGAAAATTCTTCTTTGTTTAAAGAAATGAAAATGAAAAAGAAAGTTATGTTAAAGTTAGAAAGAAAGCGATAGATGAAGAAGGTGGAGAATCAAAAAGCGACTATGTACAAATGAGTTGGAAAAGAAATGATGAAAGATTTGGAAGATGAGTGTTGGTGGTTTAATTTACAAAAATAAACGAAAAGAAAGAAGATGAAGAAATACTTACCTAGGTTGAGTGATGACCTACCTGGAAACCGTTGAATGTTCTACCTTTACTTCGGAGGCGTTCAACGCATAGATCATAAGCTCGAGCTCAGTCCCCGTGCACATTATATCGTCAAGCCTAGCAAGAACGAAGTGATGCGGATCTTGGAGGAGGAGAACGTCTTCATGAACTATCGCTGGCTCTCACGTAGCTTAGTTATACTTGCTTTGGAATTCACTTGTAAACTCAACAACAACAACCAAGGTAAAGTAGAAGAGGAAGACGAAACAAAAGAAAATACGAACATAAAAAGAACTTTTACCTTTATTAATTGCAGAGACAATGGAAGAAAGGAGGAGGGTACATCGTCGGTGTCACTCTCAACATCAGCCTCTCTCTCTTACTTACATGAATCTTCTTCTACCCTAAGTTACATACAAATTACATAAAAAGAAAAGAAAAACCTAAACTACAAAGAATGAAAACTAGGATAAATCCTAATCTCTGCCTGCCCTTCCTTGCTCAGCTAAAACCAGTATTTATAGGCAAAAAAACCTAAAGGAGAAGATCCCAGGAAGATTGGGAGAATCTCCTGGTCTGATGTATTTCCCGTATCTTCTTCTGCTTTTCTTGTTTTTGCTTCAAAAGTTGACAAAATAGCCTTTGATTGTGCTTGATTAAGGGAAGATTCTTCTCAACCTTCCTTATATGCCAAGATTTTGCCTTGATTCAGGGAGGATTCTTCTCAACCTTCCTTATATACCAAGATTTTGCCCACAGGGAGGATTCTTCTCAACCTTCCTTATATGCCAAGATTTTGCCCTGATTTCTTCATCTTGATTCAGGGAGGATTCTTCTCAACCTTCCTTATATGCCAAGATTTTGCCCTGATTTCTTCATTTCAAATTTATTCTGAATTAATCAGAATTTGGTGGGCTTTTGGGCTTGTTTCTCTTCATCTCCTTAAGGAATGGGCCTGCAAATAAATTAAACATTTAATTAGGACAATGCAGATTTTATTCTATAATAAGTATGAAAATATGATAATAAATGTGCAACATTAGTGACCAATCACACCCCCATATCTATCTTTTGCTCGTCCTCGAGCAAAATAACTAAACTATACTAAGGATTATTAGACCACTTTCGCAGGTCACGCGATTGCACTGAGCATGTGCAACAAGCCGTTAAACCTCTAGGTTTCCCCTAGAGGACGAGTTTTGTCTCGTGAGGGTTTTCAGCGGATTGCACCCACAAAATCCATAAAGAAAGAGAAATAAAGAGTTAGTATTTTCGAAAAGCATTTTGAAAGAGAAAAATATTTGAAATATAATTGTAAGATTTAAGCAATCTATAAGTTATAGGAAAACTGAATTTTTCATTCCTAAACTTAGTCTCTATTCAAAAATTTGTTATCAATCAAAGTAAGGAGTCAAATTGTACTTCTCATCTGGTCTATTACTTTACCCTAAGTCATATGCACTTTGTGATTGTGAAAATTTTGACTAAGGATTCTTTAACTCTAATTCTTATGCCTCATTTATTTATATATATATAATTTTTTTTTTGGTGATATTATTCCTTAGTTTAGGCTTTCTAATCTGCCCATGTAACGAGCCTTTAATCGATGACTCCCAAACCAGACGGCCTTAGGGCACCGGGTGAGAAGACACCCCTAGGACTTAAGGACTCGAGTAAACAAGGCCACAAAACTAAGGATTTTATTATATGAACCTCTTTTAGGCGTGAACACTTATGCTTTATTAGGCACGAATACCCAGCTTAATCAGAGGATTTTTATATATATTTTTCTTTTCAAACTTATCTAATCATCTTTCGCATAAATACTAAGGCTTTCTTAGGCCAAAGCACTTAGCTAATCAATAATTAGATTTGTTTATCTTTTTTTTTTATAAGGCATAAGAATCTTTGTTTTTGAACCCTAAGTGTGTAAGTGTATGAAGGGTGCATATTTCATCAAGGTAAAGATCAAGACTAAATTACTTTGACAAATTTTCTTCCTAACCCTAAAAATCAAACAAATAATCTTATTTTGACCAAGTATAAGAAATCCTAATTTAGATTTTCCTATTCCTTAAAATTAACTTAATTTCTTACAAAAAATATGTCAAAATATTATTTCTATTTTCAAAAAGTTTTTTTTTAAAAGTAAAGAAAAATGTTAATTTTTTTATTTTTATTTTTTAAACAAAAAGAAAGTTATGTTAGACCCTCCCCCACACCTATCTCATGCATTGTCCTCAATGTATGAATTAATGCATAGATGCATGAAAAAGAAGAAAGGGAAGGAAAAGGTTACCTTAAGGTGGTGGTTCCGGTGGCGGTCTGATTGGTCCACGAAACGCGGCCCAATCAACTTTTCTTGGGTCTCGGAGGAACCCACCAGAAATATCTTTAATATAACCCATTAAAAAGATAAATCCATGAAGGATCTTTATTAAATATTTAACCCCATCTAATTTCCATATTCCATAACTAATTTCGGAGTCAAATTTGTCAACCACCTCGTCCCAGAATGGAGTATGAAATGATAGAACAGTTGACTTGGACTCAGGAAGGACAGGAACTAATACCGACTCAGGAAGGTGACTTAAGTCAAGTAAAGGTTCAGGAGTCGAAATAGGTTCAAAAATTGGGTCCAAGTCAAGAAGTTGAAACTCAAGTCCACATGTATTTTTCAACAATGGAATGTGACCTAATATGGGTGATTCTAGTTCAGGGATGAGAGGTGATGGAATCAAAACCGACTCTAGAATATTATTCAAGTTTGGTAATAGAACAGGAGTCAATATTGATTCAGAAAGTTGAACTGGATCACAAATTTGAGAATCTAGGTCACATATCTCATTGAGTTCAATATCATAAAAATGAGAACTTGACAATTTGTCAATAGGATCTTCAAAAGTGTATAATTGGTCAAGTTCAATATGATCCTCAAAGATGGGTGATTCAATTTCATTATGAATTGGTACAGGATCCAATGTTGACTCCGGGAAAAGATCGAAATCAGGTGAAGATACCGGAGTCATAATCGAATCGGGAAGTAAAATAGAATCACTAAGTTGGGGTTCAGGATTATATTCATTTTCAAGTTCTATTTCAGGAAAAGGATAACTTGCTAAACTGTCAATATCTTTTTCAAAATTTGGAGTTTGGGCAAGTTCAAATGGTTGTTCTGAAATGGAATCTTGATTTCCAAAACTACATGATTCTTCGGCTCTAACAGAATAGTTAGTGACATCAGGACGGTGGGAACGTAGAGATTCGACCATCATATCTATGTCACGGTTACGAGTGTTTTGAGCCTGAGTCATGGCTTCAAGCATCTTTTCATAGTTGATAGGTTCATTGTTTTGATGAAAAGATGAAGAATTGTCTTGGAAGTGGTAGTGAAATTGTGAGTCCATCAGATTTTGGGATTTATGTTTGGACTCACGCATACTCATTTCCATAATTGATGGTTTCCTATTTTGGACGGGTGGAACTGAGTATGAATCTTGAACATAATATGGACTGGGTGGAGAAGGAGGACAATTTGGTTGAAAATCTGACTCGGGGTAGGTGAATCCCCACTGACTCCGTGAAGAGTTGAAATCGTTATGGAAATTATAGTCATACGATGGGGGACATGGGTTATATTGATTCGGATAAGACCAATCCGGCACACTAGGTTGGTCAAAGTTATGATTTGCCAGGTTGGTAATATCCGAAAATGAAGTCGGTGTGTAATATGGATTATTATTGTAGTTGAAAAAATTATTATTATGGTCCATATCACACAATAGAATAAAAACAAAAAGAAAGAAAAACAAACAAATAAATAAAGAAAAAGAAAAAAAATTCTAATCTAAGTTAGGGTAGACCTATGACCTAGACGACTCCTAACTGGTTAGACTGTCCACGGGAGGTCCAATGCAGACTTTGACCACAAGCTAATCAGCCAGGTCAGGGCAAGGTTGGTGGGAGGTTTTCCGTCAAAGACGTTCCTTAATTAAATAACCACCAACCTTCGGGCTTTCGGCCCTTAATCCCTTTCCTAGACACTGATTTTGCAAGAGTCAAATTCCAACAGTTTTCCCCCTTAGGATGATCTCCTAATTGAGTCCGAGATGTCCCTAGGGCCAACGTCTACTCATTTTTAGTTAGGCTTGGGTTAGTGAGTGCTTGGAATCTGATTTTTGGGCTAAGGAAGGGTGATTAAATCCCCACCTTATCTTGTTATGGGTTAGTGCCCTTAAGATAAGTTTGTGCAAGTGTACAAGATATGTAAATAAGATTCACTCAAAGCGATGTAAATCAACCAAGAGATAGTCCTATTCTAGATGCAATGCGTACGTACCTTGCTCCAGCACTCTTCAACAGTAAAAATAAATGAATTGAAAAGACACGTGCCTAAAATGCAAACGTCTAATCAATTTTTATCTTTTCAACAAATGTTTTACTGTTGATTATTAGCAGGCTTATGTGATTGCATATAAGAAATAAAGTTGCAGAAAACTAGAATTTTGCAACGCAATTCAGAGGGTACTTGGTCTCTGTTTTCTAGAACAGAGGCCCAAGACCACTTATATGTTTCTGCAATCCTTTTTTCCTGCTTTGCTTGCCCTATAACCTGCAACAGAGAAGAAAGTTCGTTTTAGTTCTAAAAAATTTTCAATAAAAAATAGATTTCAATAAAAACGTTACCCTCCCCGGCAACGGCGCCAAAATTTGATTGAGGCAAAACCTGCACAAAAAATACAGAATTTTAGATTTAGAAATAAAGATGTGCAAGTGCTCAATTCTTACCGCTATAGCAAGTGGCTATGCGGGTCGTGATCCACAAGGAGGGTTTTGCGATAGAAGCGTTTACGTTTCTTTATTGAAATCTTAATGAAGATAAAACGAAAATTCTTCTTTGTTTAAAGAAATGAAAATGAAAAAGAAAGTTATGTTAAAGTTAGAAAGAAAGCGATAGATGAAGAAGGTGGAGAATCAAAAAGCGACTATGTACAAATGAGTTGGAAAGAAATGATGAAAGATTTGGAAGATGAGTGTTGGTGGTTTAATTTACAAAAATAAACGAAAAGAAAGAAGATGAAGAAATACTTACCTAGGTTGAGTGATGACCAACCTGGAAACCGTTGAATGTTCTACCTTTGCTTCGGAGGCGTTCAACGCATAGATCATAAGCTCGAGCTCAGTCCCCGTGCACATTATATCGTCAAGCCTAGCAAGAACGAAGTGATGCGGATCTTGGAGGAGGAGAACGTCTTCATGAACTATCGCTGGCTCTCACGTAGCTTAGTTATACTTGCTTTGGAATTCACTTGTAAACTCAACAACAACAACCAAGGTAAAGTAGAAGAGGAAGACGAAACAAAAGAAAATACGAACATAAAAAGAACTTTTACCTTTATTAATTGCAGAGACAATGGAAGAAAGGAGGAGGGTACATCGTCGGTGTCACTCTCAACATCAGCCTCTCTCTCTTACTTACATGAATCTTCTTCTACCCTAAGTTACATACAAATTACATAAAAAGAAAAGAAAAACCTAAACTACAAAGAATGAAAACTAGGATAAATCCTAATCTCTGCCTGCCCTTCCTTGCTCAGCTAAAACCAGTATTTATAGGCAAAAAACCTAAAGGAGAAGATCCCAGGAAGATTGGGAGAATCTCCTGGTCTGATGTATTTCCCGTATCTTCTTCTGCTTTTCTTGTTTTTGCTTCAAAAGTTGACAAAATAGCCTTTGATTGTGCTTGATTAAGGGAAGATTCTTCTCAACCTTCCTTATATGCCAAGATTTTGCCTTGATTCAGGGAGGATTCTTCTCAACCTTCCTTATATACCAAGATTTTGCCCACAGGGAGGATTCTTCTCAACCTTCCTTATATGCCAAGATTTTGCCCTGATTTCTTCATCTTGATTCAGGGAGGATTCTTCTCAACCTTCCTTATATGCCAAGATTTTGCCCTGATTTCTTCATTTCAAATTTATTCTGAATTAATCAGAATTTGGTGGGCTTTTGGGCTTGTTTCTCTTCATCTCCTTAAGGAATGGGCCTGCAAATAAATTAAACATTTAATTAGGACAATGCAGATTTTATTCTATAATAAGTATGAAAATATGATAATAAATGTGCAACATTAGTGACCAATCAAAACACTTCCTTGAAAAGAAAAATGTTGAAAAAGAAAAAGAAATGTTTCTAAAAAGAATAAGAAAATGATTCTCATTCTCACCATGCTTTACATGCTATCATTGATAAAAATGAAGTTAAATTTTTGAAAAATAGAATTGATGGTTTAAGCTTAACTTTGAGCAATTGTGCATTTAACCATAAAAGATTGGAATCCTTGTTTCAAAAGAAACAAGTTTCTCATGTTCATGCACAACACCCACATCATGCATATGCACATTTTGCACGCTATGATCATTCTCATTCACATGTGCATAGTAGAGTGTACAAGTGTACACTGTGGCCGCAAAGGCTATTTAACAAAATTTTGTTATGATAAGATAAATTCTTTAAATTTTGCTAATAAGAATGTTTGGGTTCCTTGCAATGCTAACCCCGAGGACCCAAAAGAAAATGGGTAACCAAAGTCTCCACCTTTTGTATTTGATATAGGTGCGGGCTCTCACACAACGTAAGAGATTTATGCCTTGATGGTGGATGCACATGGACTTGATGGACACACATTTGATGCACCACTATCAAGGAGGTTTGGTGGGACAACCACCATGTTTTGGAGATTTAGAGTATAGTTCTTTGTTTTTGGTAACTATCTCTAAACTCCTAATTAGTTCACGTACTTTTTACTTACATCACATTTTTAGCATGTTCATGTTTTATATTTGTGCTTCACGTGGTAAATACTTGTTTAAATGTAGTCTTTATCAAAACTTGGATATATACTTGTACAAGTAGTGAGCAACATTTGATTCATATATGTTTGCACTTCATTGTTCATTTGTACTCACTATATGCACATGTATAGCTTAGTTTTGATGATTTCCTTATTTACACTTGTTTTGCCTATTTTCATGTTTTGCTTCATGTATATGCAATTTTTATTCAAATCTAATAAATATACATGTATGCCCCTTGAGTCTCCTGCCTTCATGCAAACTATATCATAGACTCTTTTCATGTTTGGGATATGTATGCATATTGTTAGTTTTGGATAAATCATACATATACCCAGAAGTTTGTTTTTAGATGAAAAATGAATTTTTATGAATTTCATACTTGTATGCATATTGCTAGCACGGTTTGATTCAAGAGCCTATGCATCAAGACCACATCAAGTACTCAAGAGGAGTCTAGCTCGTTGGATAAAGTTTGGACCAAGTCAAGAGGAGAAGAAGACTTCAAGTGAAGACCTTCAAGATCAAGACTTGAGTCTAGGTTTGTTTTTATTAAGATTTTATTTTTAGATAAAATGTAAATGATAGAATAGTTGGTGGATTGCTCAAGTATATCATATACACTCACACACAAGATTTAGATGTGTTTTCATAAAAGAGTTTTTATTTTGGAAAAATACAAAAGAGTTTTCATTTTGGAAAAATACCGTTTTGGTTTTTGGAGTTTAATATATACATATGTTTTAACCAAAATATTTTAGTGCTTATTGTCAAAAACATAGATATTTCATCATGTATGTGTAGTGGATCATATCCATACACTCTATGCTTTAAAAGTATTTAAAATATCTTATTTTTATATTTGGAGAAGTTTTGGAAAATTTTATTTTGGAAAAATACAGATTTTGTTTTATGCCAAAATTTTTAAGTTACAAAAATAGTTCAAAATGTTTGTAACAAAGTTTGATTTTACTCAAAAATGTTTGTATATCAAAGTATAATATTGAACATATTTTTGTAGATTTTTCGTAAATTTATGGGACTTTATTTAAGCTAAAAAGACAACCTTTTAATCCTTAAATTAGTTCTGTCTGGCTTCTGCCAGTCGACAACCTTATATATATATATAATATATATATATATATATATATATATATATATATATATATATATATATATATATATATAGAGAGAGAGAGAGAGAGAGAGAGAGAGAGAGAGACTTGTGTCCTTTCAAAAAGATTTGAGGTCGAATCCTTCCAACCCTCCGACTTTCAAATGCAAGCTCCACTTTGTTGAAGCTGATCTATATTATTTCAAGTATTTATAAATTAAAAATCAAGTGTTTTGAATATTTTTTACCCATCCATCAAGCGGCGCAAAATGGACGGCTGAAAGTAGTGAGTTGCTTAGATCTATGTCTTTAGACATACAAATTCTCGATCCAGCTATTTGATCATGATCTAAACATTTAAAAACCCCTACAAACTAATTTTTGTTAGGTTTCAAATATTCTATACCGTTAAATTAACCAACTCATTATTTAGGTCGTCCGCTTTCTCCTACTTGATGCATGGGAAAAAAGTATTCAAAACACTTGATTTTAGTTTATAGATACTTGAAATAATATGGATCAACTTCAACAGAGTAGATCTTGTATTCGAATGTCGAAGGGTTGTATTTGAGTGAGAAGGATTCAGACTCAAATCCTTTTGGAAGGACACAAGTTTCTCTCCTTATATGTGTATGTCTGTTAGCGAGAGAAAGCCGTGATCCGGTGAGAAACTAGCTTACATGAGAAGATGATAAAGGAGCATAGAAACCGTCAGATTAGTTTCTTGGTAGTTGAGATTAGATTTATATGAAATAAAACTAAAACCCAAAACTAAACTAATCAACTCAAAACTAACTTAACCAACTCAAAAACTAATCTCAATCACTTAAAAGATAATCTTACGACTCCTGTGCTCCCTTCTTATCTTCTCACCTAAGCTAGCTTTCTCACCGGACCGCTACTACACACATACTTAGTGTTAAATTATTCCAAGTTTTAGTTTGTCACAATTTATTTAACATTTATACAATTTTTCGTTGAGTTATATTGACGAAAGATATATTTGCGTGGTTTTGCAAAAGAAGAGGTCATATTATATAGATAAAAGTATGTAATACAAGGTTAAATATATTATTTCTCAAAAAACATAAAGGTACATATGCTAAAAAACCATTTCAATTTATTGATTTTGTTCGAAAATCTATTCTCATATGAATTGGAGTATAAAGACAGGGTTACTCAAAATGTAAACTAGTGAAAAAAGTGAAGATGTCTTGCAGCTTTCAAAATGCACCTAAAAGAAGGGAGAAAAAGAAAATTTGAATAGAGGGCGACGAGGGGGACCCAAAAAAAACGCAAGCCATCCCAAGTTTCCCACTGACAAAGCACCACAAAATCTGAGGACTTCATTTTCTTCGAGTATGAAGTGGGACTCAGATAGCATCTGTTTAATATACAATCTTACCACCTTAGCCACGAAAAACCATTGTCTCAAGTCTAAACATATATCATAGCTTCCAGTTACAAAACTATTACCTCGCAAAAAAGTGAAGATGAGACCTCGAGTACATCCCCTCTAAAATCTTAACGCAAAACTCTGTGAGTCCCATCACATTGCATGTATAGATTAGCTCAACAAGTAGATTATCTCACAAACTCAGAAATTACAAGGATTCTGCAGCTAAGCCACCTTCCACAATGCAATACACACAGTAAACACTACATTCTTTCTATCACAGACATAAAGCTCACCATTACGGCCATGAAGGCTCCGACCTTAACCACCAGAGGGGAGATTTCAACGTGTCACTTGATAGTAATATACCGATTTGTCCCGTGCTTCGACCAGTGTTCCTTTAGGTCCACCGGCACTCTGAGGTCATGGCCCTCTGATGCAAGCCGGCTGAGAAGCTTAGTGAAGACGGTGCCGCTCATCTTGCGGCCATTGACACGGGCATGGCGCTTGTTGGGCATCACCGGCAGCGGGTACATGGAGAGAGTGGTGGTACAGCAGGCTGACTGCCACCCACCGTTCCCCCACTTGTAGCAAGGCTGGTACCTACCTGTACATGAGCACACCGGAACTGGCATGCTTGCATCATCAAACATTACCTCATTCAGTCCACCGAGGTCCTCAACCTTCCACTCCTTCCTATGCTTCTTCGACATTGGCACCTGGCTTTTGAGACCATCTCCTCCATTTATATCTTGTCCCCTCCACTCACCACGCATCTCTGCAATGGTCACCTGCCTGTTTAAATCGCCACCACCACCACCACCAGTACCGCTCCTGCTCTTCCTTTGCGACTTCGATGCCTTTTGGGATGGAACACCTTCAGATTTTGGTTCCTTTCTCGGCCGCCTCTCCTGACCAGCTTTTCCAACACCCTCTGAATGTGCGGATGTCGGAACTGCCTCGCTTGCATGCATCTCTCTTCCATGGTTATTATATGGAGAATCTGATGACTCTAGTGATGACGGAGCATGGTGGTGATGGTGGTGGTTCATGTTTCTCGCCCCGTGGGGTGTGTTGCACCCTGGAGAACATCGACGTGCACCATTACTGTTAATGCTGTTTTCACGGGAGTATTCGAGGGCTGCAATTGCATTGTCCCGTTCGATGATAGCATTGTTCCGCTCAGCAATTGCAGCATCCCGCTGGAAGATAGCCATGTCTAGTTCAGCCTGAGCAGTTTTCTTCTCAGAGAGGGCCAAGTCTCGTTCATTGAGAGCACTGTCTCTCTCTGCCATGATGGCCATTAACTGTATAGTTTGAGCAGTATGGTGATCTTTCATCTGGTGCCGAGGCATCATCCACTGCAATATAATCCAAAGCCATAGGTGAACATACATGATTGAAAGTGCCTGGAGATTGGTTGGTAAAGGACTCATTGCTGCTATATGACCGTATTACAGACTGATACTGCCAACAGCAATTGATTTATTATGGTGGGCATGTTGATTTATTATGGTGCTTACAACAAGGACAAGAACGGGTAGGGCGTGAGGATTAAGTAAGATGACATCATACATCATGCATTCCTTGTAATTCACTAGTCTATGCTGGCCCGTTTCCAATGAAATCATTTTATGACAATAAGAACTTGAGAAGGAAGATACACAAGATACAGTACTGAAGTTATGAGTAATCATATAGAGATTTGCTTCATTCAAACATGGAACCTTGGAATGGCAAACCACACCAAACTAATTCTTCTTACCGTCTGGGAAAAAAGGTCTTGCACCAAAACTAGGCAAACATATATTACAACTATACATGTACTTATGGCTCATAGATCACTGTTGTTGACCAAAAAAAAAAAAAAAGAGTGAACGACGGAAAATGACAACATACATGTTGACAATTTCAGTGATATATATACCAGTAAAATTTAATATAAAAAAATAGGCGCCAATATGAGAAAACTTCAAATACACAGTTTAACATCCATTCGCACATAATAGCTCTTGGATCAATGCGGCCAAACAGTGCTTGACAAGATGATTTTACTGGTATATTAAATTGGAGCTAGGGAACAAGATGATTTAGATAAAATACATAATTGCAACTATAGGGTCTGATGGGGATCAGGATTGTAATAGAGCTGCAGTTAAAAAGAATCCTGAAGTTTTGCCCTTTGAATAATAGAGGTAATCCGGTTGTAATAGAGGGGGTGCATAAAATCCAACCATGCTTCGAGTTTCCATCATTGTGACCGTGGTTTAATATCTCGGTATTGGTAAAGGTATCGGTCAATGGTTTTTAGTATCGATATCGTCAAAATCCGTGACAATATTGACCATATCGGTAATGTTTGCTCCGAAATTGGCCGAATCATAGGGTTGTTCTCGTATAAGGTACCTCAAAAAAACAATACGATATTGCCGATATATATCGGAATTGGTTGATATTTGAAACCATGATTGTATTGATATCAAATCTAGATATTAGCAAAATCTTGTCAAAAGTTAATAGATCTCTATACTGCAGAGTGCACATAAATTCCCTACTCCAACCAATGTATGTGTACAAATTGTGTGCCTCGTCTACTTTTAGGAGTTAACATAAAATCTTAAACTCCCCAGTCCAATACATATGTGTTTAAATCTATATTTGTATAAATGTGCATGATTAGGTATGTATTAAGTACGATAAAAGTAAATGGATACAGGAATAATGATTGATCAGGCCTTGAGGCTAATTGCAATTTGAGTACGCACACACTAGATAACTACTGACAATTTGGATATAATATTAAATAGAAGTTCCTTCCTTTACCATTTCCTGTGCCTAGTAATTTACTACAGAAGTTATCTTCCTAACACTAACAAAGCAGGCAATTCACCAGCGTAGGGTTCCCCGGCTTATATGGCAAAGCAGTAGGTGGTTTGGTGGAGAACAATAGATCAGCCAGGAGGTCAGATCAGATGGGGTGGTTGGTGGAGAACAATAGATCATCCAGGAGGTCAGATCAGATGGGCTGCAAGACAATGTCAAGGTGGATATGAAAGCCAACCAGGAGCTGAGTCAAAACTCTTAGGTTGGAGGAATTCTGAACAGTTGATAATAGATAAAAGAAATAAAGATCTTAGCTGAACAGAAACCACCTGCGGAATCCAAAAAGATATTTGATGGCTAGGAACATGGTTTAAAACAGAGAAACTTTTACTTGAAAGGAGCTCACTATCAATAAAGTCAACCACAAATATAGCTTCTCATGATTGTACAATTTGGAAAGAAGACTTCTCTATATCAGAATCATAAAAAACATCAGATTAATGAAGAGAGGTTTCCATTTATGCAGTAATCAATACCTGATGATGAACTGATCTGTACTGATCCGGCTTGTGTCTCCCATTTTCCCGGTTCCCATGGTCATCCATGTCTACTTCAAAGAAAAGTTAAAAAGAGAAGAAACCTTCTGATAGACACTGTCGGATCTAAAAAAACCTCTTCGAGTGAGTTAAAATAAATAAAACTCAGAAATCAAAGACTGGTATTCATTGGAGTAACAGGACAGTACCAATGTAAATTGAACCTCAATGAATGATTAACAAATTCCAAGAACCCCCTGTTTCAGTCAAAACTCAAACAAGAATCCTTGTAGACTGGACAAGAATCTGCAAAAGTAAAACAAGCCGGTTTCATTCTGAGAAATAGAAAAGTAATACGTAATATTAATCACACAATACAGACAGTAGGGTTCTCAGTGATACCCAAATAAGAGAATTCATGTGTTTCTAATTATAAACATAAGTCGGGGAAAAAAAAATCAATTCCATAATACGATGTTGAGACAAAGTTGCATGCTTTGCTTGTCCCTGCAAATGCAAAAAACTACAAGTTTGCTAACCGATATAATCTGAAATGTAAATCTTCGCCAGATTACATATGCATCGCCCAAAAATATTAAGAATTAACCATCTGTTCAGGACCAACTAAATACTTCTTATTCGAAACTAGGGGGTCATAATTTTGACCAGACCTGCTAATCCAACCCTGATCTTTCCAACAATTACCAATAAGGTTCAGGCCTGGTCAAGTCCAAGTAATAATTATGTTATTCTCACAGATCCGTTTATTAAATGATTCGGTTGTGTGACTAGGCTGCCGCAGTTACTCGGTTATACCGATTATATAAAGAAAATAATACAAGTTTTATTTAAATGACAACAATGTCATGTTTAGGTACAACTATGTCTAGGGGTGCATAGTTTCAAGTAACTTTCTTCAAATCATAAATTAAAGAATCGCGTGAGTGTCTATGCACGTGCGTGGGTGTAAGTAAATTAAAAATAAACTCTTAAAATCCTATCAGCATCTAAAAATTATCTTGGTGGTTAGCTCGCTGTTTGGTAGCATTTGGTTGCCAGTTCAATTACTCCCCTGGTCAATTTATATACGCGGGAGGGGGAGGGGGCACTAAACCCTACTTCTCTCAAACCTGATCCAGCTGATAATTAGGTTAATTGGGTCAGATTTTGGTTAATAACTTAATATACACAGCTCAGGTTAGGATCAGAGTTTTTTCACATGATCAATAATTGGGTTAGGTTTGTCCTTTCAGGTCATCCATATATGGATCATCTGTTTTTACACAACTGGAACCCAACTTGACCTGATCCAATCACCAAACTACAATAAAAATGCCCTTGTTTAAGACATACATCATTCTTCCTTCTTAAAACACTTCATTGAACAATCATGAAAGAAAACTAGCATGACGTATAGATTGATAATTTGGTTTGAGGTGTTAGTAAGTTAAAATGGTAGTCATGTAATAATATGTAACTGTGGGGGTATTTTCAATGAAGTGTGCCTTATCATTATATAAATAAAGGGAAAAGGCATCAGAGTTGGTTGTGTGGTTATGCTGGATGCGGATAGCTAAGGTAACACGCACAAGTTGGCTCCTAGCGCAAAGTGTGCCTTACTGCACCATAGGTACACATGCTACAATGTTGGTTGTGGTACTTGAAGATTCCAATGTACAACATCCATGATAAATGATCTTGTAACCTGATCAATACCTGCAATCATTATCCATTAAAACAGTGTAGTAAAAAAAAAATAAGGTAATATGCAGCCACATGTTTATGTGCTGGCTTTCCGCAAAAATTTTGATGCATACCATGAACACGGGAAGAGAGGGGAGGGGAGAATGGTAAGTTGATGGCAATTTCACCTTGTTAGTTGTCACCAGTGTTACCTGGATATGGGATACAGTGCCAAGTAACCGAGTGTGCTAAATGTCCGACATGTAGAAAATATGATTTGAGGACATAATACATACACATTGGAGCAATAGGCTCTCCTTAACACTACTTGCTTACATGTCATGGCCAAAGTTAACAGGAATTCATGGATCGCTTAGGTATGTGGGATGAAACCAGGTACATAAAACATTACCGCCTGAGGAATGTGGTACGCTATGAGTAGGCTTACTTTAAGTCAAAATGAAAATATGTTTACCTGAAAGTGCAATGACTTTTGTAAGACCATGAAGGAGTTGTATTATTAGTATACAAGTGAATGCATTAGTTTGATTATAAAATTTAATATAGGTGCATTTCTCCTTTAACATTTTCTACTTGTTATTTTCCTCTTTAGTATATATGTATTTGAAAAAACTTTCAGTCTTTCCAAATTAACTATCTTGTCGTGTGCTTCTTTAATCTCCTCTTGTAAAAAGAATATTACTACTGTTCTTTTGAATCTTTCCACTAGTCACATGAAAACTAAAAAGTGTCCTTTGTCATAGGGTTTATAAATAATTGCATCTAAAAAGTTGTTAAAAGTTTCAGAATGTTGACATCAAGGTTTGAAATATCACCACCGCATACTCATATTTTAGCCCAATATCAACACAACTGATATGACCATAATAATCGAAATAATACTTGATATTGCCGATACGACGAGACAAAAAGACTGATAAAGAGCATATGTTGTCGATTCTAAACACGAAATAGTACAGTTGATGCCAAATCTGATACCGAGATTTCAAACCATGGTTGAAATTATTATTCCAAGTTGATAATTGTCCACATTGGGAACATATGTTACAGATCGTGGATAGTGAGGGGTCTAGTGTTTTCTGGTGACAGAGGTCAAGGCATAGTAAAAGAGAAGAACGAAAGCTTTGGAAAGTAACATAGGATTCCTAGATTCTATTATTCTCTATGGGTCATTCCCAATATATTTTTTTAGCCTTTCCATATAATTTTTAAAAACATTGATCCCTATTTCTTTTTCCATTTTACTGAGTCATGTCCAAGTCATGGGACACAGGCGGTGAACTGTCATGTCAGGTTTGAGTGTTTGACACTGCAGTAGGTAATTTCCTAAGGAATTAATCCACGCACTAAAATAATGGAGTGGGTGTAATCAAATCACAAAAAAACATCACAACAACAGAGAATTATGTGAAAACCCAAATGAGAGAAAGCACGGAGAGAGGGAGATTTTACAATAATAATCGCGATTATAATGGTGTTCTCTGCTGTGCTAAAATTTCTAGGCTTAATTCATTGTCCCCCTCCGCATTGAAAGAGATTTAATATTTATATAGGTTGTGTCTGTTTGGATAAAGCAACAGAGTCCAGCTCTATTTAAATAGTCAACCCTTTATCTCAGAGGCGGTTTAGAGCTAAACATCTGGCTTTGAATTGATCGGGTGAGAATCCATCTTTATCTGATTCTCTGCATCCATCTGCTGATATGGTTGATCTGTTCCCAAACTATAACTGTCGAGTTCAAATAGAGATTTGGTTTATAGAAAGAGATTCTCAAAATTGATTCTATCTCCTCCTAACTATACGAACCACTTGAGGTTTGAATCGAATGGGCACTCCCAGTGAGGTTCTGAAAGTGGCCATGTATCGTTCGCCTGTTTGGTGCTAAATGGACACGTGACGTGATCTTGAAGACGAAAATTCACCGCTACAGATGCCTCCTCTGCTTCTCTTTGTAGAAGGTCGAAAACTCCCCCTCGGGGGCTATAAGTTCCCGGAGACTGATAGAGAGAGGGGAGCAGATAGAGAAGGAAACTCGGGATCTGGGCTCAGTTTAATTTGTTGTTGCTTCAGTTCTTGTCTTGTAGTAGCGTATCACTACATGCTAGCAGAACCTTAAATGCACGTCCCATCAGCTGCGGCATTAATTAATTAACTGTCGCTTTTAAAAGCGCACAATTTTCGAGGAAGGTGTGACGTATCCGGCGCAATGGTCTAAGTCCCATATCTTGCATCACGTGTAGGGTCTTTAATCATTTCCTTTTGGGATTTGAAATTTTACACGGTTCACGCTTGGGTTGCCTCTCTATAAATAGGGCGGAAATCCTCAGGAGAGATCAAAGCTGCTTCTTGAAATTCCTTGCTGCTAAAATCTTGCATTGTTGTGCGGGCGATGATGTCTCCTTTCTTCTTCGTTCGGTGGAGGGAGAGAGAGAGAGAGAGAGGATGACAATGGTTGCTGCGCTTCTGATGTTCAGAAGTCCATCTTTCAAGGAGTTTGGTTCTCGTAATAGGCTCGTTAAGTAGTTTCGGCTCTCGTGGCAAGGACCGATTGCTAGGAAGGACAGGGAATGCTCTAGCTTCTATTTGGACTGCACGTCTGGACTATTGTCAGAAAAGACAAGGCAGAGATTAGGACTTGACCTTTTTTCTTTTCTTGCAGCGAACATAGAGCAGGGAGCATAAGGGTGATCGATGACGGTTCCGATCTCTGGGGTCGACCGCTTGTGTTCTTATGAGATGATGTGCTTTGGTTGCCACCGCTTTTGAGTTCATCTTCGGAGTGACGCTCTTGGCATCGATATCCTCTTTGCCTTACAGGCGTCGGTCTACAGTTCGAGGCAGATCTCCCTTACTGGCGGTTTCCTGGGTTCTCAGCACCCTTGCCTTTCTGGCCCGATGGATTGTTTATTTTCAAACCATCTCCTGGACGTTGTTGGGGGCGCAACTGAGGACGTATCTAATTTTTCTCTAAGAAAGGACACACAGGTAACAGATTTGCATTACTCATGTTAGTTGTAACCATGATTGTAAGTGGATGAATGTAATCGAAAAAATTCCATAATAAAGCAGTGAATTTTTTAAGGAAAGCGTTGTTTGGATCTTGTCTTGTTTGTGATTGTGATTTGACTTGTTACGTCTGCTTGGGGAACTGTATTGGCTCTGAAGTGTTTGGAACAATTTGGACTATAATCTCGATGGGTTCGCTACACAGAGACCTGCAAATGTTACCTGGGTGGAGAAGCCCCAGGCTTCGAAGTTGTGTTGTCATGCTGATCGTCGGGGTATGACCCGAGGTAGACTGTTAACTTGCTCGTGCGGCTGTCAGGACAGGTCCCATTGTTGGCTAGCTCCGTGCATCCGGCGTTGTCAGGGTGAAGACCTGTATAGGCGATTTAAAGTGTGCATGATGCTCGAGGTAGATATCAGGGAGTGATGCAAACACAACTAAGATGATAGAAAATGATCTTTTCATTGAATGTTACATGGCTTCCATATAATATCGCTTCAAGTGAAAAGAGTTTCATTACTTCTTGAGTTGGTTCCCATCCTAACTGGTAAAGGTACACGACCCCTTGCCTTCCCGAGCGACGATGGTGTACCCAGCTGGGTCCTAACTTTCCTTGATTCTTCTGTTGCATGGTCTGAACTACGCGCTTCAGGACCAGATCTCCGACTTGAAATTCCTGAGACTTCACCTTCTAGTGATGTGCAGTCCAGATTTGCTGTTGATAGGCCGCGATGCAGATTTGTCGCCTTTCCTCCGAGTGATCCAGTGTCAATCGGAGTAGGGCGTCGTTCTGGTCTTGGACTTCAATTTGAGAATGAGTTCTAAGTACTCCGCCCTCCGAGAATCTCTTGTGACGTATTCACCGTTGACTTGGTTGAGCACTAATAAGGAGTCACACTGAACTTTGAGCCTTGTGACCCCGAGTCTGATAGCCGCTCGGGACCTCGCTAGGACTGCCTCTTACTCGACTTTATTATTGGACGTTGGGAAGCCGAGGGAAAAGGACTGTTCGATGATGGATCCTTCTGAAGTGGTAAAGATAATTCCTATGCCCGCCCCCTTACTGTTTGAAGCTATGTCCACGTTCAGGATCCATCTTTCTAGTTGGTCAACGCGCTCTGTGGCCCCCGGGATAAAATCAGCAATAAAGTCAGCTATGACCTAGCCCTTGATTAATATCCTTGGCTCGTCTCTGAATCCATAGGATCTCAGCTCCGAGCCCATTTGGATACCCTCCCGGTTGCTTTCGGGTTTTCCACTACGCTTCTCTGGAGGTGCTTGGTGAGTATTATGAACGGGAAGGTTTGGAAGTAGTGTTTAAACTTCCTCGAGATGATGAAGAAAGCAAGCTCCAGCTTCTCTAGCCTTTGGTATCTGGTTTGTGGACCGTTCATGCAATGGCCGACGTAATACACTGGCTTCTGGATGCCCTCGTTTTCCCAACTAAGGCTCTGCTCACAGCCGACTCCGAGACGACGAGGTAGAAATATAGCGTCTCTCCCGAAGAAGGCTTTAATAGCAGGGGTAGTGATCACATACCTCTTTAAGCATTGGAAGGTTGTCTCGCATTTCTTATTCCAGCGGAAGCCAACTCCATTCTTCTTCAAGGCTTAGAAGAATGGTCTGCATTTGTCCGTGGATCGGCTGATGAACCGATTGAGGGCTGCAAGATGTTCGTTTAGCATCTAAACCTCCTTCACACAAGTGGGTGACTTTATATTTTGAATTGCAGATATCTGGTTGGGGTCGGCCTCGATGCCCCAGTGAGTGACCCAGGTATCTCAAAAACTTCCCGAAGGCCACCCCAAATGTGCATTTCTCAGGGTTGAGTTTTACCTTACATTGCCTAAAGAGATTGAAGGCTTTGTCTAGATGTTGGAGATGATCTGTGCATTCTACACTTTTCACCAATATATTGTCAACGTATATATTTTCGTGGTACTCCTGATCAGATCTTTGAAGACTTTGTTAACTATTCGCTGAAAGGTTGCCCCCGCTTACTTGAATCCGAAGGGCATCACCTTACAGCAGTAAATTTCTCGACCAATAAAGACAGTTTTGTCTTCATCTGGTGGGTGCATCTTGATCTGATTGTAGCTGGAATAGGTGTCTATGAAGCTAAGGAGCTCATGGCCCGCTGTCGCCTCTACTAATTGGTCAATCCTTGGAAGAGAAATTATCCTTCGGGCAAGCTTCATCGAGGTTAGTTAAGTCGATACAAACTCTCCACTTCCCATTCTTTTTCTTCACGAGAACGAGGTTAGAGAGCCAGTCGAGGTAGACGTCTCTCAAATGAGCCCAGTTTGAAGTAGGCGGTCGACTTCATCGCTGATGGCGTGATTCCTTTCTCATTCATTCTCCTAGGCTTCTACTTTACTAGCTTAGTGTTCGCCTTGATTGAGAGCTTGTGACAGATGACCTCGGGGTCAATTCCAGGATATCAGTGGGAGACCACGCGAATACGTCTGAATTTTTTGACACGAATTGTTTGAACAATGTCTTCTCATGAGGGTGCAGGTTTGAGCCGATTCGGAGTATCCGCTTTGGGTGATGTGAGTCCACACTGAATAGTCTCTGGATCCAGATCCTCTCGAGTTTAGTGGGAGAGGTCTCGCCAGGCGCCCTCTCGAGTTTGGTGGGAAAGGTCTGGTCAGGCGCCTGACCCAAGGCTGGTCTTTGATGGCGTTGAAGATATAGTCGATGGGTACCCTGAATAGAACGAGATCGGGCTCTACTTCACTTACCTTGCTAGATTCGATAGCACGCCTGAGAGGCTTGTGGACAGCGGAGGAATTGTAACTCAGATTCTTCCTCGATGAGAACTATGATTTTGGTTTTTCGACCTCAAGCCCTTGTCTCGAGCTGGAGGCGGTCCGCATCGCCTCTTCTATCTGGATGTATTTTTGCACCCAGGCAAGGATATCCATCATCTTGGTAACGTTATTCTTCACCAGATATTTGTAGAAGGGGTTGATGACTTGCAGCCCACTGATGAAGGCGGCAGCGGCTACGTCCTCATTATAGTTGTATACCAGAATCTGGCTTTGAAAATAGTTAACACAATTCTTCAGGCTCTCATCTTGACCGTGAGGAGAAAGTTGTTTCTCTGAATTCCCTTCGAGAAGCAAACTGGTTGTAAAATGTGTCAGTCATGTCAATAAAAATTTCGGAGTGAATTCTTCAAGAGCAAGTAAATAGGCAGCTCTCTTGAGACCAGTGTTTTAAATGTCGGCTGACATTTCGTTTTCAAGCCCTCACTGCCACGACATCCTCACCGTCATTTGATGGAAAATGTTGGCCAACATTCCGGGAAAAATCGAAATGTCGGCCGACATTCCGCCATTTTGGGAAAATATCGGCTAACATTTCGGAAAAAAACCCAATATATTGGTTGGTCTTGAAAGTTTGAGCAATTGAGAAATTTCTACAATGAGTTAATGAGTATATGAAAAATATTAAGACAAGTATACCTATCATAAACATATTTATGTAATTTCTCTCATAAACATATTTATGTAATTTTTCATAAAGTTGTGTATGTATTACCTTGATAAGATTTTACGATTACATTATTTAAGACATCTAGGATATATATTTGTTATCCGTCATGACATTTGAAATTTACTAGATGGCCCCGTAATATCTCCGAAATCTAAAATACGACATCTGATTATGACATCCGACATTTTACCGATATCCGACATTTAAAACACTGCTTGAGACTAGACAGAAATGCTCGACAAAGGAAAAGGTCATCGTAAGTGTAAACCACCATTTTGTCCTGGTACTGGCGGGATGTAGGAGGGGTTGAGGTTCCCGAATAGTGATCGAAGGTCAGCATCACGAACTTCTTTGGAAAACGAAGGGTGCTGATTCCCCCGACAGTGGTGAGTCAGAGAGTCTCAACCCGTCGTACTCTTTCCCTTTGAAAACTGCTGGCTCGTTGGATTGAGCCGCTTCTAGACTAGATCCACGATATCTTTTATGCGATGGAACTTGGGGTTTGGGAACGCTCTGAGTTTCTGGAATCCTCATCATCACTGTAGGTCCCCGGCTGGTCGCGTTTCAAGCTTCCGGTGGAGTGCGCGGATTCTCGGGTGCACGGTAGTGACGGGGGAGTGCGCGCATTTCCTTCCGCAATAGGGGAAAATTGGTCGCTGCATTTTTTCACGAGAGGTCATTTCGCGAAGTCGGATCATCTCTGTTTGTTGGTCCTCCATATGCTTTCGCATAGTGGAAAGCATCTGGAGAAGTTACTCGTTATTGAGCTAAGCTCGGTTCGACAGCTTGCACCCCCGTGGTGATGCTAGTTTGAATGAGAATCTTCGGCGTCGATAGGTTGGACTGACGGTCTGCAGGCTGAGGTGCATCGATAGTTCCCTTTTCCTTTCGGAACAGCATGGGCAACGGCTATAGCCTGGTGACATTCTTCCTTGATGGAGCCATATCAGTCGTGCGAGACTGTTTAGAGGAAGAGTTAGAGTGTTGGATGGGGAGAGATCCTGAGTAGAATTCAGAATAGATCTGAATAAAAGCATCAAATGCAGTAGAAAAATTCCTAAGAAATTAATCCACGCACCAAAACAATCGAGTGGGTGTAATCAAATCACAGAAAAAACCAGCGCAAACACAGAAAATTACAGTAAAAACTCAAATGGGACAAAACAACAAAGAGAGGGAGTTTCCACTAAATAGCTATTACAATGGTGTTTCTGGTGTGCTAGTGTTTCTGGGCTTAATTCATCCCTTCGCATTGAAAGAGAACTATTATTTATACAGGTGTTGTCAGTTTGGATAAGGCTACAGAGTACAGCTCTATTTAAATACTTAACCCCTTTTTTCGGAAGCGGTTTAGAGCTAAACATCCGACTTTGAATTGATTGGGTGAGAGTTCATCTTTATCTGATTCTCTGCATCCAATAGTTGATATGATTAATATATTTCTGAGTTATAACTGTCGAGTTCAAATAGAGATTCGGCTTATAGATAGAGATTCTCATAACTGATTCTATCTCCTTCTAGCTATCGAACTGCTCGGAGTTTGAATCGAATAGGCACTCTCGGTCAGAGGTTCTGAAAGTAGCCACGTGTCGCTCGCATGTTTGATGCTGAATGGACATGCAGCGTGATCTCGAGGTCGAAAACTGACCATTGCAGACACGAAAAAAACTTATAAAAATGGACGACTCGGTAACACTAGTTATCACTATCATTGCCACCACGCCCCTTATCTTTCCAGTTTTGACCTCTCATAGATGTTAGCGCTGCTCAGAGTAGCCACTTTCAAACAAAAGGGAGAAATTGAACGAGGGAAAGAAGGTACCAAGATTGATTAATATTAAGTGAATGGAATTGCATCAGGTTGGATCCAATTCCAATACCAATCTGACCCGACCAACCAATCTTAAGTTCAAGGAATGGTTGAATCGAATTGGATCCTTCTCGCAGGGTGCTTAGATTGAAAGTGTAATTTGAAGGGTAAGCAAATTAGGATGTAAAGAAGAGAAGATAAATAAACTCATGCACTCAGCCAATTCAACCAATGATCAGATATTAGTAACTCAATAACTTGATAAGTAATCATTCTGGATTTGGGTTTTGAGTGCAAGATACCCTTACTTATAAAGTAAACATAGAGTTTTAAATCAACTAAAATCAAAATTCCTAATCCGACTAAACAACTCTAATAAACATAAAGTTTATCCCAAATAAAAGATCCAACTCAACTTCCACTCTTTCAAATAAAAATATATCTGAGTCCCAATCGAACATAAATTCTAACTAATAGATAATTCTATCTAATTAAAGTATATTTTTTGAAAACTCCAAGAAGGATCACGGGGATTTAACAAATCATGTTTCATTAGGTACTCCATCAACCCAACATGACCAATACCCATTCAATTAAAATCAATTTAATCCTAGGCAGCCTTTTTCCACTTGTTCTCACTCTCTCACAATCTTCATACTTCTGGGGGTGATTTGGATTGAACTGAGTTTCCATTTTTTTCCCTTTATGGGACTTTTTCCCTCTTCTTCTCCTCTTTTCCCTTCAAATCATTTTTATCTTATTTACCTAGTTATCCGTGGATTGGTGCATACTCAACCCAAGAACACTGCACTTAAAACATGTCAAAATATTTCTTTGGACAAAAAATCATTAATTAATTGGGGTTTAATTATTTAATCTCTTATTAGGATTTGGGTTACTACACCCTTCCATCCTAATAAAAAGTTTCATCCTCAAGACTAGATGTACCTTGGTTCTAAAAGAGTTCGGGATATTTCCCTCGCATATAGTCCTCCAGTTCCCAAGAAGCCTCCCTCTCAGATTGATTCTTCCACTAGATTTTCACATAGCAGATAGTGTGACGCCAAAGTACCTGCTCCTTCTGATCCACAATGCTCCGGTTTTCTCTTGGTAAGTCATGTCTTCCTTAAGCTCCAATGGTGCTAGCTCGATTACCTGATCAGGATCTTAGATGAATTTTCTTAGCATAGATACATGAAACACATTAGTCCAGCTAAGGAGAGTGGTAATGCAAGTCTGTAAGCCCCTTGACTCACTTGCTCCAACACTTCAAAAGGACCAACGAATTTTGGACTCAATTTACAATGGATTCCAAATCTTCTCACGCCTCAAGTAGGAGAAACTCTCAAAAATATGTGATCACTAACTTCAAATTCCAAATATCCTATGGTCGGCAACTCTTTTGTCTACTCCGTGGAACATGCAGGTGTTCTTTGGCTAGTTAAATCTTGTTGATAGGCTGTTGCAATAGTTCTGGTCCAAGAAGCTTTCTCTCACAACATCATCCCAATGTATATGAGATCTACACTTCTGTCTATACAAGAGCTCATAAGGCGCCATCTTTATACTTGCATGGTAATTATTGTTGCAAGCGAACTCCGCCAAAGGCAAATGTCTAAACCCCTTTATACTTGCATGGCAACTATTGTAATAACCCAAATCCTTACAAGAGATTAAATAATCAAACCCCAATTAATTAATGATTTTAAGTGTCATGTGACAAAATGAAATATGAAATTTAATTAAAACTTAGAATTTGAGTTGAAAATGTGAAATGAAGAGGACGTGTGAATAGTCTCATGATTGGTTAAAATGGATAAAAATATGTTAGCTACATTGGTGGGGAGAGACGTGGAGGACAAGTGTCCCCCCTGTTAGAGCCTTTAAAACCCTCATTCCTCCCCCATTCTCCCCTTAGTTCAGCTGAAGTTTAGAAGAAGGGAGAGTGTAGTGGAGTTTGAGGAAGAAGGCTACGAAAGTTAGTGAACCCAACATCCCAAATGTGACATTTTTAACATACTTTCTCTCTTTACTATAACCATCTCATTTTATAACCTTAGATCTCGATTTTTCTTGCATGTAAATGTAGATCCATGGTAAAAGATTTGATTTTATGATAGATTACCAGATTTAGAGCAAGAAAAAGTAAAAAAAAAAAATTATTTTTCCAGCAAAAGGTGGTCACCGCCGGCGACCACCACACGCAGGCCAGCCGAGGGTAGCCCCCTTGGCCATGGGTGTTGGTGGGAAGAAAGAAAGGAAAAAAGAAAAGAAAGAAAGAAAGGGAAAGAAAAAAAAGAGATCCGACAAGGTGATTGCCAGCGACAACCACCTCCGTTGTCCCGCATGACCGATAGGTGGCCGGCGGGGCCCCTGGGCCACCTGAACCCCCACACAGCTATGCTAAGTATGGGGTTGGGACTGAAATGAAAAAGGAAGAAGATAAAACAAAATTACATTCAGCCCATCAGCGGCGAAGATATAAATTTATGAGTCCAAATATTTGCATAATACACCCTGCTGAATATTTAAACACTTTTTGCAAACAAAATTGTAACAGTACACAAACAAAAATAGTAATTGCATAACAGACCCAAACCACTGCATTACAAGTAGGGGTGGCAATTGGGTCGGGTCGGGTCTAATTGGGTCGGGTCTTAAATGGGTCGACCCCTAATCGGGTCGGGTCGACCCGACCCATTTATTTATATGGGCCAAAAATCCAAACCCAAACTCGACCCAGTATTATGTGGGTCGACCCGACCCGACCCATTTGACCCATTTAACTAAATGGGTCGGCCGGGTCAGGTCGACCCGTTAGCGGTAAATGTTTTGTAGGAACCTTGTTCTTGCATTCTATAAGTAGATGACAGTGGCATAATGTTGGTTTCAATAAGTTAAAAATCATAAAATCATGTATATCAAATGCAATGCTTCTTATTCTCTGAAATAAAGGTGAAAGTATTAGTGGGATTGAGACAAACTCAGGGATTGTTTATGCAATATAATTTTGTTTATTTATGAGAATGTAGTTAAAATTAAGGGGCTTTAGGTTTTTCATAGAAGATTGTGCAATGTGTATGGTGTATTGGATTTTGATGAAGAAAGGATGGAGAGCTAAATTATGAAGTCCCTGAGCGGAAATGATAAATGATTCCCAAAAAAAATCTCTGGATCAAAAATATAAAAAGGTAAATGGGTCTTAGCGGGTCTTAGCGGGTTTGGTGGGTTTGGGTCGACCCGACCCATTTATTAATGGGGTCTGGTGGGTCGACCCGATTACGACCCAAACCCGTATAGCTCAAACCCATACCCACTTACTCTGGGTCGGGTCGGGTCGGGTCTGGCGGGTCGGGTCTGAATTGCCCCCCCTAATTACAAGGCTCATACAAATAGCATAAAGGTCCATAAACTACAGAAATTGCAGAAAGGCCCATTTTCAGTTAAAAAAAAGTGTTGTAAAAATTTCACAAAAATCTACAAAAATCTCTAAAAATGTTAGAGACTAGTGTTAACCCACTCTAAGGGTTTTGTCACTTTATCCATGCATTATGGGGTTAAGTGAGGATTTTATATGGAATTAGTCATTAATGATCAAATTGTCAATATTTTAGGAATTTCTGGAAATTTATTGGATTTGGGTTAGTGAGTGGGTTTTAGATCGACATCCGATGAATAAATTTCTCACTAGTTGTTTTGAAATAAAATATTTTGAAATTTTACTCATATAAAAGAAAATTTTGAATTGCATACATGTTGTCTCTTATTTCAAATTATGAAAATGATGAATTAAAAATAATGTTTGTTTTATACTATGATCAGTCACATGCTCAATCATATTATTCTGTGCATTATGAGACACATAAATGTATTTATAGCTTCTTCATGTATTATTTGAAAAGCGATAACGTGAAAATAAGATTTGAAAGTAAATTTGAAATGGATTATTTATATAAATGTCAGACTATATCTTATCAAGTGACTCTAATTTTCACATGTTAAGCAATTATTATCCTTTAAGTGACAGAGAAGTGAGTTTAAATGTGTTTGAACTTATTAATCTAGCATATGAAAGTGAAGGATATGAACAAATGCTACATATTTCAAAAGTAATAGTGTTATGTGTTAAGTGATATGTATCATTCATAATGTTTTAAAAACCCTCAAAAGTCCATTATAGAGTAAGTGAAGAGATATAAAGCCTACCATATGGTATTGTGTGTGCCGATAAGTGACCTTCAGAGCAAAGTGAAAGTGGCTCAAGGCAAGTGAAAGTGGCGTTCGAGCAAAACCCATGGTAAGTCTAGGTACACTCTGTCCCAAGGTGACAAATAAGTGTTATGCGCATTCCCATGCTACTGGGCAATAATTTGTAGCCTTGGCGTGATATACTGAGGGTGGATTTGTGGATTTAAGTATAAATGTTCCTGACTAAGTGACTAAACGAGGGAGAAAATCTCCATGGTAGAAATCTACTTTTTGTTTTTGCACGAATGTCATTGTCATAGTTTGCATATCATGAATTCTGAAAAGATCTTGCTATATTATGAGATATGATCATTGTGATTTCATAAGCAAAAGTTTTAATGTTATTTCTGTGATTTAAAGTGTTTGATTCTTATTTCATGATATATGCTAGGTAAAAAAGTGGTCTATATATGTCTTCAAATAGTAAGTGGTATTTTCTATATTGTATTTTTATTGTCCACTAGTTAGAGATGTAATCATTGAGCTCATAGCTCACCCCATAGTTTTACACCCCTTTTAGATATTGAATAAATCGCCGAGTCTCGGTTCGAGTCAGTTCAGGGCACGTAAAGTGGCGTAGGATTACTGCTTTTGGAATATCAAATTGTCTTTTGTACCTGCTAATATTTGACTAGCTGAATAGTAGTCAATGGTTATGTATTAAACTTTGGTAAATTGTCATGTGATGAGACCTTAAACATCTTATGTTATATAGTAGCTTTTGCCCTGAACTTCTAATGTAGCAAGTTATCCATTTTATATAGTGGTTAGCTATGTGAATGAAGTCCCACAGGCTTGACACTTGTGCAGGACTCATTCTGAACACATGTCGCCGCTATCGCACGCCCTTGCCTTATTCCGCTATGGGCGTCGGGCTGTGACAAATGGGGTCTACGTGGGCACACCCCAGCAGGGCCTTTAACAAAGACATTTGGTAAAAGTGTTTTTGAAACCACCCCCCCCCCCCCCCCCCCCGGCAACACGGTGCAAACCCATTTTTACCATAACAAAATGTTGTCCACCTACATATTAACTATCCATTAGGATTCTACCGGAAGGTAGTTGCTTGTTCATAGATATCCAAACAAAAGATTGGCCCGAAATATGTTAACATCAAGTTTACGACCACAAACTTTGTCAATTTGTCTCTGGACCTCAAGTTGCTTTCCACCCTATTTTGAAAGTAAAGGCTTACTTGATGATGATGTAAATCAATCAACTAATAGTCCAAATCTCTCAAGCCCAAGCAAAAGAAAACTTTACTCTTTCTTGAGTAACAACAAAATCTGAGTATATTCCACCATCTCAGAAATCATCTTATCACCAAAAGCATTGTTAGGACTGAGCTAATCTCACAATATCCATATTACAAACTGTAAACCACATCATCCAACTAATTCACTAAGCTCAAACCCAATTGATATCCCAAGCAGGGGTCTCATTTGGAGAAATCACGCAAGAACCTCTAGCTTCGACCAACAGGATTTGAAGCTATGGTTCTGATGTTAGCATTGTGATATTGCATAGTCCTTCATGCAATTTAAGAATAATCTGAACTAGCTCGCTGAGTGATATCTCTTGCAACTCTTGTTTTAAGAATTGTTAGGACATCGTAGTCACATATAACCTCCAAATCTAAGTTCAGCTCAAGATCCTCTGCTTGAGGTATAGATGTTGGGTCTTAAACAAACCATTTCCAGATTGTTCTTTGAAGATAATATTACTGTTAAAAGGCTATATACTTTACATGCAGCTATCTGATCTTCCAAATTACTCTCTCCAATTGGCCACTGCTAGAACACATGTAGTAGCTTGATTGTAGTCGTCTATGAGTTGATTGAATGTATCTTGGCCAAGTTCACATCTATCAAGCCACTTCAGCCAAACATCAGTGTGACATATCAAAATTCAAAAAATGTTTCTGAATCAGCAATTTTTTAGTTGGGACATCATAATTCATGCAATGATGCAAAAGCAAAATGTTTCTGTATAGCATACTATCCGAATAAGAAATAGATTTAGGATGTCAGCAACCACACAATTAGGGTCAATACAATGTAGCACCCCAGCAAGGGAGTTCGCTAAGATGTCATCAATTTGGATGTGGGACTATTCACTACCATGTGGGGTGTGACACACATGGGGGAAGCTTGCTCCAGTGAAAAGATCGAACATTGTTAGACTTGGCTTTTGTCTTCACTGGTCGGAAATAATCCCGAATCTGCTTTTAAATGTCTTAGTGGAAAACTGAATATCAAAAAAGTGTCTATGCTTAAATGGGGATCGGTGGAAAAGAAACTTCTGCACTCGGAGCAGAAACTTTTGAAAATTAAGAGATCATTGCAGGACAGGGAAACACTAACAGTATAGACCAGCTACATTGATAAACAACCACTAGGAAAGAAGAAATAGAAAATAAAGAATATAAGAATAGAATATAAGTTTGTTAAGGAGAAAGGCAAAGAGAAAAAGGAGACACTAAATAGTATAAATGTGATCTGAAAGGGATAAAAACTTTTCTAAAGGCATTCTTGAATTTTTATCATGCTCATTACACTACTGATAAGAAACCTAGACTGAATCGGATGAAATAACTGACCAAAATTGACATTGAACCATTAAACATCACCTATAATGAAAGAAGTGTAAAAAAAGGGAGGGATCACACCTCTAATGTCAACCGTCTATTATCAAGTCAAAACAAAAAAATTCAAATGCATGTTTCAAATAGTGAATGTCATGATAACTCCTAGCCTATGGCTGCCAAACCATATGTATGCTGCAATTCAAAAATGGCATTTGAGTTAAAGGTTCTCATGAATGAATGAACATCGCTCACAAATCTCTTCTGTAGGCTATTTTATTTTAGGGACTATATGTGGGGTGAGAAACTCAAAGTTCCTAATTTTCAAAGACTAACTTTATTTAAAATGTATTACAACAATTATAAAACAATATCCAAAAGTAAGAATACTCCATAACTGACTAAATGCATTTTATAAACTACTTGTAAGTCATAAACTAATTTAGTTGATGTGTCATTTAATGCAACATTGGAACTTTCGCTTGTTCAGTCATTGTGTAGTTTGGCTCTTTTTCCTTATTGGGGAAGAGGGCCAAAGGGTAACCTTATATTTCTAAGTAATCTCTTCACTATGTTTACACAACTCTAGATCCATGATTTAATTCAAGATTTCTCCATAATTGATTAACCGCGAATTGTAAATTATAACTGTCAACGAATTTACATGGTGTAGTGCTCGGCTGCAGTAGCAGGGTCGAAATGAATATAAACGAATTCAGGTAGATAGTCTGCATTTGTATTCGTGTGCCAAATCACCTTCAAATTCGAACTGTTATATTTCTTTAGTCGAATTCGATTTGTGAGTTATTCATTTAAACATTTTTTAGTATTCTTCCCAGCCCGTGAACATCTGAAGACACTTCAGGTATTGGCATGAACTGAATTCAAAAAAGGAAACGATTTTTTTTAATACAGGAAACCTAAATGACGTTAGAGATTTCTGGAAATTAGGTGAAAAATCCAAGAGATCCAGAAGAAATTTCGGAAAGCAAACAATTTATGCAGAAAACCCAAAAAATATTGGACTTTAGATGACAAACAAACTACTAGAAACATTTCAAGAAAAACATAAACCAAAGAATTACTCCATAATAATCAGAGTGCCACCATGAATTGAAGACTTACTCGTCATGCTTCAGGTATTGGAATGAACTGAATTCAAAAAAGGAAGCCATTTTTTTTATAAATACAGAAAACCTAAATGACGTTAGAGATTTTAGGGAAATTAGGTGAAAAATCCAAGAGATCCAGCAGAAAGTTTCGAAAAGCGAACAACTTATGCAGAAAATCCAAAAATTATTGGACTTTAGATGACAAATAAACTACTAGATACATTTCAAGAAAAACATAAACCAAAGTATTACTCCATAATAATCAGAGTGTATGAATTGAAGACTTACTCGTCATCACTAGGGTTTGCTTGTCGGTGAAATCGAGAACGGACCCAGATCACTAGGGTTTTGAGGTTCGAAAAGGAGAGACCTTTGATTGACCGAATGCGAAGCTTAGGAGAGGAGAGACCACCGCACACTGTCACAGAGAGAGGACTGGTGGTAGAATCGTAAATCAAATGAGATACTTTTTGGTTTGCTGCAAGTGGCGCAAGGCGTAAAATAAAAATAAAAAAAGGATTGTAGTAGCCAGAAACTCTATTATGCCTTAAGAGTGATGTTTGATTAATAATATGAAAAATGTAAGTTAAAATGATTATTGAGTTTTATGTTATTTGATTAGTTATGTAAAAATGTGAGTGAGAAAATTGATTATAAAATTAATTGCTGCAGTAATTTAAAATTATTTATTTTATTAAATTAAATTTACTATTAAAATTAAAAAATTATATTAAATTATTAATACAACAAATATGAGATATATTAAATTATTAAAAAATTATTAATACAACAAATATGAAATATATTAAATTCATTAAATATTAAAGATAATAATATTACAATAAAAAACTAAAAACTAAAGCATAATATTATTATTAATAATAAAATATTTATAATAATCTTATTAATAAAATATCAATATTATGAATACTAACCAAAGTATACCACGAAGCAGTGGAAACCGACTGATTGAGATTGGCAGCGACAAAGGAGCGATTGTCGGAAGAAAGCCAATCGTGATTTCAAAACTTTTGACACGGTCAAATATTAGACCGTCAATTATCAATACTTTGGTTCATATGTTATATTATGAATATGTTAAACATGTAAAAAGAATATATATAGAATTGCTCGAATAAGAGAAAGAAAGACTAGAGATTTATGTATTGTGAGGTGTGTCAAAGATGAGAATCAGAAGGTTTTAGTTCGGAACGAAGAAATCAAAAAAAAATAGAGAGAGTATGTTGACAGATTATTCAATAGTAGTTCTACTCAAGATTTAGGTGGTCTTATTGTGCGCCCCGATCCGGCGGGTACGGAGACGTCACTGCAACGTATATATGCAGGTCGGAAATACCCTTACGTATATATGCTAAGCATTAGTACAGGTAAGAATCAGAGTGCGGAAGTATAGTGCTAATATACATTCCAACAGAAAAGTACAAATACATGGTTATCACAGAGAGTGATACAATATTACATCACTAGAAAATGTAAAAGTACATCATATGAAGAGATAAACAAAAGCTGAAAGGTGCTCACGAGCAGTAAGAGAGGTCTCGAGAACCAAATAGGAGAGGAACTGGGAGAAAGAGCTGCGGCGATAATCCAAGCTTCTGCTGTGCTCCAATCATCACGGAAGGATCCGCTGCGCACTCATATCTGCTATATCAAGGCCACCAAGGTCCGGTCTCTAGGATCTGGATATGAGAATCCAGGGTTGTCAGACGCAACCCTGCGAGTACATATAATGAAGCCAAATGGCGTGCATAATAGGCATATGTATACATGATCAAGTGATGTGATCAACGTATGCAGGTACAAGTAATAACAAAGGACATAAGAGAATTTAAAGGATCGAAAGTAAATCATATATATCGATAAATCTGAAACTAAAAACATACATGGAAGGCAGTATGAAGAGCATAAGTACATATAAACATGCGGTAAATAAGTTAAACATGCGATAAATATAAGTATGGACAAAGCTAGTTGTACAAGCTTAGATTATGGATTCACGGGACTGATACGTCAAGGGGATATCCAAACAAAGAAACCCTCATCTATATACCACATATCTCATGTCACCATCGTCTGAGTTTATACATCTTGAGTTGCTCTAAGAATAACAAAATTATAGTGCATCTGGAGTAATCATCATGTGTCATAAAGTAAGGTGTCAACTCAGGGTATAACACTATAACTGAAAAATATAAAGGTGCCGTATTTTAAGTTATACAATAATAATAATCAATACCTTTGATATTTCAATCGCCTCCCTACCATCGCCTCACATCACCGATAGTTCATACTAGAGTTCGCACTCTATAGAACTTACCCAGGCCTGATATGTGAGTACCAGGACCCAAACAAAGGAGAGACTAAATATCCCACGTTCCTAATATTATTACTGTTTGGGTGTTACATTCCCATGTTATTCTTGTATGTTTTCCACTGGCGTCCCACAACACCGACAGTTCACACTGGAGCCCGCACTTCAGTAGACTCATCCGAACTCTGATATGCAGGTACCATTATTCGAATAGGAGAGAGATCAAATAACACATGCTCTAGGCATTATCATTGTACAGGTATGTGTGTGTTAATAGGCACTGAGGATGTTTATCACGCTAACACCAGGCAGCACAGGCAGGAGGGAGGAAGTAGCCCTACAGATTCAAGAAGTGGCCCATGTTGGCCCAGAGGCCTTCCACTCTAGTTTTGATGATGATTAACTCATGTAGTTATGTTTACTAATAATCTTGTGATTTTAGTTTCAGATCATTAATCAAGATATTAGTAGGTGATTAGCTTCAACAAGATAGTTTGGAAGCTTTCACATGGTGATTCCAAAGCCCGAGCAACAAGATCATACGTTGCACTCGTTGGAGTCAAGCTCGGTGGATCACGGTTTGTATCGAGTCGACTTAAAGATGGAGATCATCAAGAAGAGTTAGGTATCCATAGTTTAGTTTAGTGTGTTTTAGATCCATGTGTAAAGATTAGATAGTTGATATGCTCAAGTTCACAATACACACACGTTTTATGTTTTGGATATTGGTTTTTCGGTTTTTAGTTTAACCGATATTTGTTTTCATGGATAGTAGATCAAAACAAGTTTAATTGGTTTATGTATAGTAAATTCATTCTATACATGCATGCTTAATCTCCTAGACAAACTTATATTGAGATGTCTATTCATGTGTTTTGTATTTTTAACAAAACATTATTTTAGAATTAAAGACAAAAACAATGATATATATATATGTTTCATGTATATTGGACCTATGGCCGTATGCAACATGCTTTAAAGTGTTTAAGTATCATGTTTTTGTATTTAAATGAGTTTTAGAAAAAATCAGATTTCCTATTGAAAAATCAAAGTTTGGAAAAATACAGTTTTTGGTTTTTGATAAAATTTGTAAGACACAAAAATAGTTCAAAATATTTGATTTTTGTGTTGTAATTTTTATCACATGTTTATATATCAATGAAAAATGATAAAACTATTTTTATAGATTTTTAGAAGATTTATAAGATTTATTAGAATATTTTTAAACCCAATTTTCTGACCCAGATTATTTCCTGCCAGGCTCTGGCGGTCGACCGGTCCGGTCGACCGGGTTCCAGAGTCGGTCGACCGCTCGGTCGACCTACGTGCACAGACCTATGCACGTTGGCCAGGCACAGGGCTCGGTCGACCGGTCGGTCGACCGGTCGGAGAGCTTTGCTCTCTGGAAAATTTCGGTCGACCGGACGGTCGATTGCTGGCGCCCAACGGTCATATTTTTGACCGTTAGCGGTCGACCGCCAGCCATCACAGGCTGAAAAATCAGCCTAACGGCTAGTTTGGATTTTGGGGCTATATATACCCCATTTGATTGTGGTTTTCTCCAAGATTTTGAAGAGCAAAAATTCCTACTTTCTTGGTGTTTAAAACAAGTTTTTCAAAAGAGTTTTTGTGCCAAAAGATCCATCTTATTTATTTTAAAGTGTTTTGTTATTTTCAAAGAAAATAGGTTTTGGGAATTAGTTTCTTATTTTTAATTTCTATATTCATTTGGTATTTTTCCCAAGAGATTTTCTTTGATCAAAACACTTTGTTTTTCACACTTAAGCTATCTTCTATCCTATTCTATTAGGATCATTTATTTGTGGGAAAAAGGAATTGTTTGTGGTTGAAAGATACCACCAAGTTGTAAACCCTTTCTTTGTGGGTGCTCCCTCTTTGGTAGAGGTTGAGGTTGTTGTTTACTCCTTCTAGTGTGAGGTGGAGTTGGTTGGTTTGTATCCCTCTTCGGTAGAGGTGATTTGTGGTTGTATGGCTACGGGCCTATCCCTCTTCGGTAGAGGTGGATTGTGTTTGTATTGCCTCGGTGACATTATATTGGTTGAGAGAGGAGTTCGGTACTCCCGGTTGTACAAATCCTCCTCGGTGGAGGTTCCCTCGGTGGGAGACCTCGGTGGAGAAGATAGTAGATTAGAAATCTTTCTCAGTGAAGGCGGGGACGTAGAGCTAGGGGCTCGAACCTCAAAACACATCTTGTTGTTTGCGTTTGATCCATTGACTCTAAACTCTCTCTCTCTCTTTACTTTGTGTTGTGCATCATTCATATCATTCATATCATATTTGCTTGTGTGTACCTTGCATTATTTCATATTGCTTGTATCATCTTTATATGCTTGGCTTGTGTTTGTGTGCCTCACTTATACTTAACCACGAGAGCTTAATATAGCATCTCAACCCTTATTTAGGGGAATCAAGAGGAGTTAGTCCAGAGCCCTTCACGGGGAATTCGGCTACACTCGTTGTAGTTTTAGTTTCGCATTTAGTTTCTAGATTAGTCATATCACCTATTCACCCCCCCTCTAGGTGATTTCAACCCCCATCACGTGTATGGTATGACACTTTGCTCCATGTGGCACTTTACTCTAAGAGTTGATACAGGAGGTAGCCCTACAGATTCAAGAGGTGGCGCCCACAGATTCAAGACGTGGCCCCGACCACGTGTGTGGTGTGGCACTTTGCTCTTGTGGGAAATGGATTCTAGAGGTGGCCCCCACAGATTCAAGAGGTGGCCCCCACTACGTGTGTGGTGTTGCCCTTTGCTCCGTGTGGCACTTAGTTCCATTTAGGATCCGCCGGACGCTAGCACGATTGTGGGATACATCCTCGTCATCCCGACACCAGGGATGCTCTGCCGGACGCCGGTCTGACTGTGCTATTAACAGGAGTAACAGTGCAGGGGATATGAGTTCGGAGTATAGGAGTACCGGAGGTCTGGTCACATAATAATCATGAATATGCTAGGTAATACAGGTGTAATGTATCAGGTATCAAGTACAACATGTCAAGTACCGGTATTATATATCGTGTGTCAAGTATAGTATGGCAAGTACCGGTGTCAGGAATCATGGGTCAAATATAGCATGACAAGTACCAGTGTCAGGTATCATATGTCAAATATATCATGGCAAGTACCAGTGTCAGATATCATGGTCAAATAGAGCATGGCAAGTACCGGTGTCGGGTATCATGTGTCAAATATAGCATGGCAAGTACCAGTGTCAGGTATCATGTGTCAAATATAGCATGGCAAGTACCGGTGTCGGGTATCATGTGTCAAATATATCATGGCAAGTACCGGTGCCGGGTATCATGCGTCAAATATAGCAGGCCAAGTATCAGGTTTATATATGTCAGGGTCAGATAACTAATGTGTCGGTGAGAGTCACAACATCAAATATCAGGCATCAACCGGTCGCATCACATGGTACAGGAGAACGGTATAAACATTTCAAACTCTTCACTACCATTTTTATAATAATAAATTTATCTTTTAATTAGCTATGCGAAGCCGACTAAAGCGGGAGTAGATCTAGGCATACCTGGTATAATACCGGTTCGACAAGGTATAATAAAGGCCGACAGCTATTTATAAAACATATACTAACTTGCATAAAGAGGCATGATATATTAAAAGCAAGATAATAATTATTAAACATTAAATGATGGTAATAAAGTAAGAAATGTACTCGCCTAATACCGGGATGAAATACCGGGTTAAAGTCCAAAAATCCGCGAACCCGTGCGAGCAAGCCACTAGCCCATATTTATATATTAAAATATATAAATATAAAATATATATATAAATATTAGAGAGGGAATAAGAGAGGAGAGAGAAAGTCGTAGGAAGGAGAGAGAAAATATGGTACTTTTAGAAATAAATTTGGAATTAAAAGGGAAGGGGTATTGAGTGTAATTATAGGAAAATAATTTGAGGGAGAGGTGGAGGGTATTTTAGGGAGTGAGGAAATGTGTGTTTATTTAGGGAAAAGAAAGGAAAGAAGGAAAGAAAGAAAGAAAAAGAAGAAAGAAAGAAAGAAAAGAAATGGAGGGGGAAGGTGGCTGGCCGACCACCTGCCGGCGGCCCTGGGTGGCGGCGGCGCTGCCGCCGGTGGTGGCGAGGCGCCTGCGCGGCGGCCCTAGGGGAAGGGAGGGGTTGTTGTTGTAGTTTGTGTTGTTGAAGGAGGTGGTGGGTTGTGGTTGAAGGTGGTGGTGGTTATGGGTGTTGTGGTGATTGTTGGAGGTGGTGGGGAGTTGGAGGAGGTGATGATGGGGTGGTTGGAGTGGTGGAATTGGTGGAGATGAGAGTGAATTTTGGAGAAGAGAAGGAAGATGAGGAGATGGTTATGCTAAAATTGAAGAAGGAGGAGGGGTTTTAGAGGTTGAAGGAAGTGGAGAAGGAAGTGGGGAGGTGGGGGTGTGTGTGGCCGGCGGCTAGGGGCGGCGGCGGCGGCTCCAGTGATGGAGGCGGTGGTGATGAGGAGAGGTTAGTTTGGTTTGTTTTCTTAAAGAAGATGGAGTTGTTTTTGGATTTTGAAATGAAAAAGAAAAGGAAAATGGAAGGTTAAATAGAAACGGAGAAGAAAAGAGAAATGATGAATGGGGATGGTGGGGGGGAGAGGGGCTGTAGGCGGCAGTGGCAGGGGAGCAGGCGGCTAAGGCAGGAGATAGGGAAAGTCAAAGGCGAAGAAAAGAAAAGAAAGAAAAAGAAAGAAAATTAAAGAAAAGGAAAAATAAGAAAAAAGAAAATAAAATAGTGTAAAATTTTTATTATTAAATAATTTATTTATTATAATTTCTGAAAGTACAAGTAGGGGAGTAGAGAAGGAAAAAGTAAGAAAAAAATTGTCTGTAAATAATATTATTATTTTAATAGGGCGAAAATTCGACTATTTCAGAAACGTTCCAAAAAATTCTCAAAAATAGAAAATATTACTCTAAGATGCCTGATGAAATCAGATTCGAGAAATTCAATGTAGTTTTCAAATTAAAAATCTTGGAACCTTCCGGCGATATCGGTCGACACCAAAATCGGTGAAATTTTGATAAATTTAGAAAAATTTCAAAAAACGTTTTAGATAGAAAAAGAAATTCTAAGAAGTAACATAAAAGCTATTTTCAAAAATTTAATCCCATTTAAAAACTAAAAATCTGGGAATCAGTCACGATGCCGACCGGCACCGGTGTTGGAGATTTTACAGAAAAATTCTAGAAAATCATGAAAAATCTAAAATATTGGAAAACAATATCTGAAACTAAAATCAGTTAAATAAGACTAATAGAAAGGTTAAATTGAGTTACAAGCTGGTACCAGGTTCCCGGTTCGGGTCAGAGCTTACTCTAGGTCTGAGAACCTAAATCCGATAAACAAAAAGATAAGTAATCACAACCCAAAAGCAAATACTGGAAGAAAATTGAACAATACGGTCGAAAAAGTCAAGACACGTATCTGGGTACGTATCCCGGGAATGGGGTGCTATAATCTACCCACCTAACAAAAATTTCGTCGTCGAAATTTCTATAAGATGATGAACATGGAAGAGATTACAGTCAACGATGATAATATGATAAAGAGAAAGAGATTACAATCTTAGGACACAAAAGGTTTGGGAATAGCGGTCACAGTGACATCATCAGGGCTCATGATCTGGATACTGAGCTCCTTACTGAAATGGAGCTCTTCTGCTAATAAGCTCGGGGTCCCTTCCCGACGGTGGTGCTGGAAGTGCTAACCGAACTGGTGTGGCGTTCCTTACCTTATTAAATGGACACTCAATTATCAAATGATCCTTAGATTTGCATTTAAAACAAGATCCACTTGCTATATAGCAGTTTCGCTGTAAATGTCCGGGCCTCCGGTAATACCCACATACTATGGTTAGCGGGGCACCAATGAGTTTGACTGAGTCTTCCCTGACCATCTGTTGGAATGTTCGCTTTGCTGACTCAATCTGCTTCTGACTCCCACTCTTCTTCTCCAAGCCCCGTTATACTTCACGGGCAATAAAGAGAACCTGAGAGTACGTCTTAAACTGCTGAGGAATAAGAAACAACTGGATATCCATCTTCAACCCCTGTTAAAATCTGCTAGCCCACTTCTCCTCATCGCTCACCATGTAGGGTGCAAATCGACTCAGTCTCAAAATTACCAGCGTACTCATCCACAGATTGATTCAACTACTGCAACCTGATGAACTGCTCCTCCATCTCTTTCTGCCGTTGCATGGAAGAACCTCTCATAGAAACTCCTCGAGAACTGATCCCAAGAGATGGGTTTCTCCAATCTTGTTTCTTCTGCCAACCACCAGGTTCTGGCCACATCCTTCAGCTGTATCTTGACCACTTTCACCTGGTTCTCATCAGAATTCGGGCTGCCTATCTGTAGTATCAATCAGCCACTGCTCGGCGTCCAACGGCTTCTCAGTACCCGAAAATATAGCTGGCTGCAGTCTCCTGAAATCAGATATGCTACCTGGTCTCTGTTCACGGGGCGCCGTCAACAATCCTTGGTGTAAGATCTCCGCCTGCCTTTGTTAGTTTTCCATCATACTCTATAGAAATCTTGTCATTCCATCATTTCCTTCACTGGATTACCCTGGGAAGAGCCAGATCTGGCACTATTCCCTCGTCTTTTCATGTCTGAGTTAGTTTAAAGGATGATGGAAACTGAAATATAAAAAGATGAAAGGATTTCAGGACCCAAGAGGAGGATTATCAAGAAGGGAATAGAAAACTCTGTACTTGTAGTTTGAAAAGTATAACCAAGACTCATGCGCTCCAATTGCAAGTTAATATTACATTAATCTGCCGATTGGTTGTACCGAGGATGTGAGAGCCTAGGCTCTGATATCACCTTAGGACGCCCCGATCCGGCGGGTACGGAGACGTCACTGCAACGTATATACGCAGGTCGAAAATATCCTTACGTATATACACTAAGCATTAGTACAGGCACGAATCAGAGTGCGGAAGCACAGTGATAATATACATTCTAACAGAAAAGTACAAGTACATGGTTATCGCAGAGAGTGATACAATATTACATCACTAAAAAATATAAAAGTACATCATATGAAGAGATATATAAAAGCTGAGAGGTGCTCACGAGCAGCAAGAGGGGTCTCGAGAACCAAACAGGAGAGGAATTGGGAGGAAGAGCAGCGGCAATAATCCAAGCTTCTGCTGTACTTCGATCGTCACGGAAGGATCCACTACGCACTCAGATCTGCTACAGCAAGGCAACCAAGGTTCGGTCTCTAGGATCTGGGCATGAGAATCCAGAGTTGTCAGACACAACCCTGCGAGTACATATAATGAAGCCAAATGGCGTGCATAATAGGTATACGTGTACATGATCAAGTGATATGATCCAAGTATGCAGATACAAATAATAACAAAGGACATAAGAGAATTTAAAGGATTGACAGTAAATCAATATATCGATGAATCTGAAACTAAAAAAAGGCATGGAAGGCAGTATGAAGAGCATAAGTACATATAAATGTGCGATAAATAAGTTAAACATGCGATAAATATAAGTATGAACAAAACTAGTTGTATAAGCTTAGATTATGGATTCACGGGACTGATACGTCAAGGGGATATCCAAACAAAGAAACCATCATCTATATACCACATATCTCATGTCGCCATCGTCTGAGTTTATACATCTTGAGTTGCACTAAGAATAACAAAACTATAGTGCATCTGGAGTAATCATCATGTGTCATAAAGTAAGGTGTCAACTCAGGGTATAACACTATAACTGGAAAATATAAAGGTGCCATATTTTAAGTTATACAATAATAATAATCAGTACCTTTTGATATTTCAATCGCCTCCCTACCAGCGCCTTACATCACCGATAGTCCATACTAGAGTTCGCACTCTGTAGAACTTACCCGGATCTGATATGTGAGTACCAGGACCTGAACAAAGGAGAGACCAAATATCCCACGTTCCTAATATTATTACTGTTTGTGTGTTACATTCCCATGTTATTCTTGTCCCTTTTCCACCGGCGTCCCACAACACAGATAGTTCACACTGGAGCCCGCACTTCTAGTAGAACTCATCCGAACTTCGATATGCAGGTACCATTATTCGAATAGGGGAGAGACCAAATAACACATGCTTTAAGTGTTATCATTGTGCAGGTGTGTGTGTTAATAGGCACTGAGGATGCTTATCACACTAACACCAGACAGCACAGATAGGATGGAGGAAGTAGCCTTACATATTCAAGAGGTGGCCCCCACCACATGTGTGGTGTGGCACTTTGCTTCATGTGGCACTTTGCTCTGAGAGTTGGTACAGAAGGTAGCCCCATAGATTCAAGAGGTGGCCCCACAGATTCAAGAGGTGGCCCCCACCACGTGTGTGGTGTGGCACTTTGCTCTGTGTGGCACTTTACTCTGTGTGGGAAATGGATTCTAGAGGTGGCCCCCAGCGATTCAAGAGGCGGTCCCCACCACGTGTGTGGTGTGACACTTTGTTCCGTGTGGCACGTAGTTTCATTCAGGATCCGCCGGACGTTTGCACGATTGTGGGATACATCCTCGTCATCCTGACACCAAGCATGCTCTGCTGGATGCCGGTCTGACTGTGCTATTAACAAGAGTAATAGTGTAGGAGACATGAGTACATGAGATACAGGCATTCAGGAGTACAGGAGTTCAGGAGTACAGGAGTACCAGAGGTCTGGTCACATAATAATCATGAATATGCCAGGTAATACAGGTGTCAGGTATTAGGTGTCAAGTACCGGTGTTACATATCATGTGTCAAGTATAGCATGACAAGTACCGGTGTTAGGAATATGGGTCAAATATAGCATGGCAAGTACCGATGTCAGGTATCATATGTCAAATATAGCATGACAAGTACCAGTGTCAGATATCATGGGTTAAATATAGCATGGCAAGTACCGGTGTCGGGTATCATGTGTCAAATATAGCATGGCAAGTACCGGTGTCGGGTATCATGTGTTAAATATAGCAGGCCAAGTATCAGGTGTACATATGTCAGGGTCAGGTAACTAAAATGTTGGTGAGAGTCACAATATCAAATATCAGGTATCAACGGTCACATCACATGGTACAGGAGAACGGTATAAACATTTCAAACTCTTTTCTACAATTTTTATAATAATAAATTTATCTTTTAATTAACTATGCGAAGCCGAGTAAAGCGGGAGCAGATCTAGGCATACCCGGTATAATACCGGTTCGACAAGGTATAATAAAGGCCGGCAGCATTTATAAATCATGATAATTATTTATATAATATATACTAACTTGCATAAAGAGACATCATATATTAAAAGCAAGATAATAATTATTAAACATGAAATGATGGTAATAAGTAAGAAATGTACTCGCCTAATACCGGGATGAAATACCGAGTTAAGGTCCGAGAAATCCGCGAGCCTGCGCGAGCACTAGCCCATATTTATATATTAAAATACATAAATATAAATATATATATAAATATTAGAAAGGGAATGAGAGAGGAGAGAGAGAGGAGAGAGAAGTTGTAGGAAGGGGTAGAGAGAGAAAATATGATATTTTTTGAAATAAATTTGGAATTAAAAGGGGAGGGGTATTGAGTGTAATTATAGGGAAATAATTTGAGGGAGAGGTGGAGGGTATTTTAGGGAGTGAGGAAATGTGTGTTTATTTAGGGAAAAGAAAGAGAAAAGAAAGGAAAGAAGGAAGGAAAGAAAGAAAGGAAAGAAATTGAGGAGAAGGTGGCTGGTCGGCTACCTGCCAGCGACCCTGGGCGGCGGCGGCGCTGCCGCCGGTGGTGGTGGGGCGCGCGCGTCGGCCCAAGAGGAAGGGAGGGAATGTTGTTGTTGTTTGTGTTGTTAAAGGAGGTGGTGGGTGGGGGTTGAAGGTGGTGGTGGTATGGGTGTTGTGGTGATTGTTAGAGGTGGTGGGGAGTTGGAGGAGGAGGAGGAGGTGATGATGGGTTGGTTGGAGTGGTGGAATTGGTGGAGATGAGGGTGAATTTTGTAGAAGAGGAGGAAGATGAGGAGATGGGTTATGTTGAAATTGAAGAAGGAGGAGAGGTTTTAGGGGTTGATGGAAGTGGAGAAGGAAGTGGGGAGGTGGGGGTGTGTGTGGCCGGCGGCTAAGGGCGGCACCGGCGGCTCCGGTGATGGAGGCGGCGGTGATGAGGAGAGGTTAGTTTGGTTTGTTTTCTTGAAGAAGATGGAGTTGTTTTTGGATTTTGAAATGAAAAGGGAAAGGAAAATGGAAGGTTAAATAAAAAAGGAGAAGAAAAAAGAAATGATGAATAGGGATGGTAGGGGGGGAGAGGCGCTGCAGGCGGCTTGCAGGTGGCAGTGGCAGGGGAGCAGGCGGCTGGGTGCAGGAGATGGGGAAAGTCAAAGGGGAAGAAAGAAAAAGAAAGAAAACTAAAGAAAAGGAAAAAAAATAAGAAAAAAGAAAAATAAATAGTACAAAAATTTTATTATTAAATAATTTATTTATTATAATTTCTAGAAGTACAAAGGAGGGGAGTAGAGAAGGAAAAAGCAAGAAAAGAAATTATCGGTAAATAATATTATTATTTTAATAGGGCGAAAATTTGACCGTTTCAGAAACGTTCCGAAAAATTCTTAAAAATAACAAGTATTATCTAAGATGCCTGATGAAATCGGATTTGAGAAATTCAATGTAGTTTTTAAATTAAAAATACTGGAATCTTTCGGCGATACTGACTGACACCAGAATCGGTGAAATTTTGATAAATTTTAGAAAAATCCCAAAAAACATTTTTAGATAGAATAAGAAATTCTAAGAAGAAACATGAAAGCCATTTTTGAAAATTCAATCCAGTTTGAAAACTAAAAATCTAGGAATTAGTCAGCGATGCCGACCGACATCGGTTTTGGAGATTTTGCAGAAAAATTCTGAAAAATTCTAGAAAATCATGAAAAATCTAAAATATTAGAAAATATTGTCTTAAACTAAAACCGATCAACTTGGATTAACAGGAAGGTCAAATCGAGTTACAGGCTGGTATAGGGTTCCCGGTCCGGGTCAGGGCTTACTCTAAATCTGAGAACCTAGATCCGATAAACAAAAAGATAAGTAATCACAACCCAAAAGCAAATACTGGAAGAAAATTGAACAATATGGTCGAAAAGTCGGGACACGTATCTGGGTACGTATCCCGGGAACGGGGTGCTACGATCTACCCACCTAACAAAAATTTCGTCCTCGAAATTTCTATAAGGGGGTGAACATGGGAGAGATTACAGTCAATGATGATAATATGATAAAGTGAAAGAGATTACAATCTTAGGACATAGAAGGTTAGGGAATAGCGGTCACAGTGACACCATCAGGGCTCCTGATCTGGGTACTGAGCTCCTTGCTGAAATGGAGCTCTTCTGCTAATGGGCTCGGGGTCCCTTCCCTGCGGTGGTGCTGGAAGTACTAACCGAACTAATGTGGCGTTCCTTAGCTTCTTAAATGGACACTCAATTATCAAATGATTCTTGGATCTGCATTTAAAACAAGATCCACTTGCTATATGGCAGTTTTACTGTAAGTGTCCGGGCCTCCGGCATACCCGTATACTATGGTTAGCGGGGCACTAATGAGTTTGACTTAGTCTTCCCTGACCATCTGTTGGAATGTTCGCTTTGCTGACTCAATCTGATTCTGACTCCCACTCTTCTTCTCCAAGTCCCGTTCTACTTCACGGGCAATAAAGAGAACCTGAGAGTACGTCTTAAACTGCTGAGGAATAAGAAACAACTGCATATCCATCTTCAACCCCTGTTGAAATCTGCTAGCCCGCTTCTCCTCATCGCTCACCATGTAGGGTGCAAATCGACTCAGTCTCAAAAATTCAGCAGCGTACTTATCCACAGATTGATTCAACTGCTGCAGCCTGATGAACTGCTCCTCCATCTCTTTCTGAGCCATTGCAGGGAAGAACCTCTCATAGAAACTCCTCGAAAACTGATCCCAAGAGATGGGCTTCTCCAATCTTGCTTCTTCTACCAACCACCAAGCTTTGGTCACATCCTTCAGCTGTATCTTGACCACTTTCACCTGGTTCTCATCAGGAATCCGGGCTGCCTTCAGAAGATCTGTAGTATCAATCAGCCACTACTCGGCATCCAACGGTTTCTCAGTACCTGAAAATATAGCTGGCTGTAGTCTCTTAAAATCGAATATGCTACCTCTGTTCACGGGGCGCCGTCAACAATCCTTGATGTAAGATTTCCGTCTGCCTTTGTTGGTTTTCTATCATACTCTGTAGAAATCTTGTCATACCATCATTTCCTTCACTGGGATTACCCTGGAAAGAGCCAGATCTGTCACTATTCCCTGGTCTTTTCATATCTGAGTTGGTTCAAAGGGTGATGGAAACTGAAACATAAAAAGATGAAAAGATTTCAGGACCCAAGAGGAGGATTATCAAGAAGGGAATAAAAAACTCTGTACTTGTAGTTTGAAAAGTATAACAAGACTTATGCGCTCTAATTGCAGATTAATATCATATTAATCTGCCAATTGGTTGTACCGAGGATGTGAGAGCCTAGGCTCTGATACCACCCTGTGACGCCCCAATCCAGCGGGTATGGAGACATCACTGTAACGTATATACGCAGGTCCGAAATACCCTTACGTATATACGCTAAGAATTAGTACAGGCAAGAATCAGAATGCGAAAGCACTGTGGTAATATACATTACAACAGAAAAGTACAAGTATATGATTATCACAGAGAGTGATACAATATTACATCACTAGAAAATATAAAAGTACATCATATGAAGAGATATACAAAAGCTGAGAGGTGCTCACGAGCAGCAAGAGGGGTCTCGAGAACCAAACAGGAGAGGAACTGGGAGGAAGAGCTGCGGCGATAATCCAAGCTTCTGTTGTGCTCCAATCGTTATGGAAGGATCCGCTGCGCACTCAGATTTGCTACAGCAAGGCCTCCAAGGTCCGGTCTTTAGGATCTGGACATGAGAATCCAGGGTTGTCAGACGCAACCCTGCGAGTACATATAATAAAGCCAAATGGCGTGCATAATAGGTATACATATACATGATCAAGTGATGTGATCCAAGTATGCAAGTACAAGTAATAACAAAGGACATAAGAGAATTTAAAGGATCGACAATAAATCATATATATCGATGAATCTGAAACTAAAAACATGCATGGAAGGCAGTATGAAGAGCATAAGTACATATAAACATGCAATAAATAAGTTAAACATGCGATAAATATAAGTATGGACAAAACTAGTTGTACAAGCTTAGATTATGGATTCACGGGACTGATATGTTAAGGGGATATCCAAGCAAAGAAACCTCATCTATATACCACATATCTCATGTCGCCATCATCTGAGTTTATACATCTTGAGTTGCCCTAAGAATAACAAAACTATAGTGCATCTGGAGTAATCATCATGTGTCATAAAGCAAGGTGTCAACTCAGGGTATAACACTATAACTGGGAAATTAAAGGTGCCGTATTTTAAGTTATATAATAATACTAATCAGTACCGTTTGATATTTCAATCGCCTCCCTACCAACGCTTCACATCACCGATAGTCCATACTAGAGTTCGCACTCTGTAGAACTTACCCGGGTCTGATATGTGAGTACCAGGACCCGAACAAAGGAGAGACCAAATATCCCACGTTACTAATATTATTACTGTTTGGGTGTTACATTCCCATGTTATTCTTCTCCCTTTCTCACCGACGTCCCACAACACTGACAGTTCACACTAGAGCCCGCACTTCTAGTAGAACTCATCCGAACTCCGATATACAGGTACCATTATTCGAATAGGGGAGAGGCCAAATAACACATGCTCTAGGCGTTATCAATGTGCATGCATGTGTGTGTTAATAGGCACTGAGGACGCTTATCACGCTAACACCAGGAGGCACACGCAGGAGGGAGGAAGTAGCCCTATAGATTCAAGAGGTGGCCCCCACCACGTGTGTACTTTGCTTGTGGCACTTTGCTTTGAGAGTTGATACAAGAGGCATCCCCACAGATTCAAGAGGTGGCCCCTACAGACTCAAGAGGTGGCCCCCATCATGTGTGTGGTGTGGCACTTTTCTCTGTGTGGGAAATGGATTCTAGCGGTGGCCCCCATAGATTCAAGAGGTCACCCCACCACGTGTGTGGTGTGACACTTTGCTCCATATGGCCGGATGCTAGCATGATTGTGGGATACATCCTCGTCATCCCGACACCAGGCATGCTCTGCCGGACGCCGGTCTGTCTGTGCTATTAACAAGAGTAACAGTGTAGGGGACATGAGTACAGGAGATACAGGCGTTCAGGAGTACAGGAGTTCAGGAGTACAGGAGTACCAGAGGTTTGGTCACATAATAATCATGAATATGCCAGGTAATACAGGTGTTAAGTATCAAGTGTCAAGTATAACACATGTCAAGTACCGGTGTTACATATCATGTGTCAAGTATAGTATGGCAAGTACCGGTGTCAGAAATCATGGGTCAAATTAGCATGACAAGTACCAGTGTCAGGTATCATATGTCAGATATAGCATGACAAGTACCAGTGTCAGATATCATGGGTCAAATATAGCATGGCAAGTACCGGTGTCGGGTATCATGTGTCAAATATAGCATGGCAAGTACTAGTGTCAGGTATCATGTGTCAAATATAGCATGGCAAGTACCGGTGTTGGGTATCATGTGTCAAATATAGCATGGCAAGTACCGGTGTCGGGTATCATGTGTGAAATATAACATGGCAAATACCGGTGTCGGGTATCATGTGTCAAATATAGCAGGCCAAGTATCAGGTGTATATATGTCAGGGTCAGGTAACTAATATGTCGGTGAGAGTCACAACATCAAATATCAGGTATCAACCGGTCACATCACATGGTACAAGAGAACGATATAAACATTTCAAACTCTTCACTACCATTTTTATAATAATAAATTTATCTTTTAATTAGCTATGTGAAGCTGAGTAAAGCTGGAGCAGATCTAGGTATACCCGGTATAATACCGGTTCGATAAGGTATAATAAAGGGCGGTAGCTATTTATAAAACTTGATAATTATTTATATAACATATATTAACTTGCATAAAGAGACATCATATGTTAAAAGCAAGATAATAATTATTAAACATGAAATGATGGTAATAAAGCAAGAAATGTACTCGCCTAATACCGGGATGAAATACCGGGTTAAAGTTCGAGAAATCCGCGAACCCGTGCGAGCAAGCCACTAGCCCATATTTATATATTAAAATACATAAATATATATATATATATAAATATTAGAGAGGGAATGAGAGAGAAGAGTGGGAATGAGAGGAGAGAGAGTTGTAGGAAGGAGAGAGAGAGAGAAAATATGGTATTTTTAGAAATAAATTTGGAATTAAAAGGGAGGGGTATTGAGTGTAATTATAGGAAAATAATTTGAGGGAGACGTGGAGAGTATTTTAGGGAGTGAGGAAATGTGTGTTTATTTAGGGAAAAGAATGAGAAAAGAAAGGAAAGAAGGAAAGAAAGAAAGAAAAGAAGAAAGAAAGAAAGAAAAGAAATGGAGGGGGGAAGGTGGCTGGCCGGCCACCTGCCGGCGGCCTTGGGCGGCGGCGGCGCTACTGCCGGCGGTGGTGGGCGGCGCGCGCGACAGCCCTAGGGGAAGGGAGGGTTGTTGTTGTTGTTTGTGTTGTTGAAGGAGGTGGTGGGTGGTGGTTGAAGGTGGTGGTGGTTATGGGTGCTGTGGTGATTGCTGGAGGTGGTGGGGACTTGGAGGAGGAGGAGGAGATGATGATGGGGTGGTTGGAGTGATGGAATTGGTGGAGATAAGGGTTAATTTTGGAGAGGAGAAGGAAGATGAGGAGATGGTTTATGTTAAAATTGAAGAAGGAGGAGGGGTTTTAGGGGTTGATGGAAGTGGAGAAGGAAGTGGGGAGGTGGGGAGGTGGGGGTGTGTGTTGCTGATTAGTCTCTAATTTTGCATAATTTTCATCAGATTCTCATATTTATTTTATGTAAAATTCTGCTAATAAAACTTACTTGCTTGATCCTAGGTCTATGGTGTGCAAATGAAGAAGAAGACCATAAATCACTATTTAATGTGTGATTAAAGGCCTACCAAGTAACCATTGACTTTAGGGACGAGATTTTGTCAGCCCAAGGCATCAAATCACGAATCCAGGAGATCAAGTGGATAGGGGACAAACTGGGCGACGCGCTGCTCGAAGCCAGGTGCGCGCCGCCCTGGCAGGGCCGCGAAAACGCGGCCCATGCTGCGTTCCGCGGCCCTATGGGCGCGCGCGTGCCTGCGCTTTGGGCCAGGGGTCGTCCCCCTGGCCCCCTTTCCCCTGATGCCTATAAATACCCCCCAGGGGCTTCAGTTGGGAGATATCCAGAGAATAGAGTTGTATTTGTTACTTTGTTGTTAGGAATTATAGTTGTTTCTTTCTTCTTCTAGTTTTAGTTTTAGCCATTAGAGTGAAAGAGAGAGAGTGTGTGCAAGTTGTATTTGAAGGGTGACAAGCTAATACAAGTAACTACTTCTCTTTCTTCTTTCTATTTACTTGTCTTTTCCATTTACTTTTACTTCCTTGTTGTAGTGTAACTTTCTTTCTCCTCTTCTTTTCTTTTGTTTTCTTGTAGCGTAACTCCCTCTCTTTACCTCTTATCTTTGATTGTTTCTTTTACTACCATGTGTAACTAACTCCTCCATAGCATGGCTAACAACTACTAACCCACTAATCTCTAACACTTGATTGATAAGCCCAAATGAGTCAATAGTGTCAGACAAGCCTTGTGCAAATGAGAGCTATGACATCTTAAGACGAGGGTTCTAACTCTAACTTACCTACAAGTATTTACAATCTTATATTTCATGCTTAATGGGTTTTTAATGATGTATGGGTTATGTGCGTTACTTGTTGTTGTAAGTTAGAGATTTCCTTTTAACTTTGCTGATATTAGTGCACTTGTGTCTTCCCCTATTTTTGCCTACTATTGGATCTTGATAAGGGAATGTCCAAGTTTTTTCCGTGTAAAGCTAAGTTAAAGGAAGGACTTTCATTCATTCCCAATGTGAATAGTTTCTATGCATAAAGATTTTACTTGCCTATGATCCATCGTGAGGCTACATCTTCATGAAGTTAGGGATTAGTGAGAGCAATTAGTAGAAAGTTAGCCATATGTTTTTACCATTAAGGAAATCCAACTTTGCAAATCACCAAATCATTTTCAAACAATTCTTGAAACCAACTTGTTTTCATTTTCCAATCTTTATTTAAAAATAAAGAATTTTCTTTTTTCCTGAACAAAGAAGTCGCATCAAGCTTCCATCGTTCTCCCTCCTTGTGGATACGACCCGTATAGCCACTTCGCTACTACGGAAGAATCGCAAAAGCACATTGACTCATACTCTTTTTACTTATTCTTGTGCTTGCTTTTTGCCGATCAGTGGCCGGCAGCTAGGAGCGGCGGCGGCGGCTCCGGTGATGGAGGCGACGATGATGAGGAGAGGTTAGTTTGGTTTGTTTTCTTGAAGAAGATGGAGTTGTTTTTGGATTTTGAAATGAAAAGGAAAAGGAAAATGGAAGGTTAAATAGAAAAGGAGAAGAAAAGAGGAAATGATGTATGGGATGGTGGGGGGGCAGGGGCTGCAGGCGGCAGTGGCAGGGGAGCAGGCGGCTGGGTGCAGGAGATGGGAAAAGTCAAAGGGGAAGAAAAGAAAAGAAAGAAAAAGAAAGAAAATTAAAGACAAGGAAAAAAGAAAAAAGAAAATAAAATAGTATAAAATTTTTATTATTAAATAATTTATTTATTATAATTTTTGGAACTACAAAGTAGGGGAGTAGAGAAGGAAAAGCAAGAAAAGAAATTGTCGGTAAATAATATTATTATTTTAATAGGGCAAAAATTTGATTGTTTCAGAAACGTTCCGAAAAATTCTCAAAAATAAAAAATATTTATTCTAAGATGTCTGGTGAAATCAGATTTGAGAAATTTAATATAATTTTCAAATTAAAAATCTTGCAACCTTTCGGCGATACCGGCCGACACCAAATCGGTGAAATTTTGATATACTTAGAAAAATTTCAAAAAACGTTTTTAGATAGAAAATGATGAAATTCTAAGAAGTAACATGAAAGTCATTTTTGAAAATTCATTTCCGTTTGAAAACTAAAAATCCGGGAATCAGTCAGCGATGCCGACCGACACCGGTTTTGGAGATTTTGTAGAAAATTTTTGAAAAATTCTAGAAAATCGTGAAAAATCTAAAATATTGAAAAATAATGTCTGAAACTAAAATCGGTCAAATCAGACTAATAGAAAGGTCAAATTGAGCTACAGGCTGGTATTGGGTCCTCGGTCTGAGTCAGGGCTTACTCTAGGTCTGAGAACCCAGATCCGACAAATAAAAAGATAAGTAATCACAACCCAAAAGCAAATACTGAAAAAATTGAATAATACGGTCGAAAAAGTCGGGACATGTATCTGGGTACGTACCCGGGAACATGGTGCTATACTTACCATTCAGTGTCAGGATATGAACCATAATTATATTCACAGAAATGGCGAATATGAAGTTAAAGAGGTCTTGAAGAGGATGAAATCAAGAAAAGCTGTTGGTCTGGATGGAATTCCTATTGAGGTATGGAGATGCTTAGGAGAGAAGGGCATGAGATGGCTGACAAAACTCTTTAATAAGTCTGGCTAACTAAAAAGATGTCAAATGAGTGGTGAAAGTGTACCCTAGTCTCTCTATAAGAATAAGAGTGATATTCAGAGTTGTTCAAATTACCGTGGAATAAAACTCATATGTTGGGAAAGGGTAATTGAATACAAGTTAAGGCAAAATGTTAAAATATCAGAGAACCATTTTGGGTTTATGATGGGACGATCGACGAAAAAGGCTATTCATTTGCTTCATCAACTTATAGAGCTATTTTGAGAGAGGAGAAGAAATTTGCATATGGTTTTGAGTTAGAAAAAGCTTATGATAAGGTGCCAAGAGAGGTATTATGGTAGATATTGATGAAAAAGGGAGTCCCATCAAATATATTGACATAATCAAGGACATGTATGACAAATATCAGAATTTGTATAGGCATAACAAATGATTTTTCTACCACAATTGGATTGCATCAAGGATTTGTATTGAGTTCTTTCTTATTTGTCATAGTGATGGATGAGCTTACTAGAGTTATTGAGGATGAAATACCGTGGTGTATGCTATTTGCTGATGATATTATCCTGTTGATGAGATAGGAGCTAGGTAAATGCCAAATTGGAGATACGGAGGCAAACTCTAAAATCTCGAGGATTTAAATTAAGTAGGGCCAAAACAGAGTATATGAGTGCAAATTCAGTAAACAGGGAATCAAAAATTATAGTATTGTTACACTAAACGGACAAGGAATGCAGATGAGCAGTTATTTTAAGTATTTGGATTCTATTATCCAAAAGGATGGGGAGATTAATAGTGATGTCAACCATAAAATCCAAGCCAGCTTGTTAAAATGGAGAAGTGTAATAGGAGTTCTATGCGACCATAACATTTCATTATAGCTGAAGGGAAAGTTTTATCGGACTGCTATTAGGCCAGCTTTATTATATGGCACAAAATGTTAGGCTATAAAGAGTGCCTAGAAGATGAGTGCAGCGGAGATGCGCATGCTCGTTGGATGTGTGGTAACTCGAGGAGAGATAAAGTGAGAAATGAGGATATTCGCACTAGGATAGGCGTAGCCCCTATAGAAGAGAAGATGAGAGAAAATTGCTTATGATGGCTTGGTCATGTGCGATAGACCTATAGATGCACTAGTCCTATGAGTAGAGCGTATCAATTAGGGCAAGTTAAAAGAGCTCAGGGAAGACCAAAGAAAACATGGATGGATGATTGCAAGTGAAAACAGTGAGAGTTACTGTCTAGCTTTGGGCTAATGGGTTGGTCCACGAAGAGGAATGCAATTGAAGCTTTTCGATGAATTGTTTAAAGAACAAAGAATGGTGTCGATGTTTTTTTTATGTTGAAAAGAGAATGGAGAGTAAGGGAGTGATTAAAAGAAAATTTGAAAACTTAGATAAAGCTTTAGAAAAGGTGATTTTTAAAAAATGTTAAAGATTGTTTGGTTGTTTGTTTTAATATGAAAAAGATCTAGGCTCACTATCTTACTACTCAATGATTCTTTTCTTGAAATTCTTAGTGTCTCAACTTGATCATAGGAAAAAATTTAAGCTTGAGTTTCAAAAATTTTAAGCAAAGAAAATAAGATTATTTGAAAAAGTTTAACTCTTTTTCTTAAGAGATCATCTTGAACTAAATGTTAAATCATCAAGTAATCTTTCAAGTATGAAATAAAAACAAGTTCAAGTGATGTTTTAGAAAATAGAAGTTTACAAATCCAATACATATGATTCCGTTGGGTTCTTTATATCAAAATCATTCAAAACAAGAGCAGGATCGGAGAGAGATGATGTGAGCCTAGAAAAATAAATTTAGCTACTTATGATTAAAGTAAAATAAGACATATAAATGAAATAACACATACCCGTGAATTGGAGAAGAAGATAAGCCTTGAGCCTTTATTGATGTCACTTCAACTTCAGATTACATTCACTATTTTTCTCTCTCTCACTTGTATCTGAGCTGTACTATGAATTAAAAAATAGAGATATAACTTCTCAATACTATCTAACATAGAACCTAAATCTCAAAAACAAACAGAAAAACTTAAATTAATTTTCAGTCGCTACTTCTCTGAAAAATGCAGTATTTATAGGGAAAAACTAAACGGCGGAGAGCGTACGAAGATAGGAGAGCAAGCTCTCCCAACAGTCTCAACAAAGCTACAAAAACGCGGCTAAGGCCGCGCCGCGGCCTGGGTGTGGCCAGATGGCCACACCCGGGGGTACAGCTCCTGGTTTAGTGATTTTCCTTTATCTGGTTCTGGATTTCCTATTCAGCTCTTAGATTTGACGAAACTACCTTTGATCTTTGGCTTTAACTAATTGATTTGGGAAGATTTGTTTTAACTGGTTTTTTAACTTCTCTGATTTACCATGATCTACCATATTTTTCTGATTTTGAATTAATTCTGAATTAAATCAGAATTTTATTGGGCTTTTTGGGCTCGTTTCTTTTCCCTTTTCTTTAGCAATGGGCCTGCATTTTATAAAGAAGAATATAAGACTAAATACATGATTTATTAGGCAATAATTATGGAAATGTGACATTATATATGCAATATATGTAACCAATCACGCCCCACACTTATCTTTTGCTCGCCCTCGAGCAAAATATAAAAACTAATTCTAAGGAATTATTTTGATCACTTTCGCAGGTCACTCGATTACACTGAGCTTGTGCAACAAGCCGTTAAACCTCTAGGTTACCCCTAGAAGACGAGTTTTGTCTCATGAGGGTTTTCAGCTGATTGCACCCACAAAATCCATAAAGAAAGAGAAAAAATGTTAGTATTTTCGAAAAGCATTTTGAAAAGAGAAAATATTTGAGGTATTATTGTAAGAGTTCAAGTAATCTATAAGTTATAAGAAAATCAAAATTTTCATTCCTAAACTTAGTTTTTATTCAAAAACATGTCATCAATCAAAATAAGGAGTCAAATTGTATTTCTCATCTAGTCTATTACTTTACCCTAATTCATATGCACTTTCGTGACCGTGAAGTTTTGACTGAGGGTTCTGTAACATTAACTCTTATGCCTTATTTATTTTTATTTTTGATGATATTATTCCTTAATTTCATTGGCTTTCTAATCTGCCCATGTAACGAGCCTTTAGTCGGTGGCACCCAAACCAGACAGTTTTAGGGCACCAGGTGAGAAAACACCCTAAGGACTTAAGCACTCGAGCAAATAAGGCCATGAAACTAAGGATTTTTATTTATAAAATATACCCCTTTAGGCGTGAATACTTATGCTTCATGAGGCACAAATACCCAGCTTAATCAGGGGATATATATGTATATATATATATATATATATATATATATATATATATATATATATATATATATATATATATATATATATATATTTCAAACTTATCTAATCATCTCGCATAAATACCAAGGCTTGCTTAGGTCAAAGCATCTAGCTAATCAATAATTAGATTTGTTTATTTTTCATATATGTATATTTTTTCTTTTTTTTTCTTCCTTTTTTATAAGGCAGAAGTTCTTTATTTTTGAACCCTAAGTGTGTAAGTGTATAAAATGTGCATATTTCATCAAGGTAAAGATCAAGACTAAATTACTTTCACAAATTTTCTTCTTAACTCTAAAAATCAAACACATCATCTTATTTTGACCAAGTGTAAGAAATCCTAATTATGATTCTCTTATTCCTTAAAATTGGCTTAATTTCTTACAAAAAATATATCAAAATATTGTTCTTTTTCAAAAAGTTTTTAAAAGTAAAGAAAATGTTAATAGTTTTTTTAAATACTAAAAGGAAAACCTAAGTTATGTTAGAACCCCTACCAGACCTATCTCATGCATCATCCTCAATGTATGAATTAATGCATAGACGTATGAAAAAAAAGAAAGGGAAGGAAAATATTACCTTATGGTGATGGTTCCGGTGGTGGTGTGATTGGGTCAAACGTAATTAAGATAATGTGGTGGTTCACGGAACCCACCTTTGTTGACCTCTTTTCTATTTATATATTTACAGTCCGCAATATGAATAGGATCACGAAAGATCCTATCATTAAACCTACTCCCTTTACATGACCAGTTCTGGAAAATCATCACGGAGTCATCACGGTCTATAACTATATCCAACAAAAAAAAGTGACTTGGTTGAATGTTTGACTTAGGCTCAAGAATGATAGGTTCAGGAACCAATACTAACTCGGAAAAATCAACTTTGTGTTCGAGAGTCAGTTTTGGTTCAAGAGTTGAGTTCAAATCCAAGAATTGAACTTCACATTCTTTTCCCATCAATGAAATGTGACCATCCAAAATTGGTGATTCAATTTCTAAATCTATAGTTACAGGAATAAATGTTGGCTCAAAAATTAGTCCAAATTGGGTAAGAATATCGGAGTCAACATAGATTCAAAGATGGGAACTGAATCACAAAGTTGGGCATAGGGTTCCCATTCATGATCAAGTTCAATCTCATTAAAATGAAAACTTATCAATTCATCAATGGGTTGATATTGGTCAAGTTCAAGTTTTTGTTATGAAATTGAATCTTGGTCAAAGTCTTCAAGATACCATGATTCTTGATTTTCATCAATATGGCTAGAAGTGTCAAAAATAGTCAAAGATTGGATATGGAGAGTTTCCTTATTCCTACGCATGTTTTCAATCTACTAAGTCTTGCTTTTATCATATCGCATGGATTATTTTAGAATTGAATCATGGATTCTATACTCTTTTCTAAGTTGGCATGTTATTCTTGAAAAATAGAGTAAGGATTTGTGACTTAAAAATTTTAACAGGATTTTGAGTCTTCTAAAATTTGAATTCATCGCTCAAGCTCATCTAAGGCTTCCATCTTCTTTTCCCAGTCAATTGATTCTTCTAATGGTTGTTCGGGAGGAGTATATGAAGCTGGATTTTGGTAAGGTGGTTGACAATATGACTAGGGGAAGTTGTATCCCCACTGACTCTGTGACTCTGTGAAGAGTAGTGATGATTATTCTAGTCTTATTCAAAGTACTAGGGCTGGGGCATGTACTGATTCAGAGAAGACCAATCTGGCACACTAGGTTGGTTAAAGTTATGATATACCGGGTTGGTAATATCTGAAAAAGAGGTTGGGGTGTAACATGGATTACCATTAAAATTGAAAAAATTGTTGTTGTAAGCCATATCACACAAGAACTGTCAAAAATAAACAAATAGAAACAAACAAATAAAAAGAAAAAAATCTAACCTAAGTTAGGTAGACCTTAGACCTAGACGACTCCTAACTAGTTAGACTGTCCACGGGGGGTATATTGCCGAATCTGACCACAAGTTAATCGGTCAGGTAGGGGCAAGATCAGTGGGAGGTATCCATGCCTAAGCAAATGACCTAATTATACTAAACCCTCCAACCTTCGAGGTTTCGCCTCTCAATCACCTACCTTAAACACCGATTTGATAAGAGTCAAATTCTAATCAACTCCCCTTAGGTCTGTCTCCTATATGAGTCTGAGATGTCCCTAGGGCCAACATCTGCTCAGTTTTAGTTAAGCTTAGGTTAGTGAGTGAGGAGATTGTTTGTGGGCTAAGGGAGGATAATGACTTCCTCACCTTATCTTATTTTGGGTTTTGCCTTTAAGATTGACTGTGCAAAGTGTGCAGGATATAGAAAAGTAACATTCAACAAGCAAATAATCACTCAAGAATATTTCCTAAACTATATGCTATTCATATGTACCTTTGCTCCAGCACTCTTCAACAGTAATGTAAAATATAAACAAATTAGACACATGCCTAAATGCAAAGTCTAAACCATTTTTAGCATTTAACAAATATTAATTTACTGTTGAGGTTAGAAAGTTTGTACAGTGAGTTAATGAAGAAAATAATTAGCTACAGAACTTAGCTTTGCAATTCAGCCAACCTGCAAAAATACAAGCTAGTCGTTCACTCAGATTGCCACTGGAATGTAGCAAATCTGAGGGCTTCTGGGCTCTACTTTCTTGAGCAGAGTCCAGGGTCACTTATATGTCCACTGTAGCAAAAATTTCCTTGATATATATCACTGCACACCAAGAACAAAGAAGAGAGTTAACCAAAAATGTAAACTTAAAAAGAGAATTACTTTCCGTCCCTCCCCGGCAACGGCGCCAAAAATTGATTTGCAAGTGAAAGCAGTGAGAGTTACCGTCTAGCTTTGGGCTAACGGGTCATGTCCACGAGGAGGAATGCGATGAAAGCTTTTTGATGAATGGTTTAAGAACAAAGAATGATGTCGGCCTTTTTTTATGTTGAAAAGAGAATGGAGAGTAAGGAAGTGATTAAAAGAAAAATTGAAAACGTAGAAAAGATTTTGGAAAAGGTGATTTTTAAAAAGTATTGAAGATTATTTGGTTGTTTATTGTAATATGAAAAAGATCTGGGCTCACTATCTTACTACTTACCGATAGATCTTCTCTTGAAATTCTTAGTGCCTTAAGTTGATCATAGGCAAAATTTTAAGCTTGAGTTTGAAAGTCTTAAGCAAAGCAAATAAGATTGTTTGAAAAAGTTTAACTCTTTTCTTAAGAGATCATCTTGAACCAAATGTTAAATCATTAAGTAATCTTTCATGTATGAAATAAAAATAAGTTCAAGTGATGTTTTAGAAAATAGAAGGTTAGAAATCCAAACCCATCCTCATGTGCCTTCAAAAACACTTTTAAAGAAGAAAGGCTTAGTTTAAGGCATACATATGATTCCGTTGGGTTCTTTACATCAAAATCATTCAAAACAAGAGAAGGATCAGAGAGAGATGATAGTGAGCCCAGAAAAACGAATTTAGCTACTCATGATTAAAATAAAACAAGACATGCAAATGAAATAACACATACCCGTGAATTGGAGAAGAAGAGAAGCCTTGAACCTTTATTGATGTCACTTCAACTTCAGATTACAATCACTCTTTTTCTCTCTCTCACTTGTATCTGGTCTGAATTATGAATTAAAAATAGAAATACAACTTCTCAATACTGTCTAACATAGAACCTAAATCCTAAAAACAAAGAGAAGAATTTAAACTAATTTTCGGTTGCTTCTTCTCTAAAAATGCTGTATTTATAGGAAAAAATCAAACGGAGGAAAGCGTACGAAGATAGGGGGAGCAAATGCTCCCCCAACAGTCTTAACAAAGCCACAGAATGCGGTTAAGGCTGCATTTTCGTGGCCTGGGTGTGGCCAGATGGCCATACCCGGGGGGTATAGCTCCGGTTTAGTGATTTACCTTTATCTAGTTCTGGATTTCCTGTTTCAGCTCCTGGATTTGATGAAACTGTCTTTGATCTTTGGCTTAAACCAATTAATTTGGGAAGATTTATTTTAACCAGTTTTTAACTTCTCTGATTTGTCATGATCTGCCCTGATTTTTTAGTTTCAAATTAATTCTGAATTAAATCAGAATTTTGATAGGCTTTTGGACTCGTTTCTCTTCCCTTTCCTTTAGCAAAGGGCCTGTATTTTATAAAGAAGAATATAAGACTAAATACATGATTTATTAGACAATAATATAGAAATGTGACATTATATATGCAATATATGTAACCAATCAATGGAGCTGATACGACAAGATATAAAGGTTAAAGGTCTTAAAGAAGGTATATTGCTCGATATGAATAAGTGGAGAAAGTTGATCCATGTGCCTGATCTTATGTAATTCTCTTTTGGTTCATGTAGCCTACCCCAAATACTTGGGACAAATGGCTTAATTGTTGTTGTTGTATGTAAAAAAGCATTACTTTTTTTCTTCACAATGCAAATGATCAAAATTCTGGATGGACTAAAATTTCATTTTTACACATAGTTTTCTTCAAGCCTATAAGAAAAAATAAATAATTAGTGCACAAAATGAAAATAATAAACTAAAATTGCAACTGTAGATATCCACATATGTTATTCACAAGTATATACAAAAATAAATGATGATAAAAATTTTACTCAACAAAGCATTGATTGCATAAGGTTTAGGTGTTCCACCTCCGATAACTGACCTTTAAGACCATAACTTTTTTCAAATTTCTGCTACTTTTTAAAACTAAACATTAGATTAAATGTCAAGTTGATTAGTACTCATTTGTACATAATTTACATAACATTTTTTCATTTATTTGTTAAAATACTGGTTTCTAATGACTTCTCTCTTAATTTTCAAGTCCACTTTTTAATAGAGAAAAAAGCCCAAAATCCTAATTAACTTGGGATTATTTGAAGATTATTTGAAGCCCAATTAGTGAAGCCCACTTTTGTAACGAACCAGAGAATATTCTTGGAGAATGAGAAGCTTCTTTAGGATACCTGAACAGAGCCAGGCTGTCAGAGCTCGCGCTGGCCTAACAACCAAGATGTTGCGCGTTTCCGCGACTTTGGCCACGAAAACACGACAAAATCTAGGTCATTGGCGCAACGTTTTAGTGGATGGCCTCGATTGATTGGAGTGAGGGGTTTGAGGTTATAAATAGAACCTTGGGCCTTAGTGCGGGGGTGACTAGAGAGAGCATTTTGTTAAGGTATTCTCTAGGATTTCTTTAGTAATCTCTTGTAATTTCTCTTTTGTTTTAGTCCAGAAAACTAGAGTGAAAGAGATTGAAAAATTCTGTATTGGATCAGTGGCAAATCAATACAAGATTGTTTCATCTTCTACCTCTATTTTCACTGCTTTACTTGCTTTTTGTTCTTCCTTTCAAATAGTATAGAATGACTACTTTCTTGCTCTTTCTTTTCATGAATAGCTAACTTCTCTATTTGCATGGCTAACTAACTATTAACCCACTAACCTCTAACTACTTGATTGATAACCCACATGAATCAATGAGCATCACAATGAGCCTTGTGCATGCAAGAGCTATAGATGGCTTACGATGAAGGGTTCTAACTCTAACACACTAACATGCAAGCTAACTCTTATATTTCATGCTTAACTATGTGTTCTTGATGATATATTGATGTACTCACCTTGCTTGATTTTGTGAGTTAGAGACTACCCATTCATCTTTACCGATATCGATAGTGCACTTGTAATTCACCCCATTCTCACCTTAAAACGGATCTTGATAGGGGTGATATTCAAGTTTTTACCGTGTAAAGTAAGGTGACAGGGGAAGAATCCATTGTGAGGCTCTAACATGAAGAAAGTTAGCAATTAGTGGGATTAATTAGTAGGAGGTCAGCCATGCATTTTCACCGTTTAAAAAGAAAAATCTACTTTCTTTTCTTTTCAAATTTTGTTCTCTAATTTCTTCTCTTCAAACCTTCTTTTCAAAACTTGTTTCATTTTCCCTTTTTTTAAGCCACTTCTTTCATTTTGAAGTTTTATCAAAACAGTTTTCTTTTCTTTTTTACAACTTGTTTTCTACCACTTCTAACTTCTTCATTAGCATTCCGTTTTTACTTTACATTTCCCACAATATTTTCATAATCTTTCATTTTTCATTTTTCTTTATCATTTTAACTACACACCAAATCAATTCACTTTTAAGATACACATTTCAACCACCCAATCATTTCTCTTTTATTTTCTTTTTCCATCTCAAACCACTTCCACAATTCTTCTCTCTTTTACTTTTTTTGAAACAAAGAAGGAACTTTAAGAAAAACAAGAAAATAGAGAACAAAGTTTCCATCGCTCTTCCCTCCTTGTGGACACGACTTGTTTAGCATCTTAGCTATAACGATAATTTCGAGGGAATATTAACCCCTTTCTAAGAACATAACTTATATTTGAACTCACCCGTTTTCATGCACGGTTTCCCTTCGAATAAAATTTTGGCACCATTGCCAGGGAGGGGTATCGATTTTTCTTTGTTTTTTTAGCTAAACGATCTCTTCTCTGTTTCAATGTACAGTTTTGAAATCAAGAAATCAAGAGCAGCAAAAACACATAAGTGGTCTTGGTCCTCTACTCTCGAAATCAGAGCACAAGTACCCTCAATTTGCCGCGCAAATGCGACTTTTACCGCATTTTCGCAACAGTTTTGAGTGAACTACTCATCATTGTTTTTTTGCAGGGCTGCTGGTTTTGCAAAATTAGCTTTCTACAAGCATTATTTTTCTTGTATGCCATCACCAGTATACGACTAATAAACCAACAGTAAAAAGCTTGTTGCAAATTAAAAAACATGTTTAGACCCTTGCATTTAGAGCACGTGTCTTTACGATTCATCTAAATTACTGTTGAAGAGTGCTAAAACAAGGAAGTACACATTGCAATAGAATAGGATCAACTTCTTGGATGATTTATCTGCTTTGAGTGTATCTTATTCTGAATATCCTGTACACTTGCACAAAATCGATTTTAAGGGCAACATCCAAATAAATAAGATAAGGTAGGAAAATCATTTACCTTTCCTTAACACAAAAACATTCTTCTAAAGCACTCACAATCCCAAGCCTAATTTAAAATTTGATAGACGCTGGCCCCTAGGGACATCCAGACTCAATAGGAGACTGACCGAGGGTAGAACTTGAAAGAATCATACTCTTGTGAATCGGTATCTAAGGTTGGGGATTAAGAGGTTAAGCCTCGAAAATACTGTGGTTTGACGTAATTAAGGCCCGTTGCTTACACACGGATACCTCCCACCGTATTTTGCCCCTACCTGGCTGATTAGCTTGTGGTCGGATTCATAAAACAACTTTTCCCGGGTAACTGCCCAGTTAGGAGTCGTCTAGGTTCAGGAACCTTAGATTAGGCTTGGAGATTGCTTTTCTTCCTTTTTTATTTGTTATTTTCCCTTTTTCATTTGATTGTTGTTTGAACGTTGTTTGTAGCATAACTTTGCATGCAAGTGGGGTCAAGGGACCCAACACCATCACGACTAGTTAGAGCACTTTGCACTCATGGCCAATCATATTTCACTTCAGGACAAATTCTGCCCCATCAAAACATCATTTCTTTCATGCATTTAGTTAGCAGAAGCAAATGATAACAACTTTAAGCTAAAATCACAATTCATAAACACTCTTCCTAGATTCCATGGCATGAAATCAGAGGATGCATACTGCTTCATCAGGGTATTTGAAGAAGTGTGCTTGATGATGAAAATCCCTCAGCTAGGTGAAGATATAGTTAGACTCAGATTCATCCCATTTGTACTTAAGGACCTAGCAAAGAAGTGGCTCTATAGTCTAACGGTCGGTTTAATTTCATCTTGGGATGATTTTGTAAAAATTTTCTTAAAAAATTTTACCCAATCTATAAGACCGCTTTCATCCAAAAAAATATCATGCAGTTCAAACAGGAGCCTAATGAACTATTTTGAAAATGCTTTGAGCGCTTTAAGGACTTACTTGCCCAGTGTCCTCACCATGGCATAGAGAAATGGCGGTGGTGCCAGGTTCTCTACGATAGTTTTGATTACCCCACGAAAACTCTCCTTGAAACGATGTACCAAGGAGAATTCTTAAAGAAAGACGAGAATCAGGGATGAGACTTGTACGAAGACTTAGGTGAAAAAACAATCCTGTTGTTCAGATAAGTCTACAAATTAGAATCCAACAACTTTCGAAACCGGACTTCACTCAATAAAATTCTCTATAGCTGTAGAAGCCAAAATTACCCACTTGATGAGGAGGATAGAACTTCTAGAAGCTAAGGAGTAAGGCACGGTAAACCAAGTTAACCCACCCCAAATGTCAAATCTAGGTTGCACTTATTGCCATGCACTGAACCATATCTTCAAAGAGTATCCAATATACCTAGTTCAACAAATATTACTAGACAATATGAATTCAGCCTTTGCCAGACTGAATAACAATTCATACTCCAAACTTACAATCTGGGATGGAGGAATCATCCCAATTTTTTATGGAGTCAGAATAGTCATGAGCATCACAGACCAAATTTTTACTATCAATTTCCTGCTCATAATTATCAACCCAATTTTCAACCCCATTATCAACCCACTTTCAATCAAATTTTCAGCCCAACTTTCAGCCAAATTTTCAACATCAAGCTCTACAACATTCTTTTCAAAATTCTCTTCTAAAAAGAAAAATGACTGATTTGGAGAGAGCCATGGAAAACTTGTCTAAAACCCAAGCTTCAATGATGAACAACCATAATCAGGCCATCAATAGGTTAAAGGTTCATATTAGTCAATTGGCTAATTTACTTAGTGAAAGAAAAAGGCATTACGGAGCCAACAATTGACTAACCCTAATAACTCTTTCCCAGTCCATAAGGCCCAAGATACCCAACCGAATCAATGCAATGTTGTTTATATCTTAAGATCAGGGAAGTAAATGGATAACCAAGTATCTTCACCACCAGTTATCACCCAACAAAAACCAACTCAACTAAGCCTCCACATCTGCAAATTACAACCAAAAACTTCAGAGAATGAAGAAAAGGAAAAAGAGAAGTCAGCTGAAGATGTGCATAAGCCTACAGTACCTTTCCCAAATAGGCTGAAAAACAACAAATCCAATGCACAAATGGAAAATATTTAGAAATGTTCAATCAAGTAAATGAAATTACACCTAGAGGGGGGGTGAATTGTTGTAAGGCTAATCAATTCAATATTCAATGCAAAATAAAAATGAGATGATGCAAACGATCACTCAAAGTAAGATTAGAAGCCGTATACCCGTGAAGGGTTCTGAATTCTTCCTCGTGATTCTTCTAGATAAGAGTTTGAGGTGCTTAATGCAATCTTGTTGTAATGAGTATAGATTGATTGGAGTTCATTTTGCATCATTTTATACCACCTTACCATGCTTTATGTTAATAAAAATAGGATTTCTATTACTTTTCTCTCTTATTTTTCAGGACCATTTTTTAATGGAGAAGAAGGTCCAAATCTTGAGATTTTTAAGGAATTAAAGGAGTTTTTAGGAGCCCACAACAAGGAAGCCCAATTCTAGAACGACCCAAGGCATATTCCCCAACTTTTAGAAGCTCCAGCTAGGCACTGCATCATAATGGAATGTCAGAGAAATCGTTGACGCAATGGCCAAGATGCTGCCGCGGAAACGTGGCCCTGGCCGCGAATCTGTGACACTTCCTTGGCTGTTGATCAAGTGATTGATCCTACGACTGTTGTTGGATGTGATAATCTCCTGAAGCCTATAAATAGACCTCCAGGGCCTCTGTAAAAAAGGAGGAGAGAATAGCATTTTGTTTAGGCAAATGGTTAGGATTTCTTAAGTTCTCTTTAATCTTCTTGTATAATTTTCATTTTCTCCTTCTAGATCCAGAAAAGAGAGAGTGAGGGTGAGAGAGATTCTGTAATTGAAGAAGTGACAACTCAATACAAAGGCTCAAGCTTGAAATACACCTAGAGGGGGGGGGTGAATAGGTGTAATTGCTAATCTAATGATCTTTTTAAACTTAATAGAATGAGTGATGCAACGATCTCTCAAAACACGACTAAGAGCCGAATACCCCGTGAGAGGTTCTGAACTCCTTCCTCCCAATTCCCCTTAAAAATGGGTTGAGGTGCGCAATGCAACCGTGTTGTATGAGATATGATCGAACAAGTAAAGAATGAAATGCTATGATGAAATACACACAATCAATAACACAAGTAAAACAAACAAGAGAAGATTGCTCAAAGAAAGGGTTAGTTCTCAAGCAAATAATTGAAGACAATATAAAGCAAGAGAAATGTAAAGCAAGATGACGCAAGGCAATCGCAAATACAAATGATTTGTTTCGAGGTTCGAGCCACCGCTCTAGTCCCCGCCTTCACCTCCGTGAAGGGTTTCCACTATCCACCGAGGATGCCTTACAAGTTTGGTCTACCGAAGACCCCAAGCCCTTAGCTTCACAACTTACAAAGAACTCCACCTAGGAGTTGTCTCCACAAGAACTAGGATCACAAGAACAATAGTGATCTCCTCAAGATCACAAAACTCTTTCTCAAACTCTTTACAACACTCTCACTCTTTTTACAACTTCTCTATAGTATGAGTAAAGGACTTTTGGCTCTATGAAGTGTGGTGAGAAAACTTCAGTTGTAGAGTGATATTGGCAATCAAACACAACTGAAAAACAAACTTTAAAAGAGTTGGAAATGAAAGCTTTGAAACAATTTTTCTCTTTCTTTTGAAACAATGAAAACCAAGGATTTTTCTAGGTGAATAACAAAGACCTATTGCCCTCTATTTATAAGGAGAGAATAGGTTAAAACTCTTTTCTTTACACCTAATTTGACCTGCAAAAGGCCTCCAACAACTCTCTAAAACTCTGATAAAGAAGAAAAAGAAAACAGATTTTCAGACTTGCCCAAAGAGGAAAGAGCCGTTAGGCTGCAGCAGGCTTGGCGGTCGACCGGTCCGGTCGACCGTCGCCTTGCTGGCAAAGAGCCGTTGGGCTCCGGTCGACTGTCCGGTCGACCGTCTCCTCAAAGGAAACACAGTTTCCTTAGTGCGGTCGACCGGGCGGTCGACCGAAACAAACCGAGAGTGGCCTGCTTACAGTCGGTCGACCGGGCCGGTCGACCGACAGACGTGCACAAACGTGCACGTCCTGACACAGGCGCCCGTCGACCGGGTGGTCGGCCGGTCAACCTGAAATAGAGAAAACTGGCAGGATTTGGAGTTGGAAAATTTTGTGAAAAAAATATTTTGAGGTACTTATAACTAAGTATTATGCAAAAATAGTCTATACACATGTTTTAAACAAGATATTCAATTTGTAACAAGTTTGGATACATGTATATATAAACTTAGGCATAAAACTTAGAAACAAACATTTTTAAAACATAGAATTTTGTAAAGGAAAAAAAAATGTGTGTGTATCCTAGAGCCAAATATCATATACTCAAACTCTAACATTCTATTCTTACAAAGTTCTACGGACTTCAAGGCTTCAAGAGGGGCTTTCTCCACTTGATCTTCAATTTTGCATCTTGAGCCCAATTTGAGTTATCTTGAGTCCAAGTCACCTTCCTTTAGGGAAGAAAATACCTATGCAAGATAGAAAAACCTGAAACACACTTAAACAACAAATAATATTAGTACAAATAACTAATATGTTTTGTAATCATCAAAACACTAAAGACGGGTGATTGTAACCTTGGGCCAACAATCTCCCCCTTTTTGATGATGACAAAACATATAAGTTATTTAAACAAATAAAGGAAGAAGAGCTTGGAAAGCTCCCCCTCAAACAATGCTATGTAAAAAAATAACTATGAGTGAGATACATGAAGCATTGAAAATATTGAAAACACAATATTTTTAAAAAAAAAAAAAAAACTTAAATACCAATTGAAATCAAACTTAATCTTATATACCAATTAAACTTATACTTTTTCTCTTAAACTTATAGTTTTAATCTTTTTCTCCCAAAACTCAAGTAAATAAACAAAACTCAAACTATAAGCAAACTTATTTCTTTTTCTCCCCCTTTTTGTCATACATCAAAAAGGGTTAAAATTAAAACAAGCAAAACACCAAAATAGAAATATTTTTAAGAATCTATCATGCAAACATTCAACTCACCACAAATAAATGAAAATCTAGCATAATCTAGAGGTTTAGTAAAAATATCGGCAAGTTGAAAATCGGTAGAAACATAATCAATATCAATATCACCTTTCTCATAATGATCTCTAAGAAAGTGATACCTAATGTCAATGTGTTTGGTTTTACTATGTTGATTTGCATTCTTTGTCATGTGAATAGTACTAGTATTATCACAAAATATTTTAACATGATCAAAGTGTAAATCATAGTCAAGGAGAGTATGTTTCATCCAAAGAACTTGTGCACAACAAGCTCCGGCTGCAACATACTCCGCCTCGGCGGTTGAAAGGGCTACCGAATTTTGCTTTTTGGAAGACCAAGATACAAGACAATTACCTAAGAATTGACATGTTCCACTTGTGCTCTTCCTATCTACCCTACAACCCGCATAGTCGACATCCGAAAAACTCGTCATTGAAAATTGGCCGGTTTTCGGATACCACAAACCCATTTCAATAGTGCCCTTTAGGTATCTAATTATGCGTTTAACCGCAATTATGTGAGATTCTTTAGGACAAGATTGAAAACGTGCACAAAGACAAACGGAAAACATAATATCCGGCCTACTAGCCGTCAAGCAAGCTACCTATCATGCTACGATATAATTTAATGTCTACACTTTTACCTTGTTCATCCTTGTCAAGCTTGGTAGTTGTTGCCATGGGAGTTTTGCTTACTTTAGATTCTTCAAGCCCGAACCTCTTGATTAGTTCCTTTGTGTACTTGGCTTGATTGATGAAGATCCCATCCTTCCTTTGCTTGATTTGGAGTCCAAGGAAATAGTTGAGTTCCCCCATCATAGACATTTTGAATTCATCTTTCATGCATGATTCAAAAGCTTGGCAAAGAGATTCATTAGTAGAACCAAAAATAATATCATCTACATAAATTTGCACAATAAGAATATCATTTTCTACATGTTTTGTAAACAAGGTTGTATCAATTTTACCTTTCTTAAAACCATTTGAAATCAAAAATGAAGAAAGTCTTTCATACCAAGCCCTAGGGGCTTGTTTTAAATCATAAAGAGCTTTATCTAATTTAAAAACAAAATCCGGATGTGTAGGATCAACAAACCCGGGGGGTTGTTCAACATACACCTCCTCTTCAATAAAACCATTTAGAAAAGCACTTTTAACATCCATTTGAAACAATTTAAAATCTTTATATGAGGCAAATGCTAGTGTCATCCGTATGGCTTCAAGCCGTGCTACGGGTGCAAAGGTTTCTTCAAAATCGATTCCTTCGATTTGAGTGTAACCTTGGGCAACTAACCTAGCTTTATTCCTAACAACGTTACCCGATTCATCCAACTTGTTCTTAAAGATCCACTTAGTACCAATTGTTGGTCTATCGTGGGGCCTAGGAATAAGGTGCCAAACTTGGTTGCGCTCAAATTGATTGAGTTCCTCTTGCATAGCTAGCAACCAATATGAATCGGCCTCGGCTTCGAGGACGTTCTTGGGTTCAACATGAGAAATAAATGCATAATGTCCACAATAGTCATGAAGTTTAGAGCGAGTTGTTACCCCTTTTGATACATCACCTATGACGAGGTCCTTGGGATGATGTGGATTGTATCTCCAATCCTTTGGAAGTTGTTGAGTGGGCTCTTCTCCATTTGTTTGATCTTCATTTCCTTGAGCCTCTTGTATTTTAGCTTCACTTCCTTCATCATCCTTTGGCTTGTCTCCCATAGTAGGTGTATCCTCCAAGGTCACTTTTTCCAAGCCTTCATGCAAAGCATCTATTTCTACAACATTCTTAACAAACAAGTTAGATTCCTCAAACTTAACATGTATAGATTCCTCAATAGTCAATGATGACCTATTGAAGACTCTATAAGCCTTACTAGTACTAGAATAACCCACAAATATAGCCTCATAAGATTTAGGATCAAATTTTCCTAAATTATCTTTTGTATTTAAAACAAAACATTTGCATCCAAAAACCTTGAAATATGAAACATTTGGTTTTCTAGAAAAGTACATTTCAAAAGAGGTTTTTGTAGTATTTTTACACAAGAAAACACGATTTGATATATAGCATGATGTATTAACGGCCTCGGCCCACAAATAATGTGGTAGACCATATTCACTAAGCATTGTCCTAGCCATCTCTTGCAAAGGTCGATTTTTCCGTTCAACTACTCCATTTTGTTGTGGAGTTCTAGGACAAGATAGTTCATGCTTTATTCCATGTTCTTCACAAAAAGTGGTAAAGGGTTGGTTAATGAATTCACCTCCTCTATCACTTCTAATTCTTAAAATCGAAACATCTTTTTCTTTTTCAACTCTTTTCTTAAAAGTTTGGAAATACGAAAATGCTTGATTTTTATGCTCAAGAAAGAAAACCCAAGTAAATCATGAAAAATCATCAAGTAAAACAAATGCAAATCTATTCCCACTTAGACTTTTGGTTTGTGTAGGGCCAAATAAATCCATGTGGATTAACTCCAAAGGACGTGATGTCATGATATCCTTAATTGACTTGAAAGAAGACTTAGTTTGTTTCCCAAATTGACATGCGTCACAAACTCGGTCTTTTTCAAAATTCAAACAAGGAATACCTTTCACCATTTCCTTTGTGTTAAGCCTAGATATATGGTCAAAAGAAATGTGGCCTAATCTTCTATGCCACAACCAAGAGTCGTCATCGAGGGCTTTTAAACATGTTATATTACAAGACATATTTAACATATCTATCATATAAACATTACTTTCACGAAAACCGGAAAACACACAAGCATTAGAAATTCTATCAATTACTTTACAAACAACATTATCAAAAACTACATCAAAACCTTATCACATAATTGACTAACACTCAAGAGATTATGCTTGAGGCCATCAACTAAAACTACATTCTCAATTAAAGGGGATGTGCCAAGTTTTACATTACCAATACCGATGATTTTACCCTTGGCGTCATCTCCGAAGGTGACGGTGCCACCTTCATGGTATCTTGATAGGGTTGCAAAGTTGTTGATATCCCAAGTCATGTGCCTTGAGCAACCATTATCAAGATACCAAAATCCTCTACGTCGTTGGGCTTTGGAAGGTACTTATATCATTTAACAAAGTTGTTGACTTTGGTACCCAAACTTTCTTGGGTCCTTGAAAGTTAGTGTTTCGAACCCAAACATTATGAAAAGATGCACTTAGTCTATCATAGCAAAAATTGGCTAAGTGTCCTTTCCGCCCACAATGTGAACATGAGAACACTCTTCCATACATGAATGCATGATGAGTGTGTGAAGTGTGAGCATGCTTTGGGGGTTTGCCACGATGTAAAGGTTGTGTGGTATGAACATGAGCATGAGCATTATGAATATTTTTCTTAGAGGCTTGTTTCTTAGGGAACATAGCCTCAATCTTTTTCTTATCAAACTCACTACACTTTTTCAAAACAATACCTAAAGAATCTATTCTTTCCTTAAGCATGGTAATCTCATTAGCATCAACAAATGGGGACTTGCCTTTACAAGAAGTCTTATATTTATCAAATTCATTTTTAGTGGAAACCAAAGTAGAATGCAAGTCATTATTTTCTTTAGAAAGATTTACAACTTGAAGACTAAGAGATTCATTTTCCTTTTTCATTTTTAAATATTTTTCTTTAAGAAGTCATAGTTATGAGATAATTCTACAAAAGCTTCTCCCAACTCATCCATAGAAAGTTCATCATTAGGAGAAGTGGAAGGGGTTACCTTGCTTGTGCTTTCATTTGCCATGAAGCACATATTGGCGGTATCAATCTCCTCCTCGGATTCGCTCTCGAATCCCATGTAGCTTTCATTGCCTTCTTCTTGTGAGGCTTCTTTGAGGTGGAGAGCTTCACTTTATTCGGACACTCCGCCACTATGTGTCCCGGTCTTTGGCAATTAAAGCAAATGATCTTTCTTTCTTCTTTGCCTCCTTGCCATCTCTTCCTTCCTTGAAATTTAGCCTTGTTGTACATCCTCCGGACGTTCTTCACAAGAAGTGAGAGCTCTTCGTCATCTTCTTCTTCATCGTCTTCGTCGGAGTGTGTGGATTGGCTTTTGAAGGCTATAGTCTTCTTCTTGGAAGGAGCCATGTCCTCCCTCACTTTCCTCTCCATCTCATGGGTTTTGAGGTTCCCAATGAGACCAATTAGCTCCATCTCCTCCTTGTCATTGAGTTCCTTCAAGGTTGTTGCTTTTACTTCCCATGAAGGAGGAAGAGCCCGGATGATCTTTCTTACTCTTTGATCGTTATCAATAGCATCACCTAGAGAAGAAAGTCCATTAGTAATCTTTGTAAATCTTGTAACCATATCATCTATGGTTTCATTTTCTTGCATGCAAAAATTCTCATATTGGGACCGAAGAAGGTCAATCTTAGCCCTCTTCACTTGTGAGGTCCCTTCATGTGTAACTAGTAAATGTGTCCAAATTTCATATGCGGACTTGCAATGAATAACTCTAGCTATGTCATCATCATTAAGGGCTTGAAGTAGTGCATAGTGAGCCCTAGCATTGGCATCAAATTCTTTGGTCTCTATTTCGGACCAAGTGGATTCATCACCGGGGGGTGCACTAAAGGGTTTGGTCACGGCCTTTGCAACTCGACTACCTAGAGATTGCAAGAAAACGGTCATCTTAACCTTCCATATGGGAAAGTTAAGTCCATCAAACTTAGGGGGTGTCTTAATACCATCGGCCATCTTTACTAAGTGAGAATGAATGAAATGATTAGCAATATTAGGATCTTTCTAGGGTTGTTAAGACAAGAGCCTAGTAACCAAGCTCTGATACCAATTGAAATACACCTAGAGGGGGGGTGAATAGGTGTAATTGCTAATCTAATGATCTTTTTAAACTTAATAGAATGAGTGATGCAACGATCTCTCAAAACACGACTAAGAGCCGAATACCCTGTGAGAGGTTCTGAACTCCTTCCTCCCAATTCCCCTTAAAAATGGGTTAGAGGTGCGCAATGCAACCGTGTTGTATGAGATATGATCGAACAAGTAAAGAATGAAATGCTATGATGAAATACACACAATCAACAACACAAGTAAAACAAACAAGAGAAGATTGCTCAAAGAAAAGGGTTAGTTCTCAAGCAAATAATTGAAGACAATATAAAGCAAGAGAAATGTAAAGCAAGATGACGCAAGGCAATCGCAAACACAAATGATTTGTTTCAAGGTTCGAGCCACCGCTCTAGTCCCCGCCTTCACCTCCGTGAAGGGTTTCCACTATCCACCGAGGATGCCTTACAAGTTTGGTCTACCGAAGACCCCAAGCCCTTAGCTTCACAACTTACAAAGAACTCCACCTAGGAGTTGTCTCCACAAGAACTAGGATCACAAGAACAATAGTGATCTCCTCAAGATCACAAAACTCTTTTACAACACTCTCACTCTTTTTACAACTTCTCTATAGTATGAGTAAAGGACTTTTGGCTCTATGAAGTGTGGTAAGAAAACTTCAGTTGTAGAGTGATATTGGCAATCAAACACAACTGAAAAACAAACTTTAAAAGAGTTGGAAATGAAAGCTTTGAAACAATTTTCTCTTTCTCTTGAAAACAATGAAAACCAAGGATTTTTCTAGGTGAATAACAAAGACCTATTGCCCTCTATTTATAAGGAGAGAATAGGTTAAAACTCTTTTCTTTACACCTAATTTGACCTGCAAAAGGCCTCCAACAACTCTCTAAAACTCTGATAAAGAAGAAAAAGAAAACAGATTTTCAGACTTGCCCAAAGAGGAAAGAGCCGTTAGGCTGCAGCAGGCTTGGAGGTCGACCGGTCCGGTCGACCGTCGCCTTGCTGGCAAAGAGCCGTTGGGCTCCGGTCGACTGTCCGGTCGACCGTCTCCTCAAAGGAAACACAGTTTCCTTAGTGCGGTCGACCGGGCGGTCGACCGAAACAAACGAGAGAGTGGCCTGCTTACAGTCGGTCGACCGGGCCGGTCGACCGACAGACGTGCACAAACGTGCACGTCCTGACACAGGCGCCGGTCGACCGGGCGGTCGGCCGGTCAACCTGAAACAGAGAAAACTGGCAGGATTTGGAGTTGGAAAATTTTGTGAAAAAAATATTTTGAGGTACTTATAACTAAGTATTATGCAAAAATAGTCTATACACATGTTTTAAACAAGATATTCAATTTGTAACAAGTTTGGATACATGTATATATAAACTTAGGCATAAACTTAGAAACAAACATTTTAAAACATAGAATTTTGTAAAGGAAAAAAAATGTGTGTGTGTATATCCTAGAGCCAAATATCATATACTCAAACTCTAAGATTCTATTCTTACAAAGTTCTAAGGACTTCAAGGCTTCAAGAGGGGCTTTCTCCACTTGATCTTCAATTTGCATCTTGAGCCCAATTGAGTTATCTTGAGTCCAAGTCACCTTCCTTTAGGGAGAAAACACCTATGCAAGATAGAAAAACCTGAAACACACTTAAACAACAAATAATATTAGTACAAATAACTAATATGTTTGTAATCATCAAAACACACTAAAGACGGGTGATTGTAACCTTGGGCCAACAAAGCTTTCCTTCCTCAATTCTTTCTTGTCCTATTGCATTTACTTTCCAAGTTCTTTACTTTCTTACACTTATTTTCTACCATGTCTTCTTGCTTATTTTTCTTTTCTATGGCTAACTAATCTACTAATATGACTAACTAACTTCTATCACTACTAACTAGTAACTCTTGGGTGATTGCTAACTCATATGAATCATTGGATATTTTTATTTCTAGTCTTATAATTAACAAGTCTTTTTATTCCCAATGATGATGAGTATTGTTTCAATTCTAGTGAATGCTTTGTATCACCTCCATATGATTCATGTGTGCCTCATTTAGAGCCTTGTCTCTTGACCAAGTGCCTTGATGGAACATGAAGATGGATCACTTTAGTATGCTAACACCTATTATACAAGTTTCTTATTTCATGCTAGTTTATTATAGCTTTGATGGACTAATAAATCTCACATTCTTGTTTAACATACTTAAGTGTGAATACCTATGTTCTATTATTGAGAATCTATGGGAGCCAATGATCCAAGGAGGCCACCGAGCCAAACCTAGATGAGAACACATCCTCAATTTGGGACATCATATTGATTTGACAAAGCAAGATGTACTAATGTCAATGAATCTACTGAGGCATGAATCACCCAACGAGCTTAATAAGTTAGTAGTGTAGAATGTTAGTTAGTCATGACTTTCTCTCAATTGAATTTCGAAACTCTTTTCTAAAAACTTTCTTATTTTCCAACATCACCGTTTTTCATTCCATTTTTCTTGCTACTCCTTTTTAAAAACTCTATAAAGATTCTTCACTCTCTTTCTACTTTGTTTTGTTTTCAATTTTTAAATAAAGAAGAACCTTCATTTTTCTTCTCAAAACTTTAACATAAAAATCGTGAACGCTTTCATCGCTAGCTCTCCCTACGGATACGACTCGTTATAGCTTGTGCTACGAACGGTGATATGAAGGAGTAAAGTAAATCTTCACACATATTCAGAGTTTGATCATCAACATAAGGACATAAATAGTTTTTTCTAAACTCTTGATTAATTCAATTCCTCCTCTCGAAAAAATTTTGGTGTTGTTGCCGGGGAAGGGCAACATTTTTATTGAGTTTTTGGAACTGAAACGAATTTTTTCTTCTCTGTTGTAGGTTACAGTTGAGGGAATAGGAAACCAAGACTTGCAGTAACATATAAGTGGTCTTGGGCCTCTGCTCTAGAAAGCAGAGACCAAGTACCCTCTGAATTGCCGCGTTTTTTTCGGCTCTGGCTGCGGATCCGCGGCAAGGAAGAGTTCACTACTTACATTTTTCTTTGCAAGGCTGCTTGCTTTGCAAAAATATAGCTTTCTGCAATTTATTTCTTATATGCCATCACCAGGAGCCTGCTAATAAACCAACAGTAAAACATTTGATGAAAAGTTTAAAAATTGATTAGACATTTACACTTTAGGCGCGTGTCTTTTCAATTAATTTACTTTACTGTTGAAGAGTGCTGGAGTAAGGTACGTTCGCAAAGCATATAGAATAGGACTCATCTCTTAGTTAATTTAAATCGCTTTGAGTGAATCTTGTTTGCGTATACAGTACACTTGCACAAATTGATTTTAAGGGCACCATCCCAATAACAAGATAAGGGGGGATTTAATCACCCTTCCTTGGCCGAAAAACAACATTCCAAGCACTTATAATCCCAAGCTTTTAAAAAAAAATTGATAGATGTTGGCCCCTAGGGGCTTTCAGACTCGATAAGAGATTAGCCGTGGTTGGAAATTATTTTTTATTCATACTCCAATCAAATCAGTGTCTACGATTAGAGATTAAGAGGTTAAGCCTTGAAAATACCGTGATTTGGTGTAATTAAGGCCTGTTGCTTACGCACGGATACCTCTCATCGTATTTTGCCCCTACCTGGCTGATTAGCTGTGGTCTGATTCGTGCAACAACCTTCTTCGTTTTTCTTTACTTTTGTTTATGATTGTTTTTCTTTATTTTTGTTTTATTTATTTTTGTTTGTTATTTTTCCTTTTCCATTTGTTTGATTGGTGAACGTTGTCTGTGTTTGTGCATGCAAGAGTGGTACCGGGATCATATTTCGTCAAGACTTATTAGGACTTCTACACTTGCACCACTTCCTGATACAATCACAATCATGGCAAACCATACTTCTCTCCAAGACAAGTTCTACCTAATTCGCACATCACTTTCTTGCATTCTTCTACCCGAGGCAAATGGAAACAATTTTGAACTAAAGCCTCAATTCATAAACACACTCCCTAGATTTCATGGCCTAGAATCTGAGGATGCATATTTCTTTATTCGTGAGTTTGAAGAAGTGTGTTTGATGATGAGAATTCCCCAACAGGGGAAGACGCTGTTAGATTGAGGTTCATTCCCTTTACGCTTAAGGACATAGCCAAGAAGTGGCTATATAATCTGCCTGCTAGTTCTATCTCGTCATGGGATGATTTTGTCAAAGTCTTTCTGAAAAAGTTCTATTCCATTTATAAAACGGCCCTTATCAGAAAAAATATAATGTAGTTTAAGCAGGAAACAAATGAACTATTCTAGAAGTAGTTTGAATGATTTAAGGATTTACTAGTCCAATGTCCTCATCACAGAATAGAGAAGTGGCGGCAGTGCCAAATTCTCTATGACGGACTAGACTACCAAACTAAGACACTCCTTGAGACTATGTGTCAAGGGGAATTTTTTAAGAAAGCTGAGAACTAGGGTTGGGACCTCTTTAAATCTTTAGCAGAAAAAACCATTCAGTGGGAGTCTTGCCCCGAGAAAACTAACCCCACGACTTCTAGAACTGGTATCCATTTAATTGAATCATCTATAGCTGCCGAGGTAAAAATAATACAATTGATGAAGAGGCTAGAACTACTCGAGGCTAGGGAACCAAATCTAGTGAACCAGGTCAACCCAACACCAGTGATAAATCTGAGTTGTACCTACTACCATGCTCTCAATCACCTGTTTGAGGAGTGTCCTATTTACCAAGCTTAAATGTATCCTGAAAATATGAATACAACATATGCCAAGACCCAACTACAATCTATACTCCAAACTATACAACCCGGGATGGAGGAACCATCCAAATTTCTCATGGAGTCAGTCTGGTCATAAGCAACCAAGGCAACAATTCCCACACCAATACCCTGCTCAGTCTCATCAACCCAGTTTCCACTAGAGTCAACCGATTTTTCAATCCAATTACCAACATAACTTCCAGCCCACGTACCAGTAACAACAGAATTATCCAGATAAAAAATTGTCAGATTTGAAAAGAATGATTGAAACCTTGTCCAAAACCCATGCCTTAATGATGAACAACCACCACAAAGCTATCAATAGGTTAGAGGTTCAAATAGGTCAACTGGCTAACTCATTAAATGAAAGACAACAGGGAACACTGCCTAGTCAACCATTGCTTAATCCTAAGAACTCCTTTCTATTCATGAAGCTGAAGACATAGGTCTAAAACAATGCAACACTGTTCATATCTTGAGATCTAAAAAATAAATTGACAATCAGGTTTCTTGTCATCCTGTTCCTAATAAATCAGTGTCAAATTCTCCTGTAATTATACCACCAACTCAAAATGATCCATCTTCAAGTTGACAACCGTCAGCCTCCAAGTCCAATAATAAAGACAAAACAGATGAGCAACCTTACAAGCCTATTGTACCCTTCCCTAATAGGCTAGCAAATAACAAGACTAATGCTCAAATGGAGAAGATTAGGAAAATGTTCAATCAGGTTCAGATCAATGTGCCCCTTCTTGATGCCATACAAGTCCCTTCATATGCAAAATTTTTGAAAGATATGCGCACCAAGAAAAGAAGAACAAATGTCCCAAAGAAGTCTTCCTTGCATCACATAAATGAGTTGCTCACCGGACCCATTCCTGTAAAATGCAAAGACCGCAGGAGTCCAACCATTTCCTATATCATAGGACAGACCACAATAAATATGGCGTTACTTGATCTAGGAGCCAGCATCAATCTACTTCCCTTTTCTGTGTATTAGCAACTCGGGCTGGGCGACTTCTGTCCAACCAGAGTTATTATACAATTGGCTGATCGATCTGTAAAGATTCCGAAGAGGGAGATTACAGATGTTCTCATACGGGTCGGAGAAGTTATTTACCCCCTGAATTTCATCGTTCTGGAGATACAACCGTACACAATCTGAAAGCTCAGACCTCTGTCATTCTAGGACGACCCTTCCTAGCCGCCGCAAATGCAATCATAAACTATAGGAATGGGTCGACGCATCTGACTTTTGGAGATATGACAAAAGAGGTAAATCTTTTCCACCTGGGAAAATAACCTTGAGACTTGGATGATCAGTCGTTTGAAGTAAACTTAATTGAAGGATTAACAAGTGAACACGACAAGGAGATTGAATATGAGTCTGACGAAGAATTCGAATTGGAGTCTAATGACTTCAATCTTGACCAAATATCGAATCCACAGTGGAGTGGGAAACAAGCTCAACCTCTATCCTTCCCCTACAAGAAGAACAATCATTGATAGACCACGCCCCCTCTCTGAGCTTACAGTTCTTCCTAGTCGTCTCAAGTACCAGTACTTGGGTGAAAAGGAAGCTTTTCCGGTGATAATAGCATCTCATCTTACGGAACAACAAGAAGAGGATCTTCTTGCGATGTTGAGGGAAAACTGAGAGGCCATTGGTTGGACCATGGCTAATATAAAGGGGATCAGTCCATCCATTGTACAACACCGAATTTACTTAATGGAAGATGCAAAGCCAAAATGCGACCCACAGCGTCGACTAAACCCAATCATGCAAGAGGCTGTCCGAGCTGAAATTTTGAAGTTACTAGACAATGGGATTATTTATTCCATATCCGATAGCCAATGGGTTAGTCCAGTCTACGCTGTGCTAAAGAAGGCAGGCTTTACCGTGGTAGAAAATGATAAGAAGGAATTAGTACAAACTCGTCTTCCAACAAAGATTCGAGTCTGTATTGATTACCAAAAATTGAACGCTGCCACATGTAAAGACCACTTTCCTCTTCTATTCATAGACCAAATGATCGAGAGACTAGCTAGACATGAGTATTATTGTTTCTTGGATGGATATTCAGGATACAATCAAACCCCTAGCGCTCCCGAGGATCAAGACAAGACTACTTTCACCTGTCCTTTTGGAACATTTGCATACTGAAGAATACCCTTCAGCCTATGCAATGCTCCTGCAATGTTCCAACGTTGCATGCTTAGTCTCTTTTCTGAGATGGTGGAAAGATTTTTAGAAATTTTCATGGATGATTTCTCTATATACGGCGATTCCTTTAACCAGTGTCTGCATTATCTGAAGCTGGTTTTACAAAGATGCATGAAGAAAAACTTGACACTCAACTGGGAGAAGTGTCATTTTATGGTCAAGCAAAGAATTATCCTGGGGCACGAAATTTCAAACAGAGGAATTAAGGTTGATAGATCAAAAGCAGAAGTGATAGCAAACCTCCCTAAGCCAAAATGCCTAAAAGACATTAGATCCTTTCTAGGGCATGCTAGCTTCTATAGAAGATTTATTAAGGAGTTTAGCAAAATTGCTATACCTTTAACTAATCTCTTAGGAAAAGATGTGCCCTTCAATTTTGATGAAGAATGTCTACAAGCTTAGGAGGAGCTAAAACAAAAACTTGTCTCGGCGCCAATAATCTCCGCGCTTGATTGGACTAGACCCTTCGAAATCATGGGTGACGCCTCTGATTATGCCATAGGCGCTATTCTAGGACAGCGTATTGATAACAAGCAACACTTGATTTACTATGCTAGTAGGATGCTCAACGAGGCCCAACTTTATTACACAATGACTGAAAAGGAATTTTTAGCAGTTGTGTTTGCATTGAAGAAGTTTCGCCAATACCTACTAGGGTCTAGGACACCAATTTTCACCAATCACTTTGCCCTAAGATACTTGATGCAAAAGATGGATGCAAAAGCTAGACTGATTCGATGGATACTTGTTTTGTAAGAGTTTGACTTAGAGATCAAAGATAAAAAGGACGTTGAGAATGTGGTGGCAGATCACTTTTCGAGAATACCCAATGCACCAACTGAGATAACACCTATCAATGAAGACTTTCCTAACGAACACATCTTCACGATGTGTAAAGATCCCTGGTATGCCGATATTGCAAACTACCTTGCAACTGGGCGAACACCTTCAAATGGTCAGGTCAGGACAAGCACGATTTATGACACAAATACGGTTTTTCTTTGGGATGAACCGTATTTATTCAAATATTTTCCTGATCAGATAATTAGAAGGTGTCTTCCTGAGGATGAACATCAGATTCTTTTGATATTTTGTCACGAGTTAGCTTGTGGTGGACACTTTGGTCCACGAAAGACTGCTGAGAAAGTCCTTTAGAGTGGGTTCTATTGGCCCACTCTCTTCAAGGACGCTTATACTTTTTGTAAACTCTGTGCCAAATATCAAATGACGGGTCGAATCATACGAAGAGACATGATGCCCCTTACACCGATCATGGAGGTAGAAATTTTTGATTAGTGGGGCATCGATTTCATGGAACCCTTTCCTATGTCTTATGGCAACCAATTCATTTTGGTAGCTGTAGACTATTTTTCAAAGTGGGCTGAAGCTGCTCCAACCAGAACAAATGACAACCAGGTTGTCATCAAATTCTTAAGAGAAAATATCATTTCACGCTTCGGAGACCCCCGTGCGATAATTAGTGACAACAGGAGTCATTTCTGCAATCGGGCTTTTGAAGCCCTAATGCGAAAATACTCTATTTCTCATAAATTATCCACAGCTTATCACCCTCAGCCAAACGGGCAAGTGAAAGTTACTAATAGACAAATAAAACTTATATTGGAGAAAATTGTAGGACAGAACCTAAGGACTAGTCCGTCAAACTCGTTGATGCCTTATGGGCATATCGGACCGCTTACAAGACTGTGCTCGGTATGTCTTCATATCAAGTTATATTTGGAAAGCCCTGCCATTTGCCTGTGGAGTTAGAGCACCGTGCGATGTGAGCAATAAAACAATTAAACTTTGACTTAAAGAAAGCCGGTGACTTGAGGAAGTTGTAGATTTCTGAGTTAGAAGAGTTAAGAAATGATGCATACGATAACACTCGAATCTCTAACACAGAACTAAACTCTTCCATGACAAATCCATTCATAGGAAGAATTTAGTCCCTGGATAAAAAGTTTGTTGTACAACCCTAGACTCCACCTTTTCCTGGTAAGCTGAAAACCAGGTGGTCAGGACTATATATTGTACAAACAATCTCCCCTCATGGTGCGATTGAAAAGACTAAATCAAGCTTAGCAAGAAAAATTATGAGTATACAAAATGAATTTTTTTATATTAAAAATCATGTATATCTCATATTTAAGAACTATTTGATACCAATTGAAATGTATTGTAAATTTTTGATACCAACTGAAAGGTAAAATATGAAGTATATACCAATTGAAATACCAATTGAAAACAATGCATAAGCTTATTATGAAACCAATTAACATTTGAAATTAAGTCAAGTTTTAGTATAAAATAATTTGAGCTTTAAGATGTAAAGATATTGTAAGCATAATCAAATCATATATATGCATGAGAATGAATATACCAATTGAAATTGATACTATTTGAAATTTGAAGCATACATATATAAGAAACACATAAGAATACAAAATAGAGTTTTCATTAAAATCATGTATATCTCATAGCTACCTCCCTTTCATACATATGTTTAAATAGATTTTCATTTTTTGAGCATACAAGGCATGGTCGCCCATCCAACCGTCCTTTGAAGGTAGGGGTTTTCAGAAAATTATGATTTGAAAAAGTTGTAGTATAGTTTTGAAAAACTCTACTATTTGAAGAATGAAGAAACTAGTTTAGAATAATATTTGAGAAACTAGTTAAAAAATCCTTCGATAGATGAAATCAAATCATGTATCCCATAAAACATGCGTTTTACACAAAATTGATACTCGAAATCTATAAAGCTCATAAATGTACTCATAAAATAAAGTCATGAGTAAACCCAAATAACGTGAGTGTACAAGAGTCATGTGAAAAAGCATATTCATGCAATAAAGCTTAAACATCAAAACCTATGAAAGTCATAAAAATTAATTTTTATGAAAACATATACAAAAATAAGGAATACAAGTTAAAATGTAAGAATCATCAAAACTAGGCTATACAAGTACATCTAATGGATATAAATGAGTAACACAAAATAAACATATAATAATCAAATGTGGCTCACTAGTTGTACAAGTATAAATACAAGTTTTAATAAAAACTACATCTAAACAAGTAATCAAAATATGAAGCATAAAAGAAAACATAAACCAATATAATCATTATGTTAAATGCATATATTTTAGAACTAGAATATACACAATAGCTAAACTATAGTGAACACAAAAAAATATAAATCCATATGAACATGGTGCATCTCAAAGGGCTATGTATATCACATGTCTAATTTACATTGCATCTAATATAATGAACATGAAAAATCAAAACAAGCTAAAAATTAATACTATGAAAACATGTAAACAAATGGGAGTTAGAGATAGTTACCAAAACCATTAGGGCTAATCTCTAGTCTCCAAACCATGATGGTCCTCCTACCAAACATCCTTGAAGGTGATGCATCCAATGTGGTGTCCATCAAGCTTATACGCATTCACAATCAAGGCACCAATACTCTTACGTCATGTGAGAGCCCACACCTACATCAAATACAATAGGGATGGATTTTGGTACCCATACATTTTTGGGTCCATGAGAGTTAGCACCTTTCCTAAGCCAAATATGATTATTAGAAGCATTTATATGATCAAAACAAAATTTAGCAAAGTGACCCTTTCGGCCACAATAAGTACAAGTATAAATTCTATCATACATGAATACATGATGTGCATGATGAGCATGTGGTACATGAGTATGCTTAGTGTGTGATTTAGAAGTGTGAGCATGTGTAGTAAGAACTTGTCTTTTCGAAGAATTTTTCTGAGAAAACATGTCATCTAATTTAGCTTTATTAAACTCACATTTCTTTAAACATTTTCCAAATTGTTGATTTTGGTTTTTAAGATAGAAATTTCATTTTCATCAATCATTGGAAACTTAGATTTACATGAAACCTTGTATGCATCAAAATCCTTTTGTGTTGATAAAAGAGTGGATGACAAATCATCTTTTTCTTTGAAAAGAGTAATAACTTTGTTTTGAAGAAATTCATTTTCCTTTTTCATATTTAGAAAAATTTTCTTTAAAGAATCATAATTATCTGAGAGTTTTACAAATGCATTTACTATAACATCTTTAGTTAATTCACAATCATCAATAGATTGTTCAGAATTTACCTTGGGTGTGTTTGCCATAAAACACATGTTTGCTGTGTCCACCTCTTTTTCGGATTCACTTTCTGAATCCCATGTGTCTTTGAGAGCTTTCTTCATGAATGACTTCTTTTGCTTAATTGAAGAAGATAGCTTGTTTCTGAAAGCTAGACATTTGGCCATGATGTGTCCGGGGTTTCGACAGTTGAAGCAGATGATTTTCTTATCCTCCTTTCCTTGCCATCGTCTCCTATGGTTGTACTTTGCACTATTGTATATTCTTCTTACATTTCTTACGAGGAGAGATAGTTCTTCATCATCATCATCTTCTTCTTCATCGTCGGAGATGGCGGGAGTAGACTTGAAAGTGATAGTCTTCTTCTTTTGTGGCGCCATTTTTTCTCTTGCCTTTCTCTCCATCTCATTAGTCTTAAGGTTGCTGACAAGACCAATAAGTTCCATCTCATCTTTGTCGTTCAACTCCTTCAATGTGATAGCTTTGACTTCCCAAGACGGTGGAAGTGCACGAATGACCTTCCGGACCTTTTGATCATTGTTGATTTCGTCACCTAAAGAGGAAAGACCATTAGTTATTTTAGCGAACTTCGTAATCATATCATCAATAGATTCATTTTCATGCATTTTGAAGTTTTAATATTGAGAACGTAAGAGATCAATTTTAACTCTCTTGACTTGTGATGTTCCCTCATGAGTGACCAATAAGTGTTGCCAAATTTCACAGGTGGATTTGCAATAAATGACCCTTGTAGTGTCATCCTCATTCAAGGCTAGAAATAAGGGATTTTGAGCCTTTGAATTAGCCTTATATTTCTTGGCGGCAATATCAGACCAAGTGTCTGTTGGCTCAAAGGCCCTTCACTCTAATTTTGATGATGATTAACTCATGTAGTTATTGTTACTAATAATCTTATGATATTAGTTTCAAATATTTGATCAAGATATTAGTAGGTGATTAGCTTCAACAAAGGTGTTTTTAGAGCTTTCACATAATGATTCAAGAGCTCGAGCGTCAAGATCGCACCCAGCACTCGGTTGGAGTCAAGCTCGTTGGATTGTATTTGGATTGAGTCAATTTGGAGATGGAGTTCTACAAGAAGACTTCGGTTTGTTTAGCTTAAGATTGTGTTAGATCATTGTAAAGATTAGATAGTGTTGATATGCTCAAGTTCACAATACATACACTTGTTTAAAGTTTCATATTTTTGGTTTTCAGTTTAACCAATATTGGATTTTATGTCAAAAACATAGATATAATATCTTTCATGTATATTGGATTCTATCCATATACAACATGCTTAAAAATTATTTAAATATCATGTTTTTGTATTTACATGTGTTTTAAAAAAATCGGATTTCCATTTCAAAAATCCAAGTTTTGAAAAATACGGATTTTGGTTTAAGGCAAATTTTCTATCTCACAAAAATGGTTCAAATTGTTTGAAATATGTGTTGAATTTTTATCACACATATTTGTATTTCAAACATCTAATAAGAACTGATTTTGTGGAATTTATGTGATTTTATGGGATTTAATAGAAGATAAAAACCCAAGTTTCAATCCCTATAATGTTGGACCAGGCTGTCTGCCGGTCGATCGGACCGGTCGACCGAGGCAGAAGTCGGTCGACCGGTCCGGTCGACTGACGTGCACAGACGTGCACGCAGCCATGGACTGGTGGGCCGGTCGATCGGGTGGTCGACTGTCCAGAGAGCTCTGCTCTCTGGAAATGGCTCCGGTCGACCGACCAGTCGATCGGCAGAGAACTGATGCTCTCTGTATCCAGTCCCGGTCGACCGGGCGGTTGACCGGAGGCACAACGGTCATAAAAATGACCATTGGGCCGGTCGATCGGGCGGTTGACCGGAAGGGCAAAATTGCCCTTTCCAGCTGCCAACGGGCAGATTTCTTGGGGCTATAAATACCCCTCATTTGAGCTGTTTTTAACAAGAATTTCAAGAGCAAAATTTTCTATCTTTCAGCAAGTTTTTAAAAGAGTTTTAGTGCCAAAAGATTGGATCTTTATTTGTTTTAAAGAGGGTTGGAAAATCAAGAAAAGGAGAAGTCTTTGGGATTGATTTTTGATCTTCATTTTATATTTATTCTAGAAGTTTTCCCAAGAGTTTTTCTTTGTGTTTTTGATTTTCAAACTCTTTGTTTTCTTACACTTGAGCTATCTATCTATCCTATCTATTAGGATCTATTTTGTGGAAAAAATTGGTTTGTGGTTGTGGAAACCACCAAGTGTTGTAAACCTTCCATACTTTGTGATATCCCTCTAGTGAGAGGTGTTGATATCCCTCTAGTGAGAGGTGATTGTGAAAGTGGTGATTGAGTATCCCTCTAGTGAGAGGTTGATTATTGTTTGGCTAAGTGTCCTATCCCTCAATTGTGAGGTTGATCTTGTTTGGCTTTGTGCCTTGCCTCTAAGTGTAGAGGTTGTATTTGTTGAGAGAGGAGTTGTATACTCCCAAGTTGTATTTGCCCAAATCCCCAGTAGAGGTTCCTTATGTGGGAAGTCTTGTGTGGATGAGTTAGTGGAAATCCTTCTGTGTGAAGGCGGGGATATAGAACTGGGTGCTCGAACCTCGAAACATATCCTTGTGTTTGCATTTGATCCACTTTCTCTAACTCTCTCTCTTATTTTGTGCCTTGCATTATTTCATATTGTTCATATCATTTATATGCTTGGTATTGATTGTGTGTGCCTCACTTGTGTTGAACCAATATTGGATTTCATGTCAAAAATAAAGATATAATATCTTTTATGTATATTGGATTCTATCCATATACAACATGCTTAAAAGTTATTTAAATATCATGTTTTTGTATTTACATGTGTTTTAAAAAAATCGGATTTCCATTTCAAAAATCTAAGTTTTGAAAATTACGGATTTTGGTTTAAGGCAAATTTTCTATATCACAAAAGTGGTTCAAATTATTTGAAATATGTGTTGAATTTTTATCACACATATTTGTATTTCAAACATCTAATAAGAACTGATTTTTGTGAAATTTATGTGATTTTATGGGATTTAATAGAAGATAAAAACCTAAGTTTTCAATCCCTATAATGTTGGACCAGGCTGTCTGTCGGTCGACCGGACCAGTCGACCGAGACAGAAGTCAGTCGACCGGTCCGGTCGACCGACGTGCACAAACGTGCACGCAACCATGGGTTGGTGGGCCGGTCGACCGTCCAGAGAGCTCTGCTATCTGGAAAGGGCCCCGGTCGACTGACCGGTCGACCAGCAGAGAACTGCTGCTCTCTGTATCCAGTCCTGGTCGACCGGGCGGTCGACCGGAGGCACAACGGTCATAAAAATGACTATTGGGCAGGTTGACCGGTCGGTCGACCGAAAGGGCAAAATTCTAGCTGCCAATGGGCAAATTTTTTTGGGGCTATAAATACCCCTCATTTGAGCTGTTTTTAACAAGAATTTCAAGAGCAAAATTTTCTATCTTTCAGCAAGTTTTTAAAGAGTTTTAGTGCCAAAAGATTTGATCTTTATTTGTTTTAAAAAGGGTTGAAAAAATAAAGAAAAGGAGAAGTCTTTGGGTTTGATTTTTGATCTTCATTTTTATATCTATTCTAGAAGTTTTCCAGTTTTTCTTTGTGTTTTTGATTTCCAAACTCTTTGTTTTCTCACACTTGAGCTATCTATCTATCCTATCTATTAGGATCTATTTTGTGAGAAAAGTGATTTGTGGTTGTGGAAACCACCAAGTGTTGTAAACCTTCCTTACTTTGTGATATCCCTCTAATGAGAGATGATTGTGTTGATATCCCTCTAGTGAGAGGTGATTGTGGAAGTGATAATTGAGTATCCCTCTAGTAAGAGGTTGATTGTTGTTTGGCTAAGTGCCTTATCCCTCAATTGTGAGGTTGATCTTATTTGGCTTTGTGCCTTGCCTCTAAGTGTAGAGGTTGTATTTGTTAAGAGAGGAGTTGTGTACTCCCAAGTTGTATTTGCCCAAATCCTCAGTGGAGGTTCCCTGTGTCGGAAGTCTTGTATGGACGAGTTAGTGGAAATCCTTCTGTGTGAAGGCGGGGACGTAGAGCTGGGTGCTCGAACCTCGAAACATATCCTTGTGTTTGCGTTTGATCCACTTTCTCTAACTCTTTCTCTCTCTCTCTCTCTCTCTCTTATATTGTGCCTTGCATTATTTCATATTGTTCATATCATTTATATGCTTGGTATTGATTGTGTCTGCCTCACTTGTGTTGAACTAAGAGTGCTTCATATAGCACCTCAACTCTTATTTAGAGGAATTTAGAGGAGATAGTCCAGAGCCCTTCACTGGGAATTCGGCTACACTCTTTAGTTACACTAAGTGTGTTGCAATTAGCTTCTAATTTCGCATCATTAGTCATTAGATTAGCCTTACACCTATTCACCCCTCCTCTAGGTGTACTTTCAATTGGTATCAGAGCCTATACTCCTGATATTAGATTTAACCACCTAGGAGTGAGATCTTGGTTTTGCTAATCTAAATTTGCATTTGCACACATATAGTTTGCACTCATGGATAGCCTCCCATGTTTGATATCTCAAAAATTGATATATGGAAGTCATGATGAGTTGGCATTTTAAAGCTATAGGTTTTAAAGTTTACCTTGCCATTACCAAGGATTCTACCTTAGTAATAGCAAGCATTTAGAGGCCAATGCACTAGCCCTAGAGGCACTTAGAAAATCACTTAGTAAAGAATATTTAAACATGGTTTCTCATTGTGATTCTGCCTTTGCAGTGTGGAACATCTTGACCTCTCCAAAGCTTCAATTGCCAATCTAAGTGGAGAAGGAATCTAGTGGAGAAGAGTCCGACCAACGTTGCTTCATGGTCCAAGGGAATGACTCCCTTGAGGTACATTCGGATACTCAACTGATAGTGCTAGTTCTTTTTGTGATGAATATATTGATGCCGATGCATTAAATGAAGAACTTTCCATTGTTTGTGAAAAAATGTTAGAAAATATAAAGCTTTGTAAAAGAAAAGTTTTAAACTTAATAAAGAAAATGAGGATTTAGTTTCAAAACTTGATGTGGCTTTGCAAGAGAAGGTTGAGATTTCAAATGAACGTGACTCATTGAAATCCCAACTTGAACTTGCACTTAATGAAAACAAAATTTTGAAAAATAAAAATGATTGCAATGATGTTTTGAGGAAAAATGAGATCTTGTCTTCAAAACTTGATTTTACTTTAAAAGAAAATGAGATTTTGAAAAACAAATTGCTTCTATTTCAAAAGAATTGGATTTGGTTTCAAAAAAAAAATCTCTTTGAAAAATACTTTAGATTCTCATGTTTGCCATGTTAGTATAGCTTCACCACCTAGTATATCTATTGCATGCACCTCTTCTTCTAATATTGAAAATGATATAAATATTTTGAAGAAGAATGTTGATTGTTTGGGCTCCATTTTGAGCCAATGTGCCATGAACCACACACGTTTGGAATCCATATTTCCAAGAAACAAGTTCTACCTATGCAAACACACAAACCACGGCATACACATGTTCCTCACGTTCATGCACACAATACTATGTATGCTCATGTGTACACTTATACATATTGTGTACGTAAGGGCCACCTTGCTAAGTTTTGTTATGATAGAGTACATAATGTAAATTTAGTAAATAGAGGTTAGGAAAAGAGATAACCCCCATGAACCCAAAAGAGTATGGGTACTAAAGACCACCCCTATTTTATTTGATGTAGGCGTGGGCTCTCACTCGACGTGAGCGTATTGGTACCTTGAGGTGGATGCATTCCGAGCTAAACGGTGACTATTTTGGATGCATCACTTTCTAGGAAAGTTTGGTGGGAGGACTACCTTGGTTTGAAGACGTAGAGATGTGCACTCATGGTTTTGGTAATGATGGGGAGATTCTGTCTCCTCGTTTTAAAATACCGCAAGTGCACGGTCGTTCGATGTAGCACTTGAGGGTCGGTCCACAGGGACAGGTGGTTCTTTTGGTTTCAACACTTCTAGACGAATTGAGTAAAAAATTTTGGATAGTTTTGTTCTGAACTATATGTTAATTTAGAAAAGTCAAGCACTTAGAATCCCAAGGCTCACCTATGTAGGAATCACAGGGGCCCACATGCTAAGCATGCCCACCATGCATAATAAAAAGAAAAATAAAAAAAATAAATTACCCTAACTCACTTATGTAGGAATCACGGTTGCACTTAGCATGTGCAACAAGCCGTTAAACCTCTAGGTCACCCCTAGAGGACGAGTTTTGTCTCGTGAGGGTTTTCAGTGGATTATACCCACAAAATCCAAGAAAGTTAGAGATTAAGAAATAAATAAAAGTAAAATAAGGATAACCGAAAATCAAGAAAAGGAAAACAATTCATTTTTTTTGGTAATTAATTAGTAAGATCATCATTTTCAAGAGTTTCATTTTCAAGTAAAATCTCAATTCAAGAAATTATATTGGCTACAAAATAAAGTCTCAAATCCAAAACTTTACACCACCTGTCCTAAGTTTCAGATCCTATGTACCCCGTGATCGTGATGTAGTTCTTAAGTTTGGGAATATTTAATTACAACTTTTATACTTTTTTTCTTTTTTCTTTTTTTTTAACTATCTTTCGCGTAGATACCGAGGCTTCCTGAGGCCAAGATACCTAGCTAATTGATAATCAAAATTATTATATTTTTAGTGTCTTGTCCTATTAGGCTTTCTCAGCTACCCATATAGCGAGTTTTGGGCCAATGGTCCCAAAGCAGATGGTCTTAGGGAATAAGTGTAAAAACACTCCTACGGACTTAATTACTCAAGCAACTGAGGCCACAAGACAAGACTTATTACTATCTATTTTACTATATAATAAATCTTTTTTTTTCACAATTTTTTTTAGTTGTAATCAATATCCCAAGCCTATAAACTAATAGTGTAAGTGTTATTAGGTACGTAATCACTTAGACTAAGTTTAGATGGTATGTCCGTTTTAGATTCTAATCTTTATTTAAGATTTTATAATTCTTTCATTTTGATCTTACCCTTAAAATCCACTCATGGATACTAAATCACTCACATACTAGCTACTTATTTGCAGAAAATTTTCCATTTTTGGTTTTTATTTTTTTATTTTTAAAGACTCTAAATAAAGGAAGAGAAGAAAAATAAAGTGAAAACCCTAAAACTAAAACAAACCAAAAAGACCCCTAAAACAAAAGAAATATGAATCTCCCCCCCACACCTAAACTGTGCCATGTCCTCATGCATATACTTGAATACAGAGATAGAATGAATATGACATGTCATTTACACATCCAAAGCATGCACACAATTATGATGACCATACACTCCAAGCATACAAAAGATATAAAAATATAAACAATATGCTAGAATTAGAAATACTCACAGTGCACTAGAAAATCAAGCTGTCGAAGCAACAAAAATTCTCCCTGTGTGTGGTGGATGCCTCCTTGCTTATCATGTATCACTTGTAATAAACTCGGCACATAGGTTAGAGAAAGAGAAATAAAAGACTCACTGAAACTGAGTCAACCAACTAAAAGAGAAATAGAAAGACTCAACAACTAAAAGGGGAAAAAATAAAATAAAAATAAAACAAATATTTACATATTTACAATTTCACACCTCCCCCACACCTAGATCTTTCTAGGTCTATTCCCTCGAGCTCGCTTCCCATCCTTCCAATGGGTTCTCTTCAATGGACAAAGTGGAGAGGTTAATCTTTTTGTCATCTTTAATTTCATCCTCTCCAACTTGTTCATCACTTTCCTCCACCTCCTCTTTCTCTTCTTTTCATACCTCCTCACAAATTCATCATTTTTACACAACATAAATAGAGTGCCCGCAATATGATTGCCTATGAATTTAAGCTCATCCTCAAACATCACCTCAAATTTAGATCAACAATTTTCTTTGGAGGTGTGTAACTAACCAAAGCATCCCTAACCGATTCATTCAAATATATGAGTTCGTCTTCAAATAGGTTTTCAGAGCTTTGATTAATTAGAGATTCTTGAATCAAGTTTTGAAAAGTATGATCATTGGTTGGCTCATAAAGTGAAGATACTCAAATCAAGTTTTGTTTTCTCAAAGGGAACTCTAAACTCAAGATCCTCAACACATGTTTTCTTATCATTATGATCACACTCTTCAACAAAAAGCTCATCAAGAAACAAAGGCTCATTATTCATGTAGGCATCCTCATAATTTTGATCAGTGTGCTCCATTTTCTCCATATGAGTGGATACAATTTTCCGCTCCCCAACACTTGTCTTTTCACAGAACTTAGAAAATTCATCCTCAAATTTCTTTTGAAATAAAAATTCATCATTGTTACATTCCTCTTCACAATAAGATTCAACTGGCTCCACATGAGTTGTATGTGTAGCCAAATAATTTCTAATCACTTCATCCAGACACTGAGGATCATTATCACATTTGTACACCTCATGGACCTTCACAACTTCCTCAACAGGCTTCTCATGTTCAAGCTCTTCAAATTGATTAAGATGAAATAATGGTGACTCGAAGGGCATCTTGATGGAATGATTAGACATGTCACTATGGCCAACGATTTGCTCTTCGAGTCTAACAGTTTGGCCTTTGTTCATCTTATGAAAGTTGATGTGCTCTTGAATGGACATGGGTCGAGTCGATTTTGGCTCATGAACTAGTTGACTAGAAAAGGGATCCTTCTCTTGCTCACTAACCAACTCATTTGCTGGCCTGTTTAAGCAGTCTCTAGTGTCATAGAGCACTTGCTTTGAAGTTTGCATGAAAGTTTCAAAAGCTTCCTCTAGTGTTGGTTCCTTGTCCACCTGATTGCCAATGAACTCAATTTGCGAAAGTTGATGGAGCTCTTGAACTTGATCTAGACTTGTGGCTGAAATAGGTTGATTGAGATGAGTCATTATCTTATCAATGTGAGCACATGCCTCGATTAACTGCTGATTGGTTTCGACTATAGTCTGCTGCATGGCTTTAAAACTCTTCTCTAATGTACTTTCTTCATGCTCATTGTTAAATCCCCAAGACGGAGGTGGTGGTTCAATGTAGGACCAATTAGGTTGAGAATTTTGATATGATTGGTCCCATGAAATTGAGGACAATTCCAACCCTCCGAATTGAAGTTTGATGGATAAGGCTCGCTCGTAGGTCCTTAAAATGTGTGGAATTGATTTTGACCTAGTCCTGACGAATACCCTGTAACGCCCCGCTCCTAAAGATACGGAGACGTTATGGCGACGTACATACGCAAGGCGGAAAATCCTACGTACGTACGCTAAGCCTCAGTACAGTAAAGAATCTCCATATATACCTGAGTTCCAGCATGAAATAAGTACAAGAATACCTACAGAAGAGGTTAGCGATCATAACGGATATGAAAAAGATGGACAAATAATATAACAGAAATAAATCACTAAAATACCTATGGATAGTCCCGATGAAGAATCTCCCATGTGACTCCAAAGCACTCTCTGAAGTTACGGTAACTCGGATCTCCAACCTAGGCATGCAAACCCAAGGTCGTCAGAAAGCGACCTAGTGAGTGGTAAAATGAAGGAGGCAGTAATAGATAAATAGTACTACAAGCACGATAATCATATATAGTACATGAGGTTGGACTAGTGATACCATATAATAAGGATATAGAAATAGATAAACATGAAATCAGTGCAAATATATAAACATGTCATCTTTTAATACCATCACTACCTAGCCGGTTATCATCGGGTCAAGTCTATAGTCGTGTCCAGTTTATCGAATAAATGGTGACATGATAGATGGGTACAGGCAGATGGGCCTATGCAATGTAATCACTATACGGTGTGGGGTATATACAGTAATGATGTCTGCTATACAGAAAGCATAATATATGCAATGCAGAATATGCGTCGTATGCCATCATAGAAAGTATAACATATGCCAGGTAAAGTAACAAGTATACAGGTAACAGGATATCGGATAAAGTAGCATGAATAATAACAAGATAGCATATATGTACCAGGCATGTCATGTGATTTATACAATAGTAGCAATCAGTATCGCCTGCTATTTTAATTACTCTCTTCCAGTGTCCCATACCACTGGCAGTTCATACTAGAGCCCGCACTCCAGTCGAACCCATCCGGACATGGCCTACGGGTACCATTATCCAAACGAGAGAGTAACCGAATAACAAGTGTTCCCGACGTCACTATGATTGGGTAAAAACAAGGTACGTGAAGTTATTGCACAAGAACTAGGTATTAAAGATATGGTTCAATGTTTAGAGTTCACCTTTGGTTCTTGTTCACTTTGAATATGTAATTGATATACCTTGTTCCAATCTTCCGCTATAGCATAAAGCTATACCGAGTCGAACCACAAGGAGAGCTAGCGTAGAAGCGTTACGATATGAGTGAGAAAAGGAAAACGAGAATTCTTCTCTTGCTTAAAAGAATGAATAAAACACAAAGAAAGGAATTAAAGAGTGTATGGATATGTTCATGGTGGTAAGTGAAAAGAAATCAAGAAGAGGTTTGTTGTATTCACACTAAAAGAAAAGAAAACTTTAGAAAACTTGAATGAAAGAAAACCATGACTAGCTAACCTTAACTACCTTGCCAAAACATACTAAACTCCTTGATAGTGATGCATGCCTCATGTTGATTCATTGGCATGGATATGTCTTGCTTGTTGGTCTAATTACTTTCTCACTTGGATGATGGGGATTCATTCTTGGACTTGTCTTGTAGCCTCCATAGATGGTCATCGGCCTACAAATTAGACTTTCAATAATGGAAACAAAAGAGCTACACTCAAGGGATGCTAATGAATAGGCATACAACATTCAAGAATCGACATAATGAAGTTGTACAACAAATAGCATATTGGTGATCCATCTCCATGTTCCATCAAGGCACTAGTTCAAAGACTAGGCTCCAAGTGAGGCACACATGAATCATATGGAGAATTACAACAAGATCTTGCCAAGAAATGAAAAGAAACCCATCGGAGAAGAGAAAATCATACAAATTGCAAGATGAAGTAAAGCAATCACCCATGAGTTAGAAGTTAGCAAGGTAGTGGTTAGCTAGTACATGGAGAAAGAATTAGCTACACATCATTACAAAAGAAAAGCTAAACATGAATTAAATTGCAAGAAAGTAAACAAAGCAAGTAAGGAAAGAAATCAAACTAGAATCAAGCTCAAGTAGAGAAGTAGAGAATGGATCAATCCTTGTATAGCTCCAAGTTGTCACTCCTTGATGATACAAGCTCTCTCTCTCATACAACTCTCTCTTGCAATGAAATCTAGGGAGAAGAAGATCATAGAGAGCTACAAACCCTAAACAAAAACTAACAAAATACAAAACTTTGAACTAATCTCTCTCTCTTCTCTGATCAGTTTTTGTACGCAGGTCCAAGTGAGGTATTTATAGGCCCAAGAGAGAATCTTCGAGATCAAGTTTGTTGCCACAAAATCTGGGATCTCAACGGCCTAGATCTGCCGCGCCCAAGCCGCGGATCGCGGCAAGATCCTGGCCGTTGAGCCAGATCTTTCTGTTGGGATCAGTTTGTTAGGTGGTTATCCACGTGGCATATCTAGAATCTTCGTTTGTTGCGCGGATATTTCTGGATCTGGATTTGAATTTGGCTTTATCTTTAATCATGGATTAATCACTTAATTAGTGTTAATTAAGTGATTATTTGGATATCTCTCCATTAAGCATGTACCTGCAAATATGTAGAGAAGAGGAGTAAAAATCACATATTTATTTGTAATATGCATGGGAGTTATGATGTAAAATATGCAATATTGGATACCAATCACACCCCCACACTTATTCTTTTGCTCGTCCCGAGCAAAAACAAAGAAAAAGAAAAGAAAAATCTAAACTACCAATTTATTACACCACTTTCGCAGGTGACGCGATTGCACTGAGTATGTGCAACAAGCCGTTAAACCTCTAGGTTACCCTAGAGGAGGAGTGTTGTCTCCTGAGGGTTTTCAGCGGATTACACCCACAAAATCCATAAAGAAAGAAGACAAATGTTAGTATTTTGAAAACGCATTTTGAATAAGAGACATGTTTACGAACTATTTTTGCAAAAATATAAGTGATCCTAGGTCATAAGTCCACCTATAATCATTCTTCCTTAAACTTAGTATCCATGCAAGATCTTGTTTTTAATTAAGGTAAGAATTCAAAATTGGATTGAATATTTTATCTTTCATAAAACCTAGATAATATGCACACCGTGTAAGTGAAGATTTCTGGGATTTTAACTCCAACCATAAAGCCATTTATTTATTTATATATACTTTTTATGCTTTTTTCTTCCCTTAGTTTAGGCTTTCTAGTCTACCCTTGTAACGAGCCTTTAACCGATGACTCCCAAACCAGACGGTCTTAGGGCACCAGATGAGAAAACATCCCTCGGGTTTAAGGTCTCGAGTAGAAAAGGCCACGAAACTAAAGGGGATTATTTATTATCACCGTTAGGCGTGAATAATCATGCTTCTTGAGGCATAATTATCCAGCTTAATAAGTGAGATCACCGTTAGGCGTGAGTAACCATGCTTCTTGAGGCATAGTTATCCAGCTTAATAAGTGATCTTTTATTTATATATATATATGTATTATTTTTTTTTCTCTTTTTTTTTTATTTTTTATTTATATGGCATTTTTGGTCTTTGTCTCCATCCCAAGAAATGTGTAAGTGTAAAGTGCATATTTATCTAAGGTAAAAATTCAAGATAAAAATATCTCCTCAATTTTACTTAGCCTATAATTTTCAAACAAGATCTATTACTTCAACTATGTTTAAGATGTCATAATTAAGGCTTTCTTAATTTCTAAGATACATCTTAATTTTCTTAAAAATAGAACAAAACTTTGTCTCTTATTTCAAAAAGTTTTTTTATTATTATTATTATTATTTATTAAAGAAAATCTAAAAACTCTAAAAGAAATGTAAAAGAAAGAAATTCTAAAAACTCTAAGTTAGTAAACCCTCCCCCACACTTATTTCATGCATTGTCCTCAATGCATTATGATATATGTATGCATGAAACAAAATGGAAGAGGAAGGAATTATTTACAAGGAATATACAAGTGTAACTCTCACCTGGGCTTTTGGTCGCTTCCCTCTGGCCCGTTTCCCATCGTTCCAATGTGTTCTCTTTCTTGAGCTCCATTGGGAAACGGTCTGAATTATTCTAACCCTAGGTGTTTCCAGTTTCAATTGATTGTTATTATCATTCACACTCATTCCACCACATCGTTCACAAACAAAGTCCTTATCACCACTCTCACTCAGAATCTCATCACTTCCAATTTTAAGAAATTTTAACTCTTCTCCATATAATTCTTCAAAACTCAAATCAACATCCGGAAGTGGACAATCAGCTAATTTACCCCGAGTTGACTCATCTAAACACATGATCTCATCAGCAAACAAGTCTTCAAAAGATATATCAATTGGAGGTTCTTGAAGAGAATCACAGAATTGTGACTCATCTTTTGAATCCTCACAATTGTCCTCAATAAAGCTAACCTCAAATGTTTGATTTTTTGTTTTGTGAGGCTGTGTGTGGAAGACATTGAGTTCATGTGTCATGTTACCAAAGCTCAGCCTCATTGACCCATTCCGGCAATTAATGATGGCATTTGCAGTAGCCAGGAATGGTCGTCCCAGAATGACAGGAATTTGTGCCCTTTGATTGGAATTTGACACTGGTTTAGTTTCAAGGACAACAAAGTCAACAGGATAAAAGAATTCTCCAACTTTGACAAGGACATCTTGAATTACCCCCTTGGGTTTAGTAACAGAGCGGTCAGCCAATTGGATGGTCATTTGGGTCGGGAGGAGATCACCTAACCCCAATTGTTGGTACACAGAGAAAGGTAGGAGATTAATGCTGGCCCCCAAATCAAGAAGTGCCCTATTTATTGTAGTCTGTCCTATGATGCATGAAATGGTGGGGCTCCCTGGGTCTTTGTACTTAACAGGAATTGGACCAGTGAGCAACTCATTAATGGATGATGCAAGGAAGACTTTTTTAGGGACTTGGGTCTTCCTTTTCTTGGTGCACATTTCCTTCAAGAATTTAGCATAGGATGGCACTTGTTGAATGGCATCAAGGAGAGGGACATTGATTTGGACCTTATTGAATGTTTCTTTTATCTTCTCCATGTGAGCATTTGACTTGTTATTTAGAAGCCTATTTGGATATGGTACTCTAGGCTTAAAAGGTTGCTCATCTACCTTTTCTTTCCCTTGGCTTGAGATGTGGATGGCTCTGCACTAGAGGATGGTTTGTCAAAAGTTGGTTGTATTGGGACATGAGGTGTAGGCTTTGGTACTGGATGAGATTGTGGACTAGAAACCTTATTGTCAACTTGTTTACCAGATCTCAGGGTATGAATGGCATGACAGTGACTGGGTCCTGAATCTTCAACTTTGGGATTTAGCAATGGCTGATTTGGGAACAAATTTCTTTGATTCTCAGCCAATTGCCCAATTTGGACCTTCATTTCATTCAACTCCTGCTGCTGGTTTTTTGTTAAGGTTTCTATCATTTGTTTCAACTCAGATATTTCGGAATTATTTTGGGGTGGATGTTGAGGATATGGAGATTGGAATTGTGATTGGTAATATGGTGGTGGGTCCTGATATGACTGATATGACTGTGGTGGACTTTGAGGTGGATGAACATACAGTGAATTCTAACTGAAACTGGATGGATGAAACTGAGCATTGTACAGATGTGGAAGTGGTGGCATATGATGCTCAGGACCAGACTGACTCCATGAAAAATTTGGATGGTTCTGCCATCCTGAATTGTAAGTGTTGGAGTATGGATGATGATTGGGTCTGGTCAATACTGCATTCATGTTCTCCTGATATGAGTGGAGCTGAGATAATGGACACTCCTCCAAGACATGGCTAAGATCATGACAGTTGGTGCAACCCGGTTTAATCAAAGGCAATGGGTTGACCTGGTTGACCATAGAATTCCCTTTTGACTCAAGCAACTCTATCCTCTTCATTAATTGTGTGATCTTGGTTTCTGCAGCTAGAGAGGATTCTTTGGAGTGTGTACCAGTTCTGGAAGTGGTGGAAGTGGATTTGTCAGGACAAGACTCCCACTGAATGGTTTTTTCAGCTAGGGTTTCAAAGAGATCCCACCCCTGATGTTCATCTTTTTTCAAAAATTCCCCCTGGCACATGGATTCTAAAAGGGTTTTCGTTTGGTAATCTAATCCATCATAGATAATCTGGCATAGACGCCATTTCTCTATGCCGTGATGGGGACACAGGGCAAGAAGGTCTTTAAAACGCTCAAGATACTTCCAGAAAGGTTCATTTGTTTCCTGCTTGAATTGCATTATGTTCTTTCTCATGAGGGCTGTTTTGTGGATATGATAGAATTTCTTAAGAAAGACTTTAACAAAATCCTCCCACAAAGATATGGAACTGACAGGAAGATTATAAAGCCATTTCTTAGCTAAATCCTTAAGTGCAAACGGTATGAACCGTAACCTAACAGCATCCTCAGACAGTTGGGAAATTCTCATCATTTGGCATACCTCTTCAAACTCACGAATAAAGAGGTACGCATCCTCAGACTCTAAACCATGGAAGTGGGGAAGTGTACTAATGAATTGTGGTTTCAGCTCAAAATTGTTTCCATTAGACTCGGGGAGAAGAATGCATGAAGGAATGGAGGTGCGAATCGGATAAAATCGATCCTGAAGTGAGACGTTGTTGGTCATGATGTGAAGTGGATGTGTAAGTGCAAGTGTAGAATTAGGATCACAAAACCACTATCGTATATACAATCACAAACAACGTGCACCGATCACACCAGCGAAAAAGAAAAATAACAAACAATAAAAGAAAAAAAAAATCAATCCAAGCTTGTCTAGGGTTTCTGGTCCTAGATGACTCCTAAATAGACTGTCCACAGGAGGTTTGGTGTAGAATCTGACTATAAGCAAATCAGCCAGGGAAGGGTAAGGTTGGTGGGAGGTTTTCCGTCCGAAGACGTTCCTTAATTAAGTAACCAGCAACCTTCGGGCTTTCGGCCCTCAACCCCTTTCCTAGACACTGATTTTACAGAAGTCAATTTCCAACACTTTTCCCCTTAGGAAAATCTCCTAAGTGAGTCCGGATGTCCCTAGGGCCAACGTCTATCAAATTTTATTTACAAGCTTGGGATTGTGAGTGCTGGGATAGTGGTTTGCGGGCTAAGGAAAGGGTAATGACCTCCCCACCTTATCTTATTTACAGGTATTGCCCTTAAAATTGATTGTGCAAGTGTACGATATATAAACAAACAAGGTTCACTCCAAGTAAGATAAATCAAACAAAGAGTGAGTCCTAGTCAATATGCAATGCTTACGTACCTTGTCCCCCGCACTCTTCAACAGTAAAAGTAAAGAATTGAAAGACACGTGCCTATAATGCAAGATGTCTAAACAATTTTTATCAATTTACACCAAATCTTTTACTGTTGATTAACAAATATCAGGTGAAGAATACAAGATTTCAGATATATCAGCAGAAGTAATTTGCAAAGCAGCAAGCCCTGCAGAAAAATTGTTAGGAGTGAACTCCTCTTTGCCGCGTTCCCACGGCAAAATGCCGTGGATCCGCGGCAATTTGGAGGGATCCTGGGCTCTGCTTTCTTGAGCAGAGTCCCAGGTCCACTTATGTGTTTCTGCTGTGCAAGGTTTCCTGTATCTTCAACCTGTACCTGCAACAGAGAAGAAGTATCGTTTAGTTTCTCACTTTTAAAAATACCGTTGCTCTCCCCGGCAACGGCGCCAAAAATTTGATTGGGTAAAAACAAGGTACGTGAAGTTATTGCACAAGAACTAGGTATTAAAGATATGGTTCAATGTTTAGAGTTCACCTTTGGTTCTTGTTCACTTTGAATATGTAATTGATATACCTTGTTCCAATCTTCCGCTATAGCATAAAGCTATACCGAGTCGAACCACAAGGAGAGCTAGCGTAGAAGCATTACGATATGAGTGAGAAAAGGAAAACGAGAATTCTTCTCTTGCTTAAAAGAATGAATAAAACACAAAGAAAGGAATTAAAGAGTGTATGGATATGTTCATGGTGGTAAGTGAAAAGAAATCAAGAAGAGGTTTGTTGTATTCACACTAAAAGAAAAGAAAACTTTAGAAAACTTGAATGAAAGAAAACCATGACTAGCTAACCTTAACTACCTTGCCAAAACATACTAAACTCCTTGATAGTGATGCATGCCTCATGTTGATTCATTGGCATGGATATGTCTTGCTTGTTGGTCTAATTACTTTCTCACTTGGATGATGGGGATTCATTCTTGGACTTGTCTTGTAGCCTCCATAGATGGTCATCGGCCTACAAATTAGACTTTCAATAATGGAAACAAAAGAGCTACACTCAAGGGATGCTAATGAATAGGCATACAACATTCAAGAATCGACATAATGAAGTTGTACAACAAATAGCATATTGGTGATCCATCTCCATGTTCCATCAAGGCACTAGTTCAAAGACTAGGCTCCAAGTGAGGCACACATGAATCATATGGAGAATTACAACAAGATCTTGCCAAGAAATGAAAAGAAACCCATCGGAGAAGAGAAAACCATACAAATTGCAAGATGAAGTAAAGCAATCACCCATGAGTTAGAAGTTAGCAAGGTAGTGGTTAGCTAGTACATGGAGAAAGAATTAGCTACACATCATTACAAAAGAAAAGCTAAACATGAATTAAATTGCAAGAAAGTAAACAAAGCAAGTAAGGAAAGAAATCAAACTAGAATCAAGCTCAAGTAGAGAAGTAGAGAATGGATCAATCCTTGTATAGCTCCAAGTTGTCACTCCTTGATGATACAAGCTCTCTCTCTCTCTCATACAACTCTCTCTTGCAATGAAATCTAGGGAGAAGAAGATCATAGAGAGCTACAAACCCTAAACAAAAACTAACAAAATACAAAACTTTGAACTAATCTCTCTCTCTTCTCTGATCAGTTTTTGTACGCAGGTCCAAGTGAGGTATTTATAGGCCCAAGAGAGAATCTTCGAGATCAAGTTTGTTGCCACAAAATCTGGGATCTCAACGGCCTAGATCTGCCGCGCCCAAGCCGCGGATCGCGGCAAGATCCTGGCCGTTGAGCCAGATCTTTCTGTTGGGATCAGTTTGTTAGGTGGTTATCCACGTGGCATATCTAGAATCTTCGTTTGTTGCGCGGATATTTCTGGATCTGGATTTGAATTTGGCTTTATCTTTAATCATGGATTAATCACTTAATTAGTGTTAATTAAGTGATTATTTGGATATCTCTCCATTAAGCATGTACCTGCAAATATGTAGAGAAGAGGAGTAAAAATCACATATTTATTTGTAATATGCATGGGAGTTATGATGTAAAATATGCAATATTGGATACCAATCACACCCCCACACTTATTCTTTTGCTCGTCCCGAGCAAAAACAAAGAAAAAGAAAAGAAAAATCTAAACTACCAATTTATTACACCACTTTCGCAGGTGACGCGATTGCACTGAGCATGTGCAACAAGCCGTTAAACCTCTAGGTTACCCTAGAGGAGGAGTGTTGTCTCCTGAGGGTTTTCAGCGGATTACACCCACAAAATCCATAAAGAAAGAAGACAAATGTTAGTATTTTGAAAACGCATTTTGAATAAGAGACATGTTTACGAACTATTTTTGCAAAAATATAAGTGATCCTAGGTCATAAGTCCACCTATAATCATTCTTCCTTAAACTTAGTATCCATGCAAGATCTTGTTTTTAATTAAGGTAAGAATTCAAAATTGGATTGAATATTTTATCTTTCATAAAACCTAGATAATATGCACACCGTGTAAGTGAAGATTTCTGGGATTTTAACTCCAACCATAAAGCCATTTATTTATTTATATATACTTTTTATGCTTTTTTCTTCCCTTAGTTTAGGCTTTCTAGTCTACCCTTGTAACGAGCCTTTAACCGATGACTCCCAAACCAGACGGTCTTAGGGCACCAGATGAGAAAACATCCCTCGGGTTTAAGGTCTCGAGTAGAAAAGGCCACGAAACTAAAGGGGATTATTTATTATCACCGTTAGGCGTGAATAATCATGCTTCTTGAGGCATAATTATCCAGCTTAATAAGTGAGATCACCGTTAGGCGTGAGTAACCATGCTTCTTGAGGCATAGTTATCCAGCTTAATAAGTGATCTTTTATTTATATATATATATGTATTATTTTTTTTTCTCTTTTTTTTTTATTTTTTATTTATATGGCATTTTTGGTCTTTGTCTCCATCCCAAGAAATGTGTAAGTGTAAAGTGCATATTTATCTAAGGTAAAAATTCAAGATAAAAATATCTCCTCAATTTTACTTAGCCTATAATTTTCAAACAAGATCTATTACTTCAACTATGTTTAAGATGTCATAATTAAGGCTTTCTTAATTTCTAAGATACATCTTAATTTTCTTAAAATAGAATAAAACTTTGTCTCTTATTTCAAAAAGTTTTTTTATTATTATTATTATTATTATTATTTATTAAAGAAAATCTAAAAACTCTAAAAGAAGTGTAAAAGAAAGAAATTCTAAAAACTCTAAGTTAGTAAACCCTCCCCCACACTTATTTCATGCATTGTCCTCAATGCATTATGATATATGTATGCATGAAACAAAATGGAAGAGGAAGGAATTATTTACAAGGAATATACAAGTGTAACTCTCACCTGGGCTTTTGGTCGCTTCCCTCTGGCCCGTTTCCCATCGTTCCAATGTGTTCTCTTTCTTGAGCTCCATTGGGAAACGGTCTGAATTATTCTAACCCTAGGTGTTTCCAGTTTCAATTGATTGTTATTATCATTCACACTCATTCCACCACATCGTTCACAAACAAAGTCCTTATCACCACTCTCACTCAGAATCTCATCACTTCCAATTTTAAGAAATTTTAACTCTTCTCCATATAATTCTTCAAAACTCAAATCAACATCCGGAAGTGGACAATCAGCTAATTTACCCCGAGTTGACTCATCTAAACACATGATCTCATCAGCAAACAAGTCTTCAAAAGATATATCAATTGGAGGTTCTTGAAGAGAATCACAGAATTGTGACTCATCTTTTGAATCCTCACAATTGTCCTCAATAAAGCTAACCTCAAATGTTTGATTTTTTGTTTTGTGAGGCTGTGTGTGGAAGACATTGAGTTCATGTGTCATGTTACCAAAGCTCAGCCTCATTGACCCATTCCGGCAATTAATGATGGCATTTGCAGTAGCCAGGAATGGTCGTCCCAGAATGACAGGAATTTGTGCCCTTTGATTGGAATTTGACACTGGTTTAGTTTCAAGGACAACAAAGTCAACAGGATAAAAGAATTCTCCAACTTTGACAAGGACATCTTGAATTACCCCCTTGGGTTTAGTAACAGAGCGGTCAGCCAATTGGATGGTCATTTGGGTCGGGAGGAGATCACCTAACCCCAATTGTTGGTACACAGAGAAAGGTAGGAGATTAATGCTGGCCCCCAAATCAAGAAGTGCCTTATTTATTGTAGTCTGTCCTATGATGCATGAAATGGTGGGGCTCCCTGGGTCTTTGTACTTAACAGGAATTGGACCAGTGAGCAACTCATTAATGGATGATGCAAGGAAGACTTTTTTAGGGACTTGGGTCTTCCTTTTCTTGGTGCACATTTCCTTCAAGAATTTAGCATAGGATGGCACTTGTTGAATGGCATCAAGGAGAGGGACATTGATTTGGACCTTATTGAATGTTTCTTTTATCTTCTCCATGTGAGCATTTGACTTGTTATTTAGAAGCCTATTTGGATATGGTACTCTAGGCTTAAAAGGTTGCTCATCTACCTTTTCTTTCCCCTTGGCTTGAGATGTGGATGGCTCTGCACTAGAGGATGGTTTGTCAAAAGTTGGTTGTATTGGGACATGAGGTGTAGGCTTTGGTACTGGATGAGATTGTGGACTAGAAACCTTATTGTCAACTTGTTTACCAGATCTCAGGGTATGAATGGCATGACAGTGACTGGGTCCTGAATCTTCAACTTTGGGATTTAGCAATGGCTGATTTGGGAACAAATTTCTTTGATTCTCAGCCAATTGCCCAATTTGGACCTTCATTTCATTCAACTCCTGCTGCTGGTTTTTTGTTAAGGTTTCTATCATTTGTTTCAACTCAGATATTTCGGAATTATTTTGGGGTGGATGTTGAGGATATGGAGATTGGAATTGTGATTGGTAATATGGTGGTGGGTCCTGATATGACTGATATGACTGTGGTGGACTTTGAGGTGGATGAACATACAGTGAATTCTAACTGAAACTGGATGGATGAAACTGAGCATTGTACAGATGTGGAAGTGGTGGCATATGATGCTCAGGACCAGACTGACTCCATGAAAAATTTGGATGGTTCTGCCATCCTGAATTGTAAGTGTTGGAGTATGGATGATGATTGGGTCTGGTCAATACTGCATTCATGTTCTCCTGATATGAGTGGAGCTGAGATAATGGACACTCCTCCAAGACATGGCTAAGATCATGACAGTTGGTGCAACCCGGTTTAATCAAAGGCAATGGGTTGACCTGGTTGACCATAGAATTCCCTTTTGACTCAAGCAACTCTATCCTCTTCATTAATTGTGTGATCTTGGTTTCTGCAGCTAGAGAGATTCTTTGGAGTGTGTACCAGTTCTGGAAGTGGTGGAAGTGGATTTGTCAGGACAAGACTCCCACTGAATGGTTTTTTCAGCTAGGGTTTCAAAGAGATCCCACCCCTGATGTTCATCTTTTTTCAAAAATTCCCCCTGGCACATGGATTCTAAAAGGGTTTTCGTTTGGTAATCTAATCCATCATAGATAATCTGGCATAGACGCCATTTCTCTATGCCGTGATGGGGACACAGGGCAAGAAGGTCTTTGAAACGCTCAAGATACTTCCAGAAAGGTTCATTTGTTTCCTGCTTGAATTGCATTATGTTCTTTCTCATGAGGGCTGTTTTGTGGATAGGATAGAATTTCTTAAGAAAGACTTTAACAAAATCCTCCCACAAAGATATGGAACTGACAGGAAGATTATAAAGCCATTTCTTAGCTAAATCCTTAAGTGCAAACGGTATGAACCGTAACCTAACAGCATCCTCAGACAGTTGGGAAATTCTCATCATTTGGCATACCTCTTCAAACTCACGAATAAAGAGGTACGCATCCTCAGACTCTAAACCATGGAAGTGGGGAAGTGTACTAATGAATTGTGGTTTCAGCTCAAAATTGTTTCCATTAGACTCGGGGAGAAGAATGCATGAAGGAATGGAGGTGCGAATCGGATAAAATCGATCCTGAAGTGAGACGTTGTTGGTCATGATGTGAAGTGGATGTGTAAGTGCAAGTGTAGAATTAGGATCACAAAACCACTATCGTATATACAATCACAAACAACGTGCACCGATCACACCAGCGAAAAAGAAAAATAACAAACAACAAAAGAAAAAAAAAATCAATCCAAGCTTGTCTAGGGTTTCTGGTCCTAGATGACTCCTAAATAGACTGTCCACAGGAGGTTTGGTGTAGAATCTGACTATAAGCAAATCAGCCAGGGAAGGGTAAGGTTGGTGGGAGGTTTTCCGTCCGAAGACGTTCCTTAATTAAGTAACCAGCAACCTTCGGGCTTTCGGCCCTCAACCCCTTTCCTAGACACTGATTTTACAGAAGTCAATTTCCAACACTTTTCCCCCTTAGGAAAATCTCCTAAGTGAGTCCGGATGTCCCTAGGGCCAACGTCTATCAAATTTTATTTACAAGCTTGGGATTGTGAGTGCTGGGATAGTGGTTTGCGGGCTAAGGAAAGGTAATGACCTCCCCACCTTATCTTATTTACAGGTATTGCCCTTAAAATTGATTGTGCAAGTGTACGATATATAAACAAACAAGGTTCACTCCAAGTAAGATAAATCAAACAAAGAGTGAGTCCTAGTCAATATGCAATGCTTACGTACCTTGTCCCCCGCACTCTTCAACAGTAAAAGTAAAGAATTGAAAGACACGTGCCTATAATGCAAGATGTCTAAACAATTTTTATCAATTTACACCAAATCTTTTACTGTTGATTAACAAATATCAGGTGAAGAATACAAGATTTCAGATATATCAGCAGAAGTAATTTGCAAAGCAGCAAGCCCTGCAGAAAAATTGTTAGGAGTGAACTCCTCTTTGCCGCGTTCCCACGGCAAAATGCCGTGGATCCGCGGCAATTTGGAGGGATCCTGGGCTCTGCTTTCTTGAGCAGAGTCCCAGGTCCACTTATGTGTTTCTGCTGTGCAAGGTTTCCTGTATCTTCAACCTGTACCTGCAACAGAGAAGAAGTATCGTTTAGTTTCTCACTTTTAAAAATACCGTTGCTCTCCCCGGCAACGGCGCCAAAAATTTGATTGGGTAAAAACAAGGTACGTGAAGTTATTGCACAAGAACTAGGTATTAAAGATATGGTTCAATGTTTAGAGTTCACCTTTGGTTCTTGTTCACTTTGAATATGTAATTGATATACCTTGTTCCAATCTTCCGCTATAGCATAAAGCTATACCGAGTCGAACCACAAGGAGAGCTAGCGTAGAAGCGTTACGATATGAGTGAGAAAAGGAAAACGAGAATTCTTCTCTTGCTTAAAAGAATGAATAAAACACAAAGAAAGGAATTAAAGAGTGTATGGATATGTTCATGGTGGTAAGTGAAAAGAAATCAAGAAGAGGTTTGTTGTATTCACACTAAAAGAAAAGAAAACTTTAGAAAACTTGAATGAAAGAAAACCATGACTAGCTAACCTTAACTACCTTGCCAAAACATACTAAACTCCTTGATAGTGATGCATGCCTCATGTTGATTCATTGGCATGGATATGTCTTGCTTGTTGGTCTAATTACTTTCTCACTTGGATGATGGGGATTCATTCTTGGACTTGTCTTGTAGCCTCCATAGATGGTCATCGGCCTACAAATTAGACTTTCAATAATGGAAACAAAAGAGCTACACTCAAGGGATGCTAATGAATAGGCATACAACATTCAAGAATCGACATAATGAAGTTGTACAACAAATAGCATATTGGTGATCCATCTCCATGTTCCATCAAGGTACTAGTTCAAAGACTAGGCTCCAAGTGAGGCACACATGAATCATATGGAGAATTACAACAAGATCTTGCCAAGAAATGAAAAGAAACCCATCGGAGAAGAGAAAACCATACAAATTGCAAGATGAAGTAAAGCAATCACCCATGAGTTAGAAGTTAGCAAGGTAGTGGTTAGCTAGTACATGGAGAAAGAATTAGCTACACATCATTACAAAAGAAAAGCTAAACATGAATTAAATTGCAAGAAAGTAAACAAAGCAAGTAAGGAAAGAAATCAAATTAGAATCAAGCTCAAGTAGAGAAGTAGAGAATGGATCAATCCTTGTATAGCTCCAAGTTGTCACTCCTTGATGATACAAGCTCTCTCTCTCATACAACTCTCTCTTGCAATGAAATCTAGGGAGAAGAAGATCATAGAGAGCTACAAACCCTAAACAAAAACTAACAAAATACAAAACTTTGAACTAATCTCTCTCTCTTCTCTGATCAGTTTTTGTACGCAGGTCCAAGTGAGGTATTTATAGGCCCAAGAGAGAATCTTCGAGATCAAGTTTGTTGCCACAAAATCTGGGATCTCAACGGCCTAGATCTGCCGCGCCCAAGCCGCGGATCGCGGCAAGATCCTGGCCGTTGAGCCAGATCTTTCTGTTGGGATCAGTTTGTTAGGTGGTTATCCACGTGGCATATCTAGAATCTTCGTTTGTTGCGCGGATATTTCTGGATCTGGATTTGAATTTGGCTTTATCTTTAATCATGGATTAATCACTTAATTAGTGTTAATTAAGTGATTATTTGGATATCTCTCCATTAAGCATGTACCTGCAAATATGTAGAGAAGAGGAGTAAAAATCACATATTTATTTGTAATATGCATGGGAGTTATGATGTAAAATATGCAATATTGGATACCAATCACACTATTGTGTATATTGTTTTATTATGTTAATTGGAAACCCATGGTCGAGGAGTTCTTATCGGGTGGGTGTATCTCGTGCATACCCGGGACAACGGCCTTATCAGACCCCTGGCTGCTGAGACCATGACCAGCCCGCTAGAGCTGTAACATGTAACGGGAATCTCAATGAGCTAAAACAATAACGGGATGCTCATGAGTAACAGACGGTAGCCAGCACTACCCCGTCCCCTGCAGTGGGACAAACAATGGATCCAGACATCCACCCGATATGATCTAGTCAACCGTCAAGTCTTCCCCAAACCCAATTTATCATTATTATCTTTCACTATACAGTATAACAGGAACAAGTACAGGATATGGTACATGTAATACGATAACAAGACATGAGCTCTGTTGATAGCATGAAACATGATAACGGGAAACGGGAAACAATAGATGTGGAATTCCACACATTGCATATCAATTGCTCTCATGTCCAGTAACGGGAATATCAATCTCAGAACGGGAAATAATCCTGTAACGGGAATAACAATATCAGTCATGGGAAACATAGATAACATGGAATAATAAGACATATAATATGCACGGGGACCTATATGACAAGAATAGTGAAACCATGTATGCCTGTGTGACCGTGATATGTAAACATGCCGTGTATGATGATATGTATGATGATAATAATAATATAAAATGCGGTAGTCCGTGCATGGTTATATCCGTGTACCAGTGGAATATCTATGTGTGGCCATCCTTCATGTAACAGTACATGTCATAATGGTAACCCGTGTATCCTATAATATCATGTCCTGTGAATTATAGTAACAGTGTTTAGCATGCATGTCTATTAGGTAACGTTACTGTGATACGATACATGACATGATAGTATCCAAACATATGGTGATATAGGGGGCCTGATGTCAGTGGTCCATGAACATGACCTAATAGGTATCCAGTGTCACACTCTACGTCTATTAGGGATCAGGCGTCTTTAAGTACAGTGTTTATTACAATGTTTTAATATGGTGTACCAATTAGGATTTACCGGTAATTAATAAAGCAATCAAGTTCAATTAATAGACTAAAAAGATAATTTATAAAATAAAAACACTCACAAACTGGCCATAGAAATGTAGCTCTCTTTCCCACGATCGCAACGGATCCAGAATCGTCCAAATCGGAGTCCGGATGCTCCCGATATCGTTCGGAAACCAAAACCAATAGAAAAAGGTTAGATACGCAATAACTGAAATTATTCAGGGGGCTATTTGAAATTTTGTAGGGGCCCCAAAGTAATTTATAATTTTACAGGGGCTAAAATGAAATTATACCTTTAACGGGTCGGGTTTAGGTGTAAACGGGTCGGGTTTGGGTTAAACCCAAAACCTGAACCCGTTGGGTTTTCACCCAACAGAAGCAACAACAGCAGCAGCCTTGAGCCGCTGCTGCCGCCCACGCGCGGCCGCCGCCCGGCCGCCCGGCCGGCGCGACCGCCCCGCCGGCGCCACCCCGGCGCCGCTCCGGCGCCTATGGCCGCCGGGGTCCCATCCGCAAGAGAGAGACGGAGAGAAATAGAGGGGAAGAGAGAGAGAGAGCTGGGGCCCCCCTTCTCCAACCGCCGGCCCTGCGCCGGCCGGCCTACAGCGCCGCCGGCGGCACCCGGCCGCCGGCGCCTCGCTGCCGGTCCGGCCACCGGAGAGAGAGAGAGATATGGAAGGAGGGGGAAAAAAAGGTTTTTAAAGGAGGGAAAGTCGGTTGGGTAATGGCGGTGAGGGACTTTCCAGAGAGAAGGAGAAGAGAAGGGAAAAGAAGAGAAAAGAAAATGATAAAAAATAATATTTTAATATTATAATATTGGCCCCATATTCAACCAGTTTCGAACGGTGCCCAAAAATTGCAAAAAATAGAGAATATTATACTGAGATGTAAGATGAAGACGGTTTGCAGAAATTCTATCCGGTTTACAAATTAAAAATCTTAGAAGTTGTCGCCGGTACCGGGCGACACAGGTTTGGCCCGATTTTTGATAAACTCAGAAAAATGCCCAAAAATACCCTAGCGTAGAGAACATGATTTTAAGACACATGGTGAAAGAGGATCCTCAAAATACAACTCCGTTTGTGAAATAAAAATCGTAGAGCCGATTATCGGTAGCGGTCGACACCGACTACAGAGATTTTCCAAAATAATTCAGAAAAATTCCAGAAAATCCTAAAAAATCTCAAATATTAGAAAATGATTTTTGAAACTGAAATCGGCTCAATTGGACTACTACGGAGGTCAAATCAATTTTTGTACGTCGTATCGCGTACCGATACTGTGATACGTACACCGTGGATCAGGGGGTTACATTTCTCCCCACCTTACAAAAAAATTGCGTCCTCGCAATTTCTATTCAGGTGTGAGAACAATATTTCCAACCCCAAAGCTGAAATGTTACGGGTCCACGACACTTCCGCTGTGCACTCTGCTATCTATAAAGATCTCGGGATGGAGAAGTAGTGTAGTGAACGACAACTAACATATTGAAAGCAATACGATGAAAAGAAAACAAGAAAGAAATCAGGTAGTCTGGGGGATAACTATCATTAAGGAATAGAAAAGAGTCAAGGAATGAATTGTCAAGGACATTGTATTCTTGCACTCGTCGCTGGAATCCCAAATTCAGATACAGACAAGTTTGAATCTGAATCTGCTTGTACTGTTGGTATGAGCCCAAGTATTGACCTAGGTGGTTACCCATATCAGGTATGAACCTAAGCTCTGATACCACTATGTAACGCCCCACTCCTAAAGATACGGAGACGTTATGGCGACGTACATACGCAAGGCGGAAAACCCTACGTACGTACGCTAAGCCTCAGTACAGTAAAGAATCTCCATATATACCTGAGTTCCAGCATGAAATAAGTACAAGAATACCTGCAGAAGAGGTTAGCGATCATAACAGATATGAAAAGATGGACAAATAATATAACAGAAATAAATCACTAAGATACCTATGGATAGTCCCGATGAGGAATCTCCCATGTGACTCCAAAGCACTCTATGAAGTTACGGTAACTCGGATCTCCAACCTGGGCATGCAAACCCAGGGTCATCAGAAAGCGACCTAGTGAGTGGTAAAATGAAGGAGGCAGTAATAGATACAATAGTACTACAAGCACGATAATAATATATAGTACATGAGGTTGGACAAGTGATACCATATAATAAGGATATATAAACAGTAGAAAAAGATAAACATGAAAGCAGTGCAAATATATAAACATGTCTTCTTTTAATACCATCACTACCTAGCCGGTTATCATTGGGTCAAGTCTATAGTCGTGTCCAGTTTATCGAATAAATGGTGACGTGATAGACGGGTACAGGCAGATGGGCCTATGCAATGTAATCACTATACGGTGTGGGGTATATACAGTAATGATGTCTGCTATACAGAAAGCATAATATATGCAATGCAGAACATGCGTCGTATGCAATCACAGAAAGTATAACATATGCCAGGTAAAGTAACAAGTATACAGGTAACAGGATATCGGATAAAGTAGCATGAATAATAACAAGATAGCATATATGTACCAGGCATGTCATGTGATTTATACAATACTAGCAATCAGTACCGCCTGCTATTTTAATTACTCTCTTCTAGTGTCCCATACCACTAGCAGTTCATACTAGAGCCCGCACTCCAGTCGAACCCATCCGGACATGGCCTACGGGTACTATTATCCAAACGAGAGAGTAACCGAATAACAAGTGTTCCCGACGTCACTATTGTGTATACTGTTTTATTATGTTAATTGGAAACCCATGGTCGAGGAGTTCTTATCGGGTGGGTGTATCCCGTGCATACCCGGGACAACGACCTTATCAGACCCCTGGCTGCTGAGACCAGGACCAGCCCGCTAGAGCTGTAACATGTAACGGGAATCTCAATGAGCTAAAACAATAACGGGATGCTCATGAGTAACAGACGGTAGCCAGCACTACCCCGTCCCCTGCAGTGGGACAAACAATGGATCAGACATCTACCCGATATGATCTAGTCAACCATCAAGTCTCCCCCAAACCCAATTTATCGTTATTATCTTTTACTATACAGTATATCAGGAACAAGTATAGGATATGGTACATGTAATACGATAACATGACATGAGCTCTGTTGATAGCATGAAACATGATAACGGGAAACGGGAAACAATAGTTGTGGAATTCCACACATTGCATATCAACAGCTCTCATGTCCAGTAACGGGAATATCAATCTCAGAACGGGAAATAATCATGTAACGAGAATAACAATATCAGTCACGGGAAACATAGATAACATGGAATAATAAGACATATAATATGCACGGGGACCTATATGACAAGAATAGTGAAACCATATATGCCCGTGTGACCGTGATATGTAAACATGCCGTGTATGATGATATGTATGATGATAATAATAATATGAAATGCGGTAGTCCGTGCATGGTTATATCCGTGTACCAGTGGAATATCTATGTGTGGCCATCCTTCATGTAACAGTACATGTCATAATGGTAACCCGTGTATCCTATAATATCATGTCCTGTGAATTATAGTAATAGTGTCTAGCATGCATGTCTATTAGGTAACGTTACTGTGATACGATACATGACATGATAGTGTCCAAACATATGGTGATATAGGGGGCCTGATGTCAGTGGTCCATGAACATGACCTAATAGGTATCTAGTGTCACACTCTACGTCTATTAGGGATCAGACGTCTTTAAGTACAGTGTTTATTATAATGTTTTAATATGGTGTACCAATTAGGATTTACCGGTAATTAATAAAGCAACCAAGTTCAATTAATAGACGAAAAAGATAATTTATAAAATAAAAACGCTCACAAACTAGCCATAGAAATGTAGCTCTCTTTCCTACAATCGCAACGGATCCAGAATCGTCCAAATCGGAGTCCGGATGCTCCCGATATCGTTCAGAAACTAAAACCAATAGAAAAAGGTTAGATACGCAATAACTGAAATTATTCAGGGGGCTATTTGAAATTTTGCAGGGGCCCCAAAGTAATTTATAATTTTACAGGGGCTAAAATGAAATTGTACCTTTAACGGGTCGGGTTTAGGTGTAAACGGGTTAGGTTTGGGTTAAACCCAAAACCCGAACCCGTTGGGTTTTCACCCAACAGAAGCAACAGCAGCAGCAGCCTTGAGCTGCTGCTGCCGCCCATGCGCGGCCGCCGCCCGGCCGCCCGGCCGGCGTGACCGCCCCGCCGGCGCCGGCGCCGCCCCGGCGCCGCTCCGGTGCCTATGGCCGCCCGGGTCCCATCCGCAAGAGAGAGAGGGAGAGAAATAGAGCGGAAGAGATAGAGCTGGAGCCCCCCCTTCTCCAACCGCCGGCCCTGTGCCAGCCGGCCTACAGCGCCGCCGGCGGCACCCGGCCGCCGGCGCCTCGCTGCCGGTCCGGCCACCGGAGAGAGAGAGAGAGAGATATGGAAGGAGAGGGGAAAAAAAAGGTTTTTAAAGGAGGGAAAGTCGGTTGGGTAATGGCGGTGAGGGACTTTCCAGAGAGAAGGAAAAGAGAAGGGAAAAGAAGAGAAAAGAAAATGATAAAAAATAATATTTTAATATTATAATATTGGCCCCATATTCAACCAGTTTCGAACGGTGCCCAAAAATTACAAAAAATAGAGAATATTATATTGAGATGTAAGATGAAGATGGTTTGCAGAAATTCTATCCGGTTTATGAATTAAAAATCTCAGAAGTTGTCGCCGGTACTGGGCGACACAAGTTTGGCCCGATTTTCGATAAATTCAGAAAAATGCCCAAAAATATCCTAACGTAGAGAACATAATTCTAAGACACATGGTGAAAGCGGATCCTCAAAATATAACTCCGTTTGTGAAATAAAAATCGTAGAGTCGATTATCGGTAGCGGTCGACACCGACTACAGAGATTTTCCAAAATAATTCAGAAAAATTTCAGAAAATTCTGAAAAGTCTCAAATATTAGAAAATGATTTTTGAAACTGAAATCGGCTCAATTGGCTACTACAGAGGTCAAATCAATTTTTGTACGTCGTATCGCGTACCGATACTGTGATACGTACACCGAGGATCAGGGGGTTACATACCCTATCGAAGGACACTGTTCAGAAGAATGATTTGGGTCTTGATAGTGATGGCAACTCATGGAATGGTATGAAGAAAATGAGTAGTTCGTGGGATGGATGTATTCATTAAAATCTGGAAGAGAGGTTGGTAGATGGAAAGGAGGGTTTGGCCTATAAAATGGATCGTAACCAAATGAATTTGGATAGGCCATGGGGAAAGGATTTTTTTAAATTATTTTTATTTGTTTTATTTTTTTTGAATTTTTTTTGAATTTTGAATTTTTTTTACAATCCGGTTTAGGTGTCAAAACTAAAGATAGAACACCGTGCCCCCAGCAATGGCGCCAAAAACTTGATGGGGGAGATTCTGTCTCCTCGTTTTAAATTACCGCAAGTGCACGTCGTTCGATGTAGCACTTGAGGGTCGGTCCACAGGGACAGGTGGTTCTTTTGGTTTCAACACTTCTAGACGAATTGAGTAAAAAATTTTGGGATAATTTTGTTCTGAACTATATGTTAATTTAGAAAAGTCAAGCACTTAGGATCGAATCCCCTAAACTAGCATCAAGCTGTCAATTTCGGTCTCCATACCAGTTTGTTGTCACTCACTAAATCTCTACTTCTAATAGGCAAACTAAGTCTGAACACTAGTTCTAAGCACAGGGTATTATCTGCATCACATGGTCCATCAAAGGTAAATAAAATGACTAAATAAATTAAAAGTAGAAAAAGTAGTAAAAACCCTAAGCATGGACCATTGACTATTGATACATACCTTGTCAAATACTAGTGACTCTAGAAATAATCTCCTAAAAGTTATAAGTCAATTGGTATGTGCAACAACACTAGGTAGGAGATCTACTTATGATCACATGAAATTAGGTTAGGTTCATCTCCCCTAAATACTCACACAAATTTAGTTACACATGTTATAGTTGACTCCAATACAATTTAATAAATAAAACATACTCAAATTACTTAATTAATTAAAAGAGTTAAATCAATTAAACTAAACTAAAAGCAACAAATAGTTAATTAAAATAATTGATCTAACTAAATAAACTAACTCATTAATCTAATTAATTAAATTATTTAACTAAACAAGTACTAAATCTTTACTTACCTACAAGAATGCCCACCATGTGGGCCCCTGCGTGCTCCACTTTCTTGTGCTGTTGTTTGAAGAGAAGAGAGAGAGGTGAGCCTTGGGATTTATTTGCACTCATGCATAAGAAACCAGCAAGCATGCCCACCATGTTTTTACAAAACAAAAAAAAAAATAAAAATAAAAATAAAAAAATAAAAAGAAAAAAATAATAAAAATAAAAACCTAAAACCTAGATGACCGCCGCCTCCATGATGAAAAGCAAGAAAAGGGTGGAGGGAAATATTTTCTAAAAAATAATGTGACCAAAACTCTCAAAATACAAAAAGGCTAAAGTTAACAAAAACCTAGATTTTATTAAATGTAGCTAAAAAAATTAATACAAAAGGGGGAAAAAAAAAAAAACCTAGCTCCTTGCTGAACGCCCCCATACAGCAGCCCTCTCTATTCCTTATATAATAAGGAATACTTTACAAAACAGCCCCTCAACAATTACATATTACAAATTAATTCAGTTTTGACTCAGGCTGATTTTATAAATGGCTAATACGGGCATTCAAATAGAGGAATCAGCAAAAACTATCAACATGAAAGTTGTAATCTTCGAATTCTCTTTTTTGAGACACCTGGATGACTATTTTTGAGATCCTGTAGCCAAAGTTATGACCAAAATACCGCAACATACTTGAAAAGCATCCTCCAATTTTTACAAATTGCGGCATTTAATTGCTGAAAGTATCCGGATTCCTCTTCTCTTTTCTTTATCTGTTTCCTACAAATTTCAATCAAATATACCCGAATAGCATTATTTACATACAAATAATAGATAATTAGGAGTATAAAAATGGTATAAAATCATGCTGATCAGGTAACGATCTCTAAACTCCCATTTAGCTTACATGCTTTCATAATTAATTTTTAGCATTTTTTGATGTTTCATAATTATTATGTTAAATGTCATGAAATTTAGATTAGTGATATACATGTATAGTATTTGAGATACACTCATGTTTATATGGACCCATATTTTGTGTTCTCATTATAGTTTAGCTATTGTGTATATCATAGCTCTAATAACATGTGCATTACCTATTGATCATATTGATTTATGTTTTATTTTATGCTTCATGTTTTGATTACATGTTCAGATGTAGCTTTCATTAAAACTTGTGTATATACTTGTACAACTAGTGAGCCACAAATAGATTATTATATGTTTGTACTTGATTACTCATTTGTACTCATTAGATGTACTAGTATAACCTAGTTTTGATGATTAATGCATTTCAACTTGTATCCCCTATTTTTGGTGGACATGTTTTTTTTGGTAATATAATTTAACTTCATGTATATGCTAATTTTGTCAAAACTTTAAGATATACATGTATAACCTTGAGTCATTTGCTTTTCATGCAATATTCCATTATGGACTCAATTGTGTTTGGATATGTATGTATACTTCTAGTTTAGACCAAACATACATATACCTTGAAGTAGATTTAGTTTTGATGATTTTCATGTTTTTGAGAAGGAATTTCATATTGAGCTTAAAATGCCTTATTTCCATAATGTTGATTACATGACTTTGTACACTCACATTATTTGATGTTTTCTCATGAATTTGTTTTCATGTGTAGTATATGTGCTATATGGACTTTGAGTGTTGATGATTGTGTAATTTTCATGTTTTTATGGATATGTTATTATTTTATTCCTTACTTGAAGGATTTCGTACTAGTTTTCAAGTTTATCATAAAACTAGTTGCGTTATTCTTTATATGGTAGAGTTTTCAAACGTGTTATAATTATTTTTAAACTTATTTTTGAAAACTCCTACCCATATGGGTGGTTGGATGGGCGATCATGCCATGTATGCTTAATTGAAAAATCATTTTAAATTGTGCATGAAAGGGAGGTATTTATGAGTTATACATTTGATTCTCATTGTGTTTTCAATTGGTATCACAATTGATATTTATTTTGTATACTCATATTTATTTCTATATATGTATTCTTCAACTTCAAACAATATCAATTTAGATTGGTATTTACATTTTCATACATATATATGTGTTTTGATTGTTCTTACTATATCTTTATATCTATGAGCACAAATTTTGTTATTCTAAGCTTGATTTAGTCCTTAATGACAATTATTTTTCAATTCGTATCTTATACAAGCTTATGCATCATTTTCTTTGATATTTCATAAAGGGGGAGAAAATTCATGTTTTACCTTTCAATCGGTTTTGTTTACAATTCATATCTTACTCCCACTCTTTATGTTGAAAAATGATATCTTAGTTTTCATTTGATTTCCTACACTCCTAATGAAATTATTTTCAATTGGTATATATTTCATTTTCAATATTGGTATCAAGAATATTAAATTGATATTATTCTCTATTTGGTATCTTTATTTCAAATGATTTTAGTTTTTAACCCAAAAGATTGGTTTATGTTTTGTAATTGGTATCAAAAGTGTAAAATATTTTCAATTGGTACAAATTTTTACAATTGGTATCAAGATTTTCTATATATTTATATCTTTCAATTGGTATCAAAATTTTTTTTTAGTATCTTCAAAATGTTTTGTTTATTTTCAATTGGTATCATAAATTGGTATCATGATGTTTCGATGTATACCTTCATACTAAATTGATATATTTTTAAATTGATATCATAATGTTTTGATTTGTATTGCTTATATGCAAGGGAAGCTTAACATCTTCTCTATATATAGATTCATGTTGAGTGTATGTCATATTAATGTGATTGACCTTTCTTTGATATGTAGTACACACGTGTAGTAGGAGCTTCACATCTCCTTTTATACATTGTATATTATGCTTTATGTGGTTAGGGTTTAGTCATCTCTTTTCATATAAATGCATGTATGCAATGGGAGTTAACTTCACGTCTCTCCTCTTCATAAATGTATATAGCATACATACCTTTATTGTTTTGATTTTCGCAAAAAGGAAGAAAAATTTTATTTATGTCCTTTATTATTTATACCCCTTTTTTGATGAATTGATAAAAAGGGGGAGAGATATTTGGAGTTTATTTATATGCATGTTTGTTTAAATTTGTTATCTTTTACCATTGGTATCAAGAGCATCTTTTGTTGGCATCAAGAGCTTTTGTTGGTATCAAGAGCAACATATTTTTAAGAACATTTTTATTTTAAAATTGGTATCAAGAGCATGTTTATTTCATTGGTATCAAATATCATGTTTATGCATATTTATGTTGAGCATTCAAGACATATCTTTATTGTTTATTGCTATGCATGAGTTAAGGGGGAGCTTCTATGAAGCTTAACTTTAATCCATGCATATATAACTTCATGAGTTTTGTCATCATCAAAAGGGGGAGATTGTTGGCCCAGAGGCCTACACTCTAGTTTTGATGATGATTAACTCATGTAGTTATTGTTACTAATAATCTTGTAATATTTAGTATCAGATATTTGATCAATATATTAGTAGGTGATTAGCTTCAACAAAGGTGTTTTTGGAGTTTTCACATAATGATTCAAGAGCTCAAGCATCAAGATTGCAACTAGCACTCGGTTGGAGTCAAGCTCATTGGATCGTGTTTGGATCGAGTCAATTTGGAGACGGAGTTCTACAAGAAGACTTTGGTTTGTTTAGCTTAAGATTGTGTTTAGATCATTGTAAAGATTAGATAGTGTTGATATGCTCAAGGTCACAATACACACACCTGTTTAAAGTTTCATGTTTTTAGTTTTCAATTTAACCAATATTGGATTTCATGTCAAAAATATAGATATAATATCATTCATGTATATTAGATTCTATCCATATATAACATGCTTAAAAGTTGTTTAAATATCATGTTTTTGTATTTACATATGTTTTAGAAAAATCGGATTTTCATTTCAAAAATCCAAGTTTTAGAAAATACGGATTTTGGTTTAAGGCAAATTTTCTATCTCACAAAATGGTTCAAATTGTTTGAAATATGTGTTGAATTTTTATCACACATATTTGTATTTCAAACATCTAATAAGAACTGATTTTTGTGGAATTTATGTGATTTTATATGATTTAATAGAAGATAAAAACCCAAGTTTTCAATCCCTATAATTTTGGACCAGGCTCTCTACCGGTCGACCGGACTGGTCGATCGAGGCAGAAATCGGTCGACCGGTCCGGTCGACCGACGTGCATAGACGTGCACGCAGCCATGGGCTAGTGGGCCGGTCGATCGGGCGGTCGACCGTCCAGAGAGCTCTGCTTTCTGGAAATGGCCCCGGTCGACCGATCAGTCGACCGGCAGAGAACTACTGCTCTCTGTATCCAGTCCCGGTCGACCGAAGGCACAACGGTCATAAAAATGACCATTGGGCCGGTCAACAGGCGGTCGACCGGAAGGGCAAAATTGCCCTTTCTAGCTGCCAACGGGCAGATTTCTTTGGGGCTATAAATACCCCTCATTTGAACTGTTTTTAACAAGAATTTCAAGAGCAAAATTTTCTATCTTTCAGCAAGTTTTCAAAAGAGTTTTAATGCCAAAAGATTTGATATTTATTTGTTTTAAAGAGGGTTGAAAAAATCAAGAAAAGGAGAAGTCTTTGGGATTGATTTTTGATCTTCATTTTTATATCTATTCTAGAAGTTTTCTCAAGAGTTTTTCTTTGTGTTTTTGATTTCTAAACTCTTTGTTTTCTCACACTTGAGCTATCTATCTATCCTATCTATTAGGATCTATTTTGTGGGAAAAATTGGTTTGTGGTTGTGGAAACCACCAAGTGTTGTAAAACTTCCATACTTTGTGATATCCCTCTAGTGAGAGGTGATTGTGTTGATTTCCCTCTAGTGAGAGGTGATTGTGGAAGTGGTGATTGAGTATCCATCTAGTGAGAGGTTGATTGTTGTTTGGCTAAGTGTCCTATCCCTCAATTGTGAGGTTGATCTTGTTTGGCTTTGTGCCTTGCCTCTAAGTGTAGAGGTTGTATTTGTTGAGAGAGGAGTTGGGTACTCCCAAGTTGTATTTGCCCAAATCCCCAGTAGAGGTTCCCTGTGTGGGAAGTCCTGTGTGGACGAGTTAGTGAAAATCCTTCTGTGTGAAGGCGGGGATGTAGAACTGGGTGCTCGAACCTCGAAACATATGCTTGTGTTTGCGTTTGATCCACTTTCTCTAACTCTCTCTCTTATATTGTGCCTTACATTATTTCATATTGTTCATATCATTTATATGCTTGGTATTGATTATGTGTACCTCACTTGTGTTGAACCAAGAGAGCTTCATATAGCACCTCAACTCTTATTTAGAGGAATTTAGAGGAGATAGTCCAGAGCTCTTCATCGGGAATTCGGCTACACTCTTTGGTTACACTAAGTGTGTTGTAATTAGTTTTTAATTTTACATCATTTGTCATTAGATTAGCCTTACACCTATTCACCCCCCCTCTTTGTGTGCTTTCAGTGTCATCATCACCGGTAGGTGCACTATAGGGTTTGGTCACCGTCTTTGCCACCCGGCTTCCTAAGGATTGCAAAAATACGATTATCCTAACTTTTCATATGGGAAAGTTAAGGCCATAAAACTTGGGAGGGGTCCTAACAATGTCTGCCATTTTTACTAGTGGATGGATGAAGAAATTAATAGAATAATTAGTAAATTAGGAGCTCTCTAAGGATGTTAAGCCAAAACTAGAGATCAAGCTCTGATACCAATTGAAATTACATCTAGAGGGGGGTGAATAGGTGTAAGGCTAATCAATTCAATATTCAATGCAAAATAGGAATGAGATGATGCAAACGATCACTCAAAGTAAGATTAGAGGCTGTATACCCCGTGAAGGGTTCTGAACTTCTTCCTCGTGATTTCTCTAGATAAGAGTTTGAGGTGCTCAATGCAATCTTATTGTAATGAGTATAGATCGACAATGAATGAATGAATATAAAGTAGATAAGAGAGACAAGAAATCAATCGCAAACAAAGAGATTTGTTTCGAGGTTCGAGCCACCGCTCTACGTCCCCGACTTCACCACCGTGAAGGATTTCCAATTCATTAGAACTTTCCACCAAAGGAATTACAACCACTATGGAGTACACAACTCCCCAACACACATCTCTAGTCCAGAGGTAGCATAGCAACAATATAATAAGCACTGGGTGATCAAAAGACCACAAACTCTCTCTTGAAAATACTTCTTTACAATACCTTAGAGAATAATATATAAGATTGAAGCACATGATTTCGTAAGTAAAATTTAAAATAGAAGATAGATTTTAAGAATCAAAACTTGAAGAGAACTTTGGAAAATAATAGCACAAAATTGAAAACAAAAAGCTCTTTCACTTGAAATCCCAAAACTTTGATTTTTGAATTTGTTGTGGTAATAAACTCAACCCTAATCACCCCTTTATATAGGGTTTTAGAAGAGAAAACAAAGAATATTTTACCAGCATAAAAGAAGAAGAAATTGACGCTCTAATATAACTTTCTATGTTTTTAATTTAAACATGTTTTTAAAACAACTTTTAAAAAACTAGCCGTTTCTGCCAAATAGGCAGACTGGCAGTCGACCGGTCCTACTTAAAAATATGACCATTGGGCTTCGGTTGACCGAGCGGTCACCGCTTCAAACAGAGAGTTGGCTGCTTACAGTCAGTCGACCGCCCGGTCGACCACAAGAGGGGACCGATCGATCACCCGGTCGACTGAGAACGTTCACAACGTGCACACCTCCAATTGCCAGAACTCCGGTCGACTCTGCGTTCGACCGTTCTGGCCTGTAATAGGCACGGTCGATCGCTCGGTCGACTGACCTAGGCCAAAATAGATTATGAAAACTCTTTTGAAGATATATAAAATTTTGAAATAGTTTTGTTTGGATTTTGGAAGATAGTGAACATGATTATCCATGAGATACTAGTTCTAAACATTGATAGAAATATTTAGAAAAATATAGAACAAGTATCAAAAATCAAACATGTTAAAAATCATTCTTTTGAAAACGTGCATTTTTGCGTGTGTGTATTTTTGAGCTTCAAACATATATTTTACCCTTTAACAAACTAAACTAAACACAAACCGAAGTCTTCTTGTCGATCCTCATCTTCAAGATGACTCAATCCAAATACGATCCAACGAGCTTGACTCTATATGAGTGCTAGATGTGATCTTGGCACGCGAGCTCTTGAATCTACATGAGTTAGCTCCTAAAACTCCTTTGTTGAAGCTAAACCTACTAATATCTTGATCAATAACTGTAACAGTGTAAACATAAGATTATTAGTAAACTAATCTTCATAAATTAGTCATCATCAAAACTAAGGTGAAAGGCCTTTGGGCCAACAGTAAAAAATTAATGTTCCACTTCTTGATTCATACAACAAGAGCCTTCATATGTAAAGTTTGTGAAAGATATGTGCATCAAGAAAAGAAAAAATAATGTCCCTAAAAAGGTCTTCCTAACGACAAATATCAATGAATTGTTATCCGGGCCCATTCCTTTTAAATACAAAGACCCGGATGTCTAACCATTGCTTATACCATAGGATAGACCACCATCAATAAGACATTACTTGATTTGGGAGCAAGTACCAACTTGCTCCCCTTTTTCGTGTATCATTAGCTGGGGTTAGGCGATCTCTGTCCAACACAAATAACAATTCAATTAGCTGACTGATTAGTGAAAATCCCCAAGGGGAAAATCACTGATATTCTCATTCGGGTAGGATAGTTCATCTACCCCATAGATTTAATCGTACTGAAAACACAACCCATTCTGAATCGAAGATCCCGAACTCTGATCATTCTAGGACAACCATTCTTTGCTAATGCAAATGCAATAATAAACTATAGGAATGGTTCAACACGATTAACATTTGGCGACATAACCAAAGAGGTAAATGTTTTCCATTTGGGAAAACAACCCCAGACTCTGAAGACCAAACATTTGAAGTGAATTTGATAGAAGGCTTAACGAGTGAACATGAGGAGGAACTGGAATATGAACCTGAATGTGAGTTCGAATTGGAGTCGGACGACTTCAATCTAGACCAAATTGTTGATTCTGCGGTAGAATGGGCTACAACTCCAACTCCTTTGCGTCTTGAACCAATAGACTTACCTTCAACTGAACAATATTCTTCCTCTGAGTTGAAAGCTCTTCCTGATCACCTCAAGTACATTTACTTGGGGGAAAGGAAGCTTTCCTGGTAATCATCGCTTCTCACTTAAATGAGAAATAAGAAGAGGATCTTCTTGTCGTATTGAGGGATAATAAAGAAACCACTGGATAGACCATCGCTGATATCAAAGGACTTAGCCCATCAATTGTTCAACATCTCATCCATCTGATTGAAAAGGCCAAACCAAAACGTGATCCACATCGTAGGCTGAACCCAATAATGCAAGAAACCGTTCGAGTAGAAATACTCAAGTTATTAGACAATGAGATAACCTATCCCATATCTAATAGTCAGTGGGTTAGCTCAGTCCATGCTGTGCCAAAAAAGGCTGGTTTTATAGTGGTGGAAAATAAGAAAAAAGAATTAGTGCAAACACGTCTTCCCATGAAGATTCGAGTTTACATTGATTATCGCAAATTAAACTCTGCCACTTGTAAAGACTGTTTTCCTCTTCCATCCAGTGATCAGATGTTGGCAAGACTGACTGGACGTGAATACTATTATTTCCTAGATGGATATTCCGGGAAAATCAAATCCCAATTACCCCTGAAGATTAAGAAAAAACTACGTTCACCTGTCCATTTGGGATGTTTGCATATCGTAGAATGCCATATGGATTGTGCAATGTCCCAGTAATATTTCAATGTTTCATGCTTTTCTTGTTCTCAGATATGGTGGAACGTTTTCTGGAAATATATTCATAGATGATTTCTCAATTTATGGAGATTATTTTGATCAATGCCTGCATCATTTATATCTAGTTCTGAAACGATGCACTGAGAAAAACTTGACACTCAATTGGAAAAATGTCATTTCATGGTCAAAAGAGGAATCATTCTAGGGCATGAAATTTCGAGAGCGGGGATAAAGGTTAATAAGGCAAAAGTAGAAGTGATTGCCAAATTCCCTGAGCTGAAATACATTAATGACATCAGATCTTTTCTAGGGCATGCCAGATTCTATATATGATTCATCAAAGAGTTTAGCAAGATTGCTAGACCGTTGATGAATCTATTAGCAAAAGATGTGCCCTTGTATTTTGATGATGGATGTCTAAAAGTATGGGAGAGATTGAAATAGGAACTTTTCTCTGCTCCAATTATTTTGGCACCTGATTGGACAAAATAATTCAAAATCATGTGCGATGCCTCGGATTTTGCTATCGACGTTGTTCTAGGATAACACATTGATAATATGCAGCACATGATTTATTATGCGAGTAGAACATTGAATGATGCACAACTCAATACACTACTATTGAAAAAGAGTTTTTAGCTATAGTATTTACATTAGAAAAATTTCGATAATACCTACTCGGATCCAAAACAACTGTGTTCACAGATCATTCTGCATTGAGGTATCTAATGGCAAAGAAGGACGCTAAAGCAAGACTCATTCGTTAGATCCTTCTTTTGTAAGAATTTGAACTCAAAATAAAGGATAAGAAAAGCGTGAAAAATGTTGTGGTGGATCATTTGTCCCGTATCCCAATGCGCCTGTTTAACAATACCAATAAATGAAGATTTTCCTGACGAGCACATCCTAGCAATGTGTAATGAGTCTTGGAACGCAGATATTGTGAACTATCTTGCTACCGAGCAAACACCTTCTGATTGGTCGAGTCAGGTTAGACACAATTTTCGCTCTGGTATGGTTTTTGTTTTGGGAAGAACTGTATCTCTTCAGATATTGTCCCGATCAAATCATAAGAAGGTGTCTTCCTGAAGATGGACATAGGAGCGTGCTGGCATTTTGTCACGAGTTTGCGTGTGGTAGACATTTTGGTCCATGCAAGATTGCTGAAAAAGTCTTGCAGAGTGGGTTCTACTGGTCTATTCTTTTCAAAGACTCTTTCAATTTTTACAAGCTATGCAAAAATTGCCAAATGACGGGTAGGATTTTTAGAACCGACATGATGCACTCAAACTCTATTCTTGAAGTAGAGATTTTTGATGTTTGGGGTATCGACTTTATGGGGTCATTTCTCGTTTCCTTTAGCAACTAGTACATTTTGATTGCAGTGGACTATGTGTCGAAATGGGTAGAAGCGGTACCAACTAGAACAAATGACCAAGGTTGTTGTCAAATTTCTAAAAGAGAATATAATCTCCTACTTTGGTGCCCCCATGTGATAATTAATAACAACGGGTCTCACTTCTGCAACAGGATTTTTGAAGCCCTAATGTAGAAGTACTCCATAACACACAAATTATTCATGGCGTGTCATCCTCAAACTAACAGGAAAGTTGAATTACAAATAGACAAATAAAATTCATACTGAAAAAAATTATAGGACAAGACCGAAAGGATTGCTCCATAAAGCTTATAGATGCACTATGGGCTTATCGGATTGCCTACAAGATTGTCCTTAGTATGTCTCCATATCGAATAGTATTTGGGAAATTCTGCCATCAGCCGGTTGAATTGGAACATCGTGCTTTATGGGCGATGAGGAACTTAACTTTGATTTAAATAAAGCCGGTGATTTACAAAAACTATAGATTTCAGAGTTAGAAGAGATACGAAATAAAGTGTACGATAATACTAAAATCATCAAGAGCAGAACTAAAATTTTTCATGATCGCTCCATACATCAAAATTTTTTTCCCAGGACAAAAACTTTGTTGCTTCCGAGATGATGCCAATTGTAGGATCTACTATACACGTCAACACTCAAATAAAGATATTAGCATAAATATAAAGTACTTGTAATAAAGAAAATTAAATCACAGAAAAGATAACAAATGCAAACACAAGTGATTTATCCTGGTTTGGTCCTCGTGACCTCCATCCAGTCCCCAAGCCACCCGCTTAAGATTTTCCTTTATCCTTTGACTTTGTACACCCAAAATCAACACCTTGCATACCACTTGACAAATTCCCTTTGCCAAATGTGTACAACTCTTCTTACAACCAAGAAGACCATAACACCTTGTACAAATTCTCTTCAACCCAAAGACGCTCTTGTAAAATGCTCCTCTTTGAGTGATTACAAACTTTCCTATAAGCCTTGAATCTGTATGTGATCGTGGACAAGGGCTATTATAGGTGGACTCTCCGAAATCTTCACTATAGAGTAGGAACTTGAATGAAGAACTGAAAGTGGAAAACAGTTTTCTGAAATCAGATTTTTTTCAACGGAGTTTTTGGGCAGAAACTATTGATTTGAATTGGTGTTTTTAGCCTAGGATAACATCCCTATTTATAGGTGAAATCTATAGCCAGTTAGGATAGTTATCAGGACAAATTTGATTTTTGAAACGTTGGATAAAACTGTTGGAACCTGACAAGTTCAAGATGTTGAAGCCTCTCAAATTACAAGATTTTGATGATAGACGAACACTACTACTACATGATGATTGCTCTACCTCAGATAAAGATTATTGAAGCTTATGGGTGCATTTGGGAAGTTATTGTGTAACTTAGAAATATTTGTGAAAGCCTTGATATCTTACACAAAAAATAACTCCTAGTCGACTTGCCCTATTGATATAGTCGACTACCTAAATGTAGTCGACTTGACAAAAAGCCCTAGTCGACTAGTCCACTACAAAACAAAAATCCTAACTCTCTGTTTGGACTCTGTAAGCCAATTAGTCGACTTGACTTTCCTACCTAGTCGACTAACAGATACCCTAGTCGACTAACCCTATTTCCAAGTCGACTAATAGTTGATACAAAAATTATCCAACTCTCTGTATCTTTCTGAAACCAAAATTAGTCGACTACCCTTTTTATCCAGTCGACTAATACAGTTATAAGTCGACTACAAGTTAGTTATAGTCGACTAATTTCAGTTATCCAGAAACTTTTGTTTCCAACAGACACTTCCCTAGTCGACTAACAATCTTACCTAGTCGACTAATAAGTGAACTTTTGCCTAGCCTAGTCGACTAATCCAGTATCCTAGTCGACTATAGGCAGTTTCTGACTGTTGGACAGTTTCTCTTATCTGATTCATTTGGCAACGTTTTCCAACGTTTAAAATGTCTGAATTGGTGCCATAACTTCCCTAACTGACCCTAGTCTACATCTATAAATAGAGAAGTTATTCCTAAGGCCAATCACCAATTCATTCCATCAGATTTCCAAAGCCAAATTTCCAGAAACCTGAAAACTGAAATTTGCAACTTCTTTCTTCACCAAAAGCCATTTCCCTTAGTGAAGAATTCTGAAGTTAATGAAAATCACCTAGAGGGGGGGGGGTGAATAGGTGATTATGCTAATCTAAGGCCAATTTAAAATTATGAAGCAAATGCAATGAGATGAATGAATGAATATGGCAATAGCAATCAAAAACACTAAGTAATAGCAATGGAAAGTAAACCAATCGCAAACACAAAGATATGTTATCGAGGTTCGAGCACCCAGCTCTACTCCCCGCCTTCCCCTGAAGGATTCTAGCTACTTTCACTATCACAAAGATCAATTACAAATGGAGTACCCAACTCCTACAATTTCAGCACAATACAATTTCTAAGTAATCAAAAGATCACAAACTCTCTCTTTCAAATATCTCTTCCCTTACAAAGGTCCTTAGAGAATATTGAGAAGGAATGAAGCTCTTGTGTAAGTGAAGAAAGAAAATCAAATTCAGAGAGTATATCAAGAACACTTCTGAAAATGAATGAGAAATATCAGCACAAAAACAAGAAACAAGCTCTTTTGAAATATCCCAAACTTTTGAATTTTCTCTTGAATAATTGTTGTAAAGAAACTCTCCCCAAACACCCCTATTTATAGGAGAGGGCTAGGGTTTAGGGTTAGGAATTAATTACTGAAGATTAGGAAGTAATTAGTTCCAAATATACCCTCCAACGGATATTTAATTTCAAAAAATCAAGTTAAAACAGATTAAAAATATGCCCGTTTTACTGTTCAACGGCCATATCGGTCGACTGGCCCGGTCGACCGATAGTTCAAAAATTTGACCGTTATGAACTATCGGTCGACTGGTACAGTCGACTGCTCCTGACTGAGACTCAAAACATGTACCGGTCGACTATCGGTAGATAGCCGGTCGACCGAAAAGATAAAAGATAAACTATCGGTCGAAGGCCGGTAGACCACCGGTCGACTGGTAAGATACAGAGAGCAAACTAAAAACTTCGGTCGACTACCGGTAGCCTACCGGTCGACCGACAGACGTGCACACGGATACGTGCACTCTGCCAGATCTTCGGTCGACTGGTGGTATATTGCCGGTCGACCGGCTCAGGTCAAAAATTGAAATAGAAAGGGAATTTTGAGAGGAAAAATATTTTGATCAAAACTATTTTGAACAGGAAATCAGTATACAACATAAAAACAGATTTGTAGAAGGAAGAATTAGTGTTAAAGTATTTTTGTATATTTTATGAGGAATAAACTTGGAAATAGCATACGCGTGAAAACGTGTGTGTTTGAGCTTCAAACCTACTCTCTATTCTTTAACATGCTATAAAGCTATAAAACAAAACCTAAGGACCTCTGAAGCAATCTTTGAGCCATCCAATGCCTTGCAAGTGCCTTCTCTTCTATGATCCTTCCTTGATGTGCAATTTGCCTTCATTGCTATATGGAACTTAGAAGTTTTTGCAAAAGCGAAGCGAATGAGCTCTAAACATGGTACAAAACCTGAAATGCATCTTGATCAAATCATTAGTACCAAATAGCACTTATTTGGTTTGTTATCATCAAAACACAAAACAATGGAAAGTGTAACTTCTTGGGCCAACAATCTCCCCCTTTTTGATGATGACAAAACAAATAGGCTATTTACAAAAATATGGGGAGGAGAAAACTCCCCCTCAAATTATGCTATATTTAAACATTATAAATATGCTCTAGATACCAATAATTGAAATGATAAAAAGAAATGATGCACCAATTATTGAAATCAACAATACAATACAAATGAAACTTTAAAACTTGTACTTGATACCAAAAACACCAAAAATCAAAAATTTGCTCCTTGATACCAATTTAAACTTAAATCATAGAGATTCAAAAAAAAAAAAAAACACATAAAAACTCATAAAACTCATAAATTCATATGGAACCAAGACCAAATGAACTTATTTTTGTACATGTAACTTATTCTCCCCCTTTTTGTCATACATCAAAAAGGGTTATGAAAAACATGTTTAATCAATAATACACATATTTAATTCTCCACAAATAAACGAAAATCTAGCAAAATCAAGTGGTTTTGTAAAAATATCGGCTAGTTGAAAATCGGTGGAAACATAATCAATATCAATATCACCTTTCTCAAAATGATCTCTAAGAAAGTGATATCTAATCTCAATGTGCTTGGTCTTACTATGTTGATTTGCATTTTTAGTTAAATGAATAGTACTAGTATTATCACAAAATATTTTAATATTTTTATAATGCAAATCATAATCAAGGAGAGTATGTTTCATCCAAAGGACTTGTGCACAACAAGCCCCCGCGGCAACATACTCCGCCTCGGCGGTTGATAGAGCTACGGAATTTTGCTTCCTAGAGGACCATGAAACAAGACAATTACCGAGAAATTGACATGTCCCACTAGTACTCTTTCTATCTACTCTACAACCCGCATAGTCGGCGTCCGAATAACTAATCATAGAAAAATCTATAGTTTTCGGATACCAAAGACCTAATCCAATCGTTCCCTTAACATATCGAATAATGCGTTTTACGGCAATTAAATGAGATTCTTTGGGACACGATTGAAATCTAGCACAAAGACACACACTAAACATGATATCCGGCCTACTTGCCGTTAAATATAAAGACTACCTATCATGCTTCTAAACAATTTAATATCAACATTTTTACCTTGTTCGTCCTTATCAAGCTTGGTTGTAGTTGCCATGGGAGTGTTGCAAGTTTTAGCGTCTTCAAGTCCAAACCTCTTCACGAGTTCCTTTGCATATTTGGCTTGGCTAATGAAGTTCCCATCTTGCAATTGCTTGACTTGGAGTCCAAGGAAGAAGTTGAGTTCACCCATGGAGGACATTTCAAATTCTTGTTGCATTACCTTTTCAAAATCCTTGCATAAAACTTCATTAGTAGAACCGAAAATTATATCATCAACATAAATTTGGACAATCAAAATATCATTATCAACATGCTTAGTGAATAGAGTAGTGTCTACTTTGCCTTTAATAAAATTGTTTGAAATAAGAAAACTTGAAAGCCTTTCATACCAAGCTCTTGGAGCTTGTTTCAAACCATATAAAGCCTTATCGAGTTTGAAAACAAAATCGGGATGAACATGATCAACAAAACCGGGAGGTTGAGCAACAAAAACTTCTTCATTAAGAAATCCATTTAAAAATGCACTTTTTACATCCATTTGAAAAAGTTTGAAATTTTTAAAAGATGCATAAGCTAGTGTTATCCGTATGGCTTCAAGCCGTGCTACGGGTGCAAAGGATTCCTCAAAGTCGATTCCCTCAACTTGAGTGTAACCTTGGGCCACTAACCTAGCTTTATTCCTAATGACATTTCCGGACTCATCCAACTTATTCCTAAAGATCCACTTAGTACCAATTATTGGTCTATCGTGGGGCTTAGGAACAAGGTGCCAAACTTGGTTACGCTCAAATTGATTGAGTTCCTCTTGCATGGCAAGCAACCAATATGGGTCCGTCTCGGCTTCGAGAATGCCTTTGGGTTCTACATGAGAAATGAAAGCAAAGTTACCACATATGTCATGGAGTTTGGAGCGCGTTGTGACTCCTTTGGAAGCATCACCCAAAATGAGCTCCTTCGGATGATTTGTAGCGTATCTCCAAGCTTTGGGAAGTGGTTGCGCACTTTCCTCATTATCCTTTTGAACTTCACCTAAAGGTTCTTGCTTATCTTCTTGCGCGGGTGAGTCCTTCAAGGATAGTTTCTCCAAGCTTTCACCTAATGGTTCAAACTCTACAACATTCTCAACACACACATTAGATTCTTCAAACTTAACATGCATGGTTTCTTCAATAGTAAGTGAAGATCTAATGAAAACTCTATATGCTTTGCTAGTAGAGGAATATCCTACAAAGATAGCCTCATAAGCTTTAGCATCAAATTTACCCAAATTCTCTTTAGTGTTCAAAACAAAACATTTGCATCCAAAAACTTTGAAATAGGAAACATTTGGTTTTCTAAAATGATACATTTCAAAAGAAGTTTTCGAAGAATTTTTGCATAAATAAATACGATTCGATATATAGCATGCGGTGTTTACGGCCTCGGCCCATAAATATTGAGGGAGGTCGTATTCACTTATCATTGTCCTAGCCATCTCTTGAAGTGTTCTATTTTTCCTTTCTACAACTCCATTTTGTTGTGGAGTCCTAGGACAAGACATTTCATGCTTAATTCCCTTTTCATCACAATAAGTCATGAAGAGTTGGTTAACAAACTCACCACCTCTATCACTCCTTATTCTCAAAATCGGAAAACCTTTCTCTTTTTCAACTCTTTTTCTAAAAATCTTAAAGTGAGAAAAAGTTTGATCTTTATTTTGCAAAAAGAAAACCCAAGTAAATCGAGAGAAATCATCAACTAAAACAAATGCAAATCTACTTCCATTTAAGCTTTTAGTTTTAGTTGGTCCAAATAAATCCATATGAATTAATTCTAGAGGTCTAGTTGACATGATATCCTTGATTGGTTTAAAGGAAGACTTGGTTTGTTTCCCAAGTTGGCACGCACTACAAATGCGGTCTTTCTCAAAACTCAAGCAAGGAATACCCTTCACCAATTCCTTTGAATTAATTCTAAAAAGATGTTCAAAAGAAGCATGTCCTAATCTTCTATGCCAAAGCCATGAATTTTCATCAAAAGCATTTAAACACTTAGTAGAACACTCTACATTAAGCATGTCAATTATATAAACATTGTCATCACGAAAACCGGTCAAAATACAATCATTCGATTTAATATCAAAAATCTTGCAAGAAGTATCATCAAAAACAACTTTAAGACCACGATCACAAAATTGACTAATACTAAGTAAATTATGCTTCAAACCATCAACTAAAACAACATTCTCTATTATAGGAGATGTACCAATTTGGATATTACCGATACCAATTATCTTGCCTTTGGAATCATCCCCGAAGGTGACGGAGCCACCTTCCATGTACCTTGATAGGGTTGTGAAGTTGTTGATATCCCATGTCATGTGCCTCGAACAACCACTATCAAGGTACCACCGCTCCCTACGTCTTGGAGCCTTGGTGTGTACCTACATCAAACATTTTAGGACTTGATTTTGGTACCCACATTTTCTTGGGTCCATGAGGGTTAGAACCATTAACCCAAACAAGATTATTTGAGCTATGCAATTTATCATAACAAAATTTTGCTAAATGTCCATTTTTGCCACAATATGTGCATCTATACACTCTACCATATTTAAATGCATAATGAGTGTGTGTTTTGTGAGCATTGGCATTGTGAGCATGAAAAGATTTAGCATGAGAAGTATTAGAAGTATGAGCATGTGGAATCTTATCATGAGAAACTTTAGCATGAGATGTATGCTTTTTGGAAAATTTTTCTTCAAGTTTCTTTGTATTAAAAGCACAATCTTTTAAAACTTTTTCAAAATCACTCATTTTAGCTTTAAAAGAAGAAATTTCATTATTATCAACAATAGGGGTTTTACCCTTACAAGAAATCTTATAAGAATGAAATTCATTTTGAATGGAAATAAGATTAGAAGAAAGATCCTCTTTTTCTTGTGAAATCAAGGCAAGTTGAGATTTAAGAAAAGCAACTTCCTTTTGTAGTTTAAAACACTCCATTTTCTTGTTATCATAAGTTTCGGAAAGTTCTACAAAAGCATGCACTAGAACTTCCTTACTTAAATCATCATCATTATCATCTATAGATTCAAGAGTTTGAGGGGTTACCTTGGGTGTGTTTGCCATGAAACACATGTTTGCGGTGTCCGCCTTTTCTTCATCTTCGGACTCGCTTTCCGAATCCCAAGTGGCCTTGTAAGCCTTCTTTTCGTCTTGCTTTCTTGGCTTGAAGGAGGAAGTCATTTTCTTCTTGAATTCCGGGCAATCGGCCATGATGTGTCCGGGCTTGCGGCAATTGTAGCAAATGATCTTTCGCTCCTCTTTACCTTCAAGCTTTCTCCGGAAATTTTGCTTGTTCTTCCGGTACATCCTCTTGATGTTGCGCACGAGGAGGGAGAGCTCCTCATCTTCTTCTTCATCTTCATCTTCGTCTTCAATGGTGGAGGAAGAAGACTTGAAAGCGATAGACTTCTTCTTTGTTGGAGCCGCCTCTTCTCTTGCTTTCTTCTCCATCTCATAGGTTTTGAGGTTCCCTATGAGACTTATGATGTCCATCTCGTCTTTGTCGTTCAATTCCTTCAAGGTAGTAGACTTGATCTCCCAAGATGGAGGAAGAGCCCGTATCACCTTGCGTACCTTTTGGTCGTTGGAGATGATGTCACATAATGAAGAAAGACCATTAGTGATTTTTGTGAAACGAGTAATCATACAATCAATTGTTTCATCATCTAGCATCTTAAATGATTCATATTGAGACCGCAAGAGATCTACTTTGGCTCTCTTGACTTGTGAGGTCCCTTCATGCGTGACCAATAAGTGTTGCCACATCTCATAGGCGGATTGGCAATGAATAACACGTGTAAGGTCATCCTCATTCAAGGCGGTAAGAAGGGAGTTTTGGGCTTTTGAGTTAGCCTCATACATCTTAAAGTCAAGGTCGGTCCAAGTGCCCTCATCACCATCGGGTGCCTCATAGGGTTTGGTCAAGGATTTGGCAACTAAGCTACCTAGTGATTGCAAAAATATAGTCATCCTAACCTTCCAAATAGGGAAATTAAGGCCATCAAATTTAGGTGGGGATTTAATGTTGTCGGCCATGTTTACTAGTGTGTGTATGGATGAATGAAAATGTTGATTAGCAATATTTTAGGATCTCTCTAAGGATGTTAAGCCAAACCTAGAGTCCAAGCTCTGATACCAATTGAAAATCACCTAGAGGGGGGGTGAATAGGTGATTATGCTAATCTAAGGCCAATTTAAAAATTATGAAGCAAATGCAATGAGATGAATGAATGAATATGGCAATAGCAATCAAAAACACTAAGTAATAGCAATGGAAAGTAAACCAATCGCAAACACAAAGATATGTTATCGAGGTTCGAGCACCCAGCTCTACTCCCCGCCTTCCCCTGAAGGATTCTAGCTACTTTCACTATCACAAAGATCAATTACAAATGGAGTACCCAACTCCTACAATTTCAGCACAATACAATTTCTAAGTAATCAAAAGATCACAAACTCTCTCTTTCAAATATCTCTTCCCTTACAAAGGTCCTTAGAGAATATTGAGAAGGAATGAAGCTCTTGTGTAAGTGAAGAAAGAAAATCAAATTCAGAGAGTATATCAAGAACACTTCTGAAAATGAATGAGAAATATCAGCACAAAAACAAGAAACAAGCTCTTTTGAAATATCCCAAACTTTTGAATTTTCTCTTGAATAATTGTTGTAAAGAAACTCTCCCCAAACACCCCTATTTATAGGAGAGGGCTAGGGTTTAGGGTTAGGAATTAATTACTGAAGATTAGGAAGTAATTAGTTCCAAATATACCCTCCAACGGATATTTAATTTCAAAAAATCAAGTTAAAACAGATTAAAAATATGCCCGTTTTACTGTTCAACGGCCATATCGGTCGACTGGCCCGGTCGACCGATAGTTCAAAAATTTGACCGTTATGAACTATCGGTCGACTGGTACAGTCGACTGCTCCTGACTGAGACTCAAAACATGTACCGGTCGACTATCGGTAGATAGCCGGTCGACCGAAAAGATAAAAGATAAACTATCGGTCGAAGGCCGGTAGACCACCGGTCGACTGGTAAGATACAGAGAGCAAACTAAAAACTTCGGTCGACTACCGGTAGCCTACCGGTCGACCGACAGACGTGCACACGGATACGTGCACTCTGCCAGATCTTCGGTCGACTGGTGGTATATTGCCGGTCGACCGGCTCAGGTCAAAAATTGAAATAGAAAGGGAATTTTGAGAGGAAAAATATTTTGATCAAAACTATTTTGAACAGGAAATCAGTATACAACATAAAAACAGATTTGTAGAAGGAAGAATTAGTGTTAAAGTATTTTTGTATATTTTATGAGGAATAAACTTGGAAATAGCATACGCGTGAAAACGTGTGTGTTTGAGCTTCAAACCTACTCTCTATTCTTTAACATGCTATAAAGCTATAAAACAAAACCTAAGGACCTCTGAAGCAATCTTTGAGCCATCCAATGCCTTGCAAGTGCCTTCTCTTCTATGATCCTTCCTTGATGTGCAATTTGCCTTCATTGCTATATGGAACTTAGAAGTTTTTGCAAAAGCGAAGCGAATGAGCTCTAAACATGGTACAAAACCTGAAATGCATCTTGATCAAATCATTAGTACCAAATAGCACTTATTTGGTTTGTTATCATCAAAACACAAAACAATGGAGAGTGTAACTTCTTGGGCCAACAGTTAAACCTTCCTATACTGAACCTTGTCCACTACACATTCTGAATCAAGGCTATAGGAAGTTATTGTATTCATTTCAAAGAAAGTTGTACAAGGAGTCTTCTTGGGTGTAGAAGATTGTACAAGGCGTGTTCTCTTGGTGGAAGAGAAGTTGTGCACGTTGGCAAAGGGTGTTTGTCAAGTGGTGCACAAGGCACTTGTTGTAGGGTGTACACAAGGAAAGAAAGGAAAATCTCAAGCGGTTGGCTTGGGGACTGGATGTAGGTCACAAGGACCGAACCAGGATAACTCTCCGCTGTTTGCGTTTGTATTTTCTGTGGTTATCTTTTTGATTGCTTTAATTTCTGCAAGTAAATTGTTTAATTTTTAATTAACACTATTCACCCCCCCTCTAGTGTTGTTTTGCTTGGTATATAGATCCTACATTTGGTATCAGAGCAGGTTTCAAGGCAAACAACCATACAAGGATGGCAACGGAATTCCAATCATCCCAATTCAAAGAGGGTCATTCTACACAACGTCCACCACTCTTTGACGGAACCAACTACAATTACTGGAAGTGTAGAATGAAGATCTACTTGCAGTCACTCAACTACGATCTTTGGAACATCGTAGAAGCCGAGTACACCAAGCCTACAACCAACTATGACGCTTGGAGTGAAGAACAAAAGAAGAATGCAAATCTGGATGCCAAGGCGATGAACGCTCTCTTTTGTGCCTTAACCAAAGAAGAGTTCAACCGTGTGTCTACATCAACCTCTGCACATCAAATATGGCATACACTCGAGGTAACACACGAAGGTACGAACAAGGTTAAGGAATCTAAAATTTCTGTTCTTGTCCACAGATTTGAATTGTTCAAGATGAAGGAGAACGAAACCATATCCGAAATGGTTACAAGGTTCACCGACATCACCAACACTCTTGCATCCCTTGGAAAGGACTACACTCAAGTTGAACGAGTCCGTAAGATCCTTCGAGCACTCACACCGGAATGGGAGAAGAAGACAACCGCCATTGAAGAGGCGAACGATCTCTCAACCATGACATTAGAAAACCTAATCGGTAATCTAATGGCATATGAAGTGCAAATAGAAGAAAGAAAGAAGGACGAACAACAACATCAATCCAAGAAGAAAGTTCTTGCCTTCCATGCAACTTCAGATACGGACGACTCGGATGAAGATGAAGAAGAAATGGCCATGATTTCAAGAAAGTTCAAAAGGTTCTTAAAACAAAGTAAGTATAATAAGAATAAAGATACTAACGATATTCCTACTTGTTTTAAGTGTAACAAACCAGGCCATATGAAGAAGGATTGTCCATTGATGAAATCAAAAGGACACTTCAAGACTTTCAACAAGTTCAACAAGTTCAACAAGAATAAGAAGGCCTTTCAAGCAACATGGGATGATAGCGACTCATCTTCCTCTGAGGACGAAGAAGAAGCAAAGGAAACCGCCAATATTTGCTTCATGGCCCAAGAAGATGAGGTACAAGATTATGATGCTTTATTAGAAGCCTTTAATGAACTTTATAGTAATTTCAAAACTGAAAAGATTAGAAATAAAGTTTTAATAAAGGAAAATGAAAAACTTATTAATGATAATTCAATTCTTGTTTCTCAAACATCATCTTTTAGTTCTCAAAAAGAAGAATTTGAAAAAGTTATTGTATCTTTAAAAAGAGACAATGAAGTTTTCTTAAAAGAGAATGCTTTACTTAAAAAGGAAACTTTTTCTTTAAGTTTTAGAATTAATATTTTAGATAAAGATATGATAAGTTTCAAAGTTAAGTATGAAGATCTTTTGAAAAATGTAAATAAATTTAATAAAGAAAAAGATAATTTAAATATGTTATTATCTTCTCAAAAAATGTCTAACAACCATTTTGGTCTTGGTTTTTCAAAAGATAACATGTATAAGCCTACTCATGTTGGTATTGGTTTTTAAAGACTAATTTTGTAAAATCTACACATGTTCATAATCCATACAATTCTTTTGTAAAAAGAAATGATATTTCAAAAAGAAGTAGATGCAAATATATATGGGTTCCTAAGAATCTAAATAATGTTGATAAGAATGTTTATATTGCATCTTTTATACATGATGTGTGTAATTCTAAGAATTATGTTTATACTAACAAATGGAAACCAAATTCCAATTGGATTTGGGTTCCTAAAGGCTAACCTTTTTCGGACCCTATCATGATGGGTACCATATTTATTGTTTTATCTTATAGGTACCTAACAAAGAAAAGTGGATACTTGATAGTGGGTGTTCCAAACACATGACCGGACATATACAACTATTGTCTTCCATACAAATCAAAAAAGGAGGTACAGTGATCTTTGGAGACAATAACAAAGGAAAAGTTATTGGAACCGGCATTGTTGGTAATCTTTCAAAACCTCTTATTGAAAATGTTCTTTTGGTAAGTGGTTTAAAACACAATCTATTAAGTATTAGTCAATTATGTGATAAGGGTTATAAAATTGTGTTTGAAAAAGATGCTTGTCTTATTTATGATGATAATATGAAAGATATTTTATTTAAAGGTTTTCGAAACAATAACATATATGAATTGTCAATAACATGCATGTCTTCAAATGAAAATTTATGTCTAATTGCTTCAAATAATGATTATTTTTTATGGCATAAAAGATTTGGTCATTTGAATATGAAAACTATTTCTAAAATTTTAAAATTTGATTTAGTTAAAGGTCTTCCAAAAATTGCTTTCAAAAAGGATTATTTTTGTGATTCTTGTCAATTAGGAAAACAAGTTAAATCTTCTTTTAAATCAAAAGATTTGGTTTCTACAAAAAGACCTTTAGAATTATTGCATTTGGATTTATTTGGTCCTACTCGTGTTTCTTCATTAAACAAGAGTAGATATGTTTTTGTCATTGTAGATGATTACTCACGTTTTACATGGGTGATTTTTCTGAAAAATAAAAATGACACTTTTGATGAATTTGTAAGTTTTTGTAAAAGAATTCAAAATCAAAAGTCTCTAAACATAGTCACTATTCGTAGTGATCATGGAGGAGAATTTGAGAATGAATCTTTTTCAAATTTCTGTAATAAGTATGGTATTACACATAATTTTGCATTTCCTAGAGCATCTCCTCAAAATGGTGTTATAGAGAGAAAGAATAGGACTTTGCAAGAATGTGCTAGAACTATGCTTATGGATAGTAACTTACCAAAATACTTTTGGGCTGAAGCCACTGCTACTGCTTGTTATGTTTTAAATCGAGTGCTTATTCGACCATTTTTAAATAAAACATCTTATGAGTTGTTTCATAATCGGATTCCAAAAGTTTCTTATTTTAAGATTTTTGGTTGTAAATGTTTTATCTTAAATACAAAAGATGCTTTAGATAAATTTGATGCTAGATCCAATGAAGGTATTTTTGTTGGCTATTCTACTCATAGTAAAGCATATAGAATTTTTAATAAAAAATCATTTACTATTGAAGAATCTTTACATGTTAAATTTGATGAATCCTTGACTAAACTTGTTTCTAATGATTCTCCACATGATGATGATCATATTATAGTTTCTCCTAATGAAAATATTGTTATATCTTCTGTTGATACTAACTTGTCTAAGGATGAAGAGATTCCTACCGAGTTACCGAAAGCCTATGTTGAAGTAAGGAATCATCCACAAGATTTGGTAATTGGAGATATAAATCAAGGCGTTCAAACGAGATCCAAGTTGAACTACATGACACAAATTGCCTTCATTTCACTCATTGAACCGAAGAATATCAACGAAGCATGTGCGGATGATTTTTGGACAATTGCCATGCAAGAAGAGTTGAACCAATTTGTAAGAAATGATGTTTGGGATCTTGTGCAACGTCCTACTGATCATCCCGTCATCGGTACAAGATGGGTCTTCAAGAACAAACTCAATGAATCCGGTGAAGTCATTAAGAACAAGGCAAGGTTAGTAGCACAAGGGTACAATCAAGAAGAAGGTATTGATTTCGATGAAACTTATGCACCAGTCGCAAGACTTGAATCAATTCGTATATTACTTGCTTTCTCATGTTTTATGAATTTCAAATTATATCAAATGGATGTTAAAAGTGCCTTTTTAAATGGAATAATTAAAGAAACTGTTTATGTTGAACAACCATCAGGTTTTGAACATGAAAAATTTCCAAACCATGTTTTCAAACTTAAAAAAGCTTTATATGGTTTAAAGCAAGCACCTCGTGCTTGGTATGATAGATTAAAGAGTTTTCTTTTAAATTCTGATTTTAAAATGGGAAGTGCAGATACAACTCTTTTTATCAAACATATTAATAAAGATATCTTAATAATTCAGATTTATGTTGATGATATATTATTTGGTTCTACTAACGATGATCTTTGTCAAGAATTTTCTAAGACCATGCAGAATGAATTCGAGATGAGCCACATGGGCGAACTCACTTACTTCCTCGGTCTACAAATCAAACAAATGAAGGATGGAATCTTCATCTCCCAATGCAAATACGCTAAGGAACTTCTAAAGCGATTTGGCATGGAAAATTCTGGTCATAAGAATACTCCCATGAGTACAACTACCTTTTTGGACAAAGATGAAAGTGGTAAGAATGTCGATCAGAAACTCTATAGAGGTATGATTGGCTCTCTACTTTATATTACTTCTAGTAGACCTGATATAATGTTTAGCGTATGCTTATGTGCTAGATATCAGTCAAATCCTAAGGAATCACATATTAAAGCCGTGAAAAGGATCTTTAGATATTTAAATAACACAATCAATTACGGTTTATTTTATCCAAAGTCATGCACATTTGATTTATTATCTTATAGTGATGCTGATTTTGCTGGTTGTAAATCTGACCGGAAGAGTACTAGTGGTACTTGTCATTTTTTGGGACATTCACTAGTATCTTGGTTCAGTAAAAAGTAAAATTCCGTATCCTTATCAACAACTGAGGCAGAATATATTGCTGCTAGTGTTGCATGTGCACAAATTATATGGATGAAACAAACCTTACTTGATTATGGCATGACTCTCACAAATTCACCTATTATGTGTGATAATACAAGTGCTATTAATCTATCTAAAAATCCAGTTCATCATTCACGTACCAAACATATTGATATTAGACATCATTTTTTACGTGATCATGCTTTAAAAGGTGACATTTCTTTAAATTTCATATCAACTGATAATCAAGTTGCTGATATATTAACTAAACCACTGAAAGAAGATACCTTTATAAAGTTTAGAAGAGATTTGGGTATTTGTAATTTTTCAGATCTTTAAAACAAATTTTTTCAAATTTTTTCAAAGGCAGTTTTTACAACAATTAGTCGACTTACAACTATTATTAGTCGACTTATAAAAAGCCTCAGTCGACTTGAAAATTTCCCTAGTCGACTCCTGTGAGAAACAGAAACTTCAATTTCTGATTTGTCAAGAGTTAGTCGACTATAGAAAATTTACAGTCGACTAATCCTATTATTAGTCGACTAGTCTTGTCCTGTAAGTCGACTAATACTGTGAAATTTCTGTTTTCTGTTTTCGGATTTCTGCTTCAAACCCGACCCATTTACTTTAAGTTTCGGATCCGTTTACTCACTCTTTTAATCCTATCCATTCATCTCTATCCAGGATACATCTTCACCCTTCATTCCTTTCATTACCTCACTCAAACCCTAGAAATTTCCTCATTCTCTTTTTCCAGCCGAATTCTCAGACGACCAAAAGCTAGGGCACCCGAGTTCCTGCTGCAGGCTTCCACAGAGCAATTCCTTCCAATTCCTCTCCAAGTTCTTGATTTCTTGGTATAATCTCTCTAATTTCAGTCTATTACTTCCATATCTACTGTCTACTTGATTCAATTTAGTTTTCACCAGAATTCAATAACTATACAACAGTTACAAACTGCTATAAGTCAACTAGGGGTTGGGGGTAGTCGACTAGTATAGGCAAATTTGACTGGGTTAGTCGACTAATCTTGGGTATAAGTCGACTACATAAGACTGAAATAGATATGCAAGTTTCTGAAAATTATAATTAGTCGACCAGGAAGAATTATAAGTCGACTACAACATGTATTAGTCGACTAGCCATTTTAATAAGTCGACTAACAACCCTATTAGTCTGCTAATAGAAAGGGTCAAGTCTACTAATAGGAAGGGTCAAGTCTACTAATAGACTAATGATGTGTATGCGTGTTGATTGAGGCAAAACCTGCACAAAAATACGAAATTTCAGATCTTATAATAAAAATGTGCAAGTGCTCAATTCTACCGCTATAGCAAGTGGCTATGCGGGTCGTGATCCACAAGGAGGGTTTGCGATGGAAGCGTTACAGTTCTTTATTGAAATCTTTTAAGAAAATAAAACGAAGGTTCTTCTCTGTTTTTAGTTATGAAAATGAAAAGGAAAGTTATCTTAAAGTTAAAAGAAAATGGAAGATGAAGAAGGTGGAAAATCAGAAAACGATGAAAAGCGACTAAGTACAATGAAGTGGAGATGATAGAGTTGGAAGATGTAGTGATTTAATTTACAGAAATGAAAAAGAAAAGAAAACAAATATTTACCTTCTTTTCACCAAAAGCTTACCTTGAGTTCTTAGCTTCAATGTTACCTTGAATTGGAGGCAGTTAGCGCATAGCCCATAAGAGTCGAGTGTTGGTCTCTTCCACATTACATCATCAAGATACGCAAGCATGAAATGATACAGAGAGACTCACAATTCCATCGTCATGAGCTATCGGTGGCACTCGCAAAGGCAAGGCTCTTTCGATGCTTTTAGACTCACTTGGAAGGTAGTTGTACCAAAAAGAAAGGTAAAATAGAAAAGAAGAAGAGAACTAAAAAGAACATACAAGGAAATAGCATTGATTTGATTTCATAACAATCGAAGAAAAGAAATAAAACCTTACACCAATTGTCACTTTTAGCTCAAGCTTCAGTCTTGTTCTTCGATGAAAGTTGATCTCCTCAGAATTACATAAATGAAAACTAAATTACATTAAAAAGAAAAGCAAAAACCTAAACTAAGAAATGAAAAACTAGGCTAAATCCTAATCTGCCTGCCTTCTCCTTGCTCAGCTAAAACCAGTATTTATAGGCAAAAAACCTAAAGGAGAAGATCCCAGGAAGATTGGGGGAATATCCTGGTCTGATGTATTTCCCGTATCTTCTTCTGATTTTCTTGTTTTTTTCTTCAAAAGTTGACAAAACAGCCTTTGATTGTGCTTGATTCAGGGAGGATTCTTCTCAACCTTCCTTATATGCCAAGATTTTGCCTTGATTCAGGGAGGATTCTTCTCAACCTTCCTTATATACCAAGATTTTGCCCACAGGGAGGATTCTTCTCAACCTTCCTTATATGCCAAGATTTTGACCTGAATTCTTCATCTTGATTCAGGGAGGATTCTTCTAAACCTTCCTTATATGCCAAGATTTTGCCCTGATTTCTTCATTTCAAATTTATTCTGAATTAATCAGAATTTGGTGGGCTTTTGGGCTTGTTTCTCTTCATCTCCTTAAGGAATGGGCCTGCAAATAAATTAAACATTTAATTAGGACAAAGCAGATTTTATTCTATAATAAGTATGGAAATATGATAATAAATGTGCAACATTAGTGACCAATCACACCCCCATGCCTATCTTTTGCTCGTCCTCGAGCAAAACAACTAAACTATACTAAGGATTATTAAACCACTTCGCAGGTCACGCGATTGCACTGAGCATGTGCAACAAGCCGTTAAACCTCTAGGTTTCCCCTAGAGGACGAGTTTTGTTTCGTGAGGGTTTTCAGTGGATTACACCCACAAAAACCATAAAGAAAGAGAAACAAAGAGTTAGTATTTTCGAAAAGCATTTTGAAAGGAAAAAATATTTGAAATATAATTGTAAGATCTAAGCAATCTATAAGTTATAGGAAAACTGAATTTTTCATTCCTAAACTTAGTCTCTATTCAAAAATTTGTTATCAATTAAAGTAAGGAGTCAAGTTGTACTTCTCATCTAGTCTATTACTTTACCCTAAGTCATATGCACTTGTGACTGTGAAAATTTTGACTAAGGGTTCATTAACTCTAACTCTTATGCCTTATTTATATATATAATTTTTTTTTGGTGGTATTATTCCTTAGTTTAGGCTTTCTAATCTGCCCATGTAACGAGCCTTTAATCGATGACTCCCAAACCAGACGGCCTTAGGGCACCGGGTGAGAAGACACCCCTTGGACTTAAGGACTCAAGCAAACAAGGCCACAAAACTAAGAATTTTATTATATGGACCTCTTTTAGGCGTGAACACTTATGCTTTATTAGGCACAAATACCCAGCTTAATCAGAGGATTTTTATGTATTTTTTTCTTTTCAAACTTATCTAATCATCTTTCGCATAAATACTAAGGCTTTCTTAGGCCAAAGCACCTAGCTAATCAATAATTAGATTTGTTTATCTTTTTTTTTTTATAAGGCATAAGAATCTTTGTTTTTGAACCCTAAGTGTGTAAGTGTATGAAGGGTGCATATTTCATCAAGGTAAAGATCAAGACTAAATTACTTTGACAAATTTTCTTCCTAACCCTAAAAATCAAACAAATAATCTTATTTTGACCAAGTATAAGAAATCCTAATTTAGATTTTCCTATTCCTTAAAATTAACTTAATTTCTTACAAAAAATATGTCAAAATATTGTTTCTATTTTCAAAAAATTTTTAAAAGTAAAGAAAATGTTAATTTTTTTATTTTTTATTTTTTTAAACAAAAAGAAAGTTATGTTAGACCCTCCCCCACACCTATCTCATGCATTGTCCTCAATGTATGAATTAATGCATAGATGCATGAAAAAGAAGAAAGGGAAGGAAAAGGTTACCTTAAGGTGGTGGTTCCGGTGGCGGTCTGATTGGTCCACGAAACGCGGCCCAATCAACTTTTCTTGGGTCTCAGAGGAACCCACCAGAAATATCTTTAATATAACCCATTAAAAGATAAATCCATGAAGGATCTTTATTAAATATTTAACCCCATCTAATTTCCATATTCCATAACTAATTTCGGAGTCAAATTTGTCAACCACCTCGTCCCAGAATGGAGTATGAAATGATAGAACAGTTGACTTGGACTCAGGAAGGACAGGAACTAATACCGACTCAGGAAGGTGACTTAAGTCAAGTAAAGGTTCAGGAGTCGAAATAGGTTCAGAAATTGGGTCCAAGTCAAGAAGTTGAAACTCAAGTCCACATGTATTTTCTAACAATGGAATGTGACCTAATATGGGTGATTCCAGTTCAGGGATGAGAGGTGACGGAATCAAAACCGACTCTAGAATATTATCCAAGTTTGGTAATAGAACAGGAGTCAATATTGATTCAGAAAGTTGAACTGGATCACAAATTTGAGAATCTATGTCACATATCTCATTGAGTTCAATATCATAAAAATGAGAACTTGCCAATTGTCAATAGGATCTTCAAAAGTGTATAATTGGTCAAGTTCAATATGATCCTCAAAGATGGGTGATTCAATTTCATTATGAATTGGTACAGGATCCAATGTTGACTCTGGGAAAAGATCGAAATCAGGTGAAGATACCGGAGTCATAATCGAATCGGGAATTAAAATAGAATCACTAAGTTGGGGTTCAGGATCATATTCATTTTCAAGTTCTATTTCAGGAAAAGGATAACTTGCTAAACTGTCAATATCTTTTTCAAAATTTGGAGTTTGGGCAAGTTCAAATGGTTGTTCTGAAATGAAATCTTGATTTCTAAAACTACATGATTCTTCGGCTCTAACAGAATAGTTAGTGACATCAGGACGGTGGGAACGTAGAGATTCGACCATCATATCTATGTCACGGTTACGAGTGTTTTGAGCCTGAGTCATGGATTCAAGCATCTTTTTATAGTTGATAGGTTCATTGTTTTGATGAAAAGATGAAGAATTGTCTTGGAAGTGGTAGTGAAATTGTGAGTCCATCAGATTTTTGGATTTATGTTTGGACTCACGTATACTCATTTCCATAATTGATGGTTTCCTATTTTGGACGGGTGGAACTGAGTATGAATCTTGAACATAATATGGACTGGGTGGAGAAGGAGGACAATTTGGTTGAAAATCTGACTCGGGGTAGGTGAATCCCCACTGACTCTGTGAAGAGTTGAAATCGTTATGAAAATTATAGTCATACGATGGGGGTATGGGTCATATTGATTCGGATAAGACCAATCCGGCACACTAGGTTGGTCAAAGTTGTGATATGCCGGGTTGATAATATCCGAAAAAGAATTCGATGTGTAATATGGATCATTATTAAAGTTGAAAAATTATTATTATAGTCCATATCACACAATAGAATACAAACAAAGAAAAATAAACAAACAAAAAAGAAAAAAAAATTCTAGCCTAAGTTAGGGTAGACTTAGGACCTAGACGACTCCTAACTGGTTAGACTGTCCACGGGAGGTCTAATGTAGACTTTAACCACAAGCTAATCAGCCAGGTCAGGGCAAGGTTGGTGGGAGGTTTTCCGTCAAAGACGTTCCTTAATTAAATAACCACCAACCTTCGGGCTTTCGGCCCTCAATCCCTTTCCTAGACACTGATTTTGTAGGAGTTAGATTCCAACATTTTTTCCCCTTAGGATAATCTCCTAATTGAGTCCGAGATGTCCCTAGGGCCAACGTCTACTCAATTTTAGTTAGGATTGGGTTAGTGAGTGCTTGGAATCTGATTTTTGGGCTAAGGAAGGGTGATTAAATCCCCACCTTATCTTGTTATGGGTTAGTGCCCTTAAGATAAATTTGTGCAAGTGTACAAGATATGTAAATACGATTCACTCAAAGCGATGAAAATCAACCAAGAGATGATTCCTATTCTACATGCAATGCAGACGTACCTTGCTCCAGCACTCTTCAACAGTAAATATAAATGAATTGAAAAGACACGTGCCTAAAATGCAAACGTCTAATCAATTTTTAACTTTTGCAACAAATGTTTTACTGTTGATTATTAGCAGGTTTTTGTGATGGCATATAAGAAATAAAGAATTGCAGCAAACTAGAATTTGCAAAGCAAGCAGCCCTGCAAAAACCTGTTAGTAGTCAACTCGTCCTTACCGCGGATCCGCGGCTTTTGCTGTGGGAACGCGGCAATTCAGAGGGCAATGGGTCTCTGCTTTCTAGAGCAGAGGCCCAATACCACTTGTATGTCACTGCAATATTAATTTCCTGCTTTGATTGCCCTGTAACCTGCAACAGAGAAGAAAATTCGTTTTAGTTCTAAAAAATTTTCAAGAAAAATTCAGATTTCAATAAAACATGTTACCCTCCCCGGCAACGGCGCCAAAATTTTGATTGAGGCAAAACCTGCACAAAAATACGAAATTTCAGATCTTATAATAAAAATGTGCAAGTGCTCAATTCTACCGCTATAGCAAGTGGCTATGCGGGTCGTGATCCACAAGGAGGGTTTGCGATGGAAGCGTTACAGTTCTTTATTGAAATCTTTTAAGAAAATAAAACGAAGGTTCTTCTCTGTTTTTAGTTATGAAAATGAAAAAGAAAGTTATCTTAAAGTTAAAAGAAAATGGAAGATGAAGAAGGTGGAAAATCAGAAAACGATGAAAAGCGACTAAGTACAATGAAGTGGAGATGATAGAGTTGGAAGATGTAGTGATTTAATTTACAGAAATGAAAAAGAAAAGAAAACAAATATTTACCTTCTTTTCACCAAAAGCTTACCTTGAGTTCTTAGCTTCAATGTTACCTTGAATTGGAGGCAGTTAGCGCATAGCCCATAAGAGTCGAGTGTTGGTCTCTTCCACATTACATCATCAAGATACGCAAGCATGAAATGATACAGAGAGACTCACAATTCCATCGTCATGAGCTATCGGTGGCACTCGCAAAGACAAGGCTCTTTCGATGCTTTTAGACTCACTTGAAAGGTAGTTGTACCAAAAAGAAAGGTAAAATAGAAAAGAAGAAGAGAACTAAAAAGAACATACAAGGAAATAGCATTGATTTGATTTCATAACAATCGAAGAAAAGAAATAAAACCTTACACCAATTGTCACTTTTAGCTCAAGCTTCAGTCTTGTTCTTCGATGAAAGTTGATCTCCTCATAATTACATAAATGAAAACTAAATTACATGAAAAGAAAAGCAAAAACCTAAACTAAGAAATGAAAAACTAGGCTAAATCCTAATCTGCCTGCCTTCTCCTTGCTCAGCTAAAACCAGTATTTATAGGCAAAAAACCTAAAGGAGAAGATCCCAGGAAGATTGGGGGAATATCCTGGTCTGATGTATTTCCCGTATCTTCTTCTGATTTTCTTGTTTTTTCTTCAAAAGTTGACAAAACAACCTTTGATTGTGCTTGATTCAGGGAGGATTCTTCTCAACCTTCCTTATATGCCAAGATTTTGCCTTGATTCAGGGAGGATTCTTCTCAACCTTCCTTATATACCAAGATTTTGCCCACAGGGAGGATTCTTCTCAACCTTCCTTATATGTCAAGATTTTGACCTGAATTCTTCATCTTGATTCAGGGAGGATTCTTCTAAACTTTCCTTATATGCCAAGATTTTGCCCTGATTTCTTCATTTCAAATTTATTCTGAATTAATCAGAATTTGGTGGGCTTTTGGGCTTGTTTCTCTTCATCTCCTTAAGGAATGGGCCTGCAAATAAATTAAACATTTAATTAGGACAAAGCAGATTTTATTCTATAATAAGTATGGAAATATGATAATAAATGTGCAACATTAGTGACCAATCACGTGTTTCAAGGCTTTTAACATACTGTTAATCATTACAATAGACATTAATGACAACTCTCTTTGGAAGTCTTGATCATGTAGAACTCTTGAATAGGCTTGTGCAAAAGAGCTCCATTGAAATGGCTTTACAAATGTATTATCAAAAGCAAGTTCCAACATTCTCCCCCTTTTTGATGAAGACACTTTGTGTGTACGAATACTCCCCCTGCAGAAAATATATTATATGTTTTCTTCTTGCAGAAAATATGTTCTCCTCCTGCAGAAAACAGGTTTTAGAAAAACATGTGTTCTCCCCCTGCAAAAATTATATTATAACAAATATATATAATAAATGTTCTAAAATATTTTTCTCATCAAACTTCTTATATGGTACCTGAAAGATAGACATTAGAATGGTACCAATTATTAGAAGATCAAAGCATTAACCTTTAGGAGACCAAACCCAATTTGAATTTGATTTTCATCTGTTAGTATACACATAATTGCATGAATTACATATATCATGTATGTATGATGCAATATAAGTATTTTTATCAACAATGCTTAAGTTTTTAAGAATCCATATGAACTTATTCTTAATTCTTTTTGAAATAATATCAGTATTTCTTTTCACAAAAGAATTATATGGATTACTAACATATGTAGATTTTTTAAAAAATCCAAGACCATAATGATTATGTGACATCTTTTGATATGATAACAAATCATTCAACTTTACTTTTCATTGATTAAATAATGTAGTCACATTTTTCAAAATCTTTTCATACTTCAATTTGAAAATTGATATGTCTTTATCTAAAACTGAAATTCTTTCATTTAACGACATAATTTCTCTTTTCAATAAAACATTATTTTGTAATAAATTCTTATTATCCATTTTTAATTATGATATCACTTTTTCAAAATCATCTTTTTGAGAATTTATAGAAGAAATTTGAGAAGCATAATAAGAATTTTCTTTGAAAAGTTTTTCATTTTCTTTTGTCAAAACTTTATTCTTTATCTTTTCATTCTTAAGATCATTGTATAATTCTTGAAATGCATCGAAGAGTTCAGAAAATTGTATCTCATCTTCTTCTAGAGTCATGTAACAGATGTTGGCATGTTCAGTGGTTTCTTCTTCATCAGAGGAAGAGGAATCACTATTTTCTCATGAAGCTTGGTAGTCTTTCTTCTTTCTAAACTTTTTGCTCTTGAATTTACTTTTGTTTTGAGCAAAGGGTAATCCTTCTTTATATGGCCTGTTTTATTTCAATTAAAACATTTAAACTTACCTTGCTTCAAGAACTTTCTGAATTTTTTTGAAAGCATTGCCATTTCGTCTTCATCGTTATTTGAATTGTCCGTGTCTGAGGATGCATGGAAGGCAAGTTCTTTCTTCTTTGAGAGAGATTGTTGTTCATCCTTCTTTCTGTCTTCGAGTTGCACTTCATATGCCAGTAGATTACCAATAAGGTTTTCTAACGACATTGTTGAGAGATCATTCGCTTCTTCTATTGCAGTTATCTTCTTCTCCCAATCTGATGTGAGTGCACAAAGGATCTTGCGAACTTTTCTACTTGGGTGTATTCCTTTCCAAGGGATGCTAAGGAATTGGTTATGTCGGTGAATCTTGTAACCATTTCTGAGATGGTTCATTCTCTTTCATTTTGAAAAGTTCAAAGCTGTGGACAAGAATAGAAATTTTAGATTTCTTAACCTTATTTGTGCCTTCATGTGTTACCTGTAGAGTGTGCCATATTTGATTTGCAGAAGTGACTGTTGACACACGGTCGAATTCTTCTTTGGTTAAGGCATAGAATAAAGCATTCATCGCTTTGGCATCAAGGTTCGCATTCTTCTTTTGATCATCACTCCAAGAGGTGTAGTTGGTTGTCGGCTTGGTGTACGGTGCTTCTACTATGTTCCAAAGTTCATAGTTAAGCGATTGCAAGTAGATCTTCATTCTACACTTCCAATAGTTGTAATTGGATCTGTCAAATAGCGGTGGACGTTGTGTAGAATGTCCTTCTTTGAATTGTGACGAAGGAAATTCTGTTGCCATCCTTGTATGTTGTTGACTGGATATGCAGGGCTTGTATGTCAGGCCATGCTCTGATACCAAATTGTTGAACCCGCTCTGATACCAATTGTTGGTCCCGAGATGATGCCAATTGTAGGATCTACTATACACGTCAACACTCAAACAAAGATATTAGCCTAAATATAAAGTACTTGCAATAAAGGAAATTAAATCACAGAAAAGATAACAAATGCAAACACAAGTGATTTATCCTGCTTCGGACCTCGTGACCTACATCCAGTCCCCAAGCCACCCGCTTGAGATTTGCCTTTATCCTTTGACTTTGTATACCCAAAATCAACACCTTGCACACCACTTGACAAATTCCCTTTGCCAAATGTGTACAACTCTTCTTATAAACAAGAAGACCACAACACCTTGTACAAATTCTCTTCAACCCGAAGATGCTCTTGTACAATGCTCCTCTTTGAGTGATTACAAACTTTCCTATAAGCCTTGAATCTGTATGTGATCGTGGACAAGGGCTATTATAGGTGGACTCTCAGAAATCTTTATTATAGAGTAGGAATTTGAATGAATAACTGAAAGTGTAAAACAATTTTCTGAAATCAGATTTTTTTCAATAGAGTTTTTGGGTAGAAAACTATTGATTTGAATTGGTGTTTTTAGCCTAGGACAACACCCTTATTTATAGGTGAAATCTATAGTCAGTTAGGGTAGTTATCAGGATAAATTTGAATTTTGAAACGTTGGATAAAACACCAGAATTCAATAACTGTACAACAGTTACAAACTGCTATAAGTCGACTAGGGGTTGGGGGTTGTCGACTAGTATAGGCAAATTTGACTGGGTTAGTCGACTACTCTGGGGTATAAGTCGACTACATAAGACTGAAATAGATATGCAAGTTTCTGAAAACTATAATTAATCGACCAGCAAGAATTATAAGTCGACTACAACATGTATTAGTCGATTAGTCATTTTGATAAGTCGACTAACAACCCTATTAGTCTGCTAATAGAAAGGGTCAAGTCTGCTAATAGCAAGGGTCAAGTCTACTAATAGGAAGGGTCAAGTCTACTAATAGACTAATGATGTGTATGTGTGTTTCAAGACTTTTAATATACTATTAACCATTACAATACACATCAATAGCAACTCTCTTTGGGAAGTCTTGATCATGTAGAACTCTTGAATAGGCTTGTGCAAAAGAGCTCTATTGAAATGGCTTCACAAATGTATCATCAAAAGTAAGTTCTAACAAACTTCTGCTCTACAATTCTAGGTTTCATCTCTTTGCTGGCAATTTAAAAATTTGATGGTCAGGACCTTTCATGGTACACTGTATTTTCACACGGTGCAGTAGAAATTTCTGATCCTAGGAATGGTCAAGTTTTCAAGGTCAACAGACAAAGACTCAAGCCGTTCTTGGCCACCGATCTTGAGTTAGATGTCGATAAGGTTATTGATCTCTATGACCCATCTTATAACTGACCCAAGATTGCATGATGTTTTTCCTTCTTCGCTGTAAATAGATAAATCATTCAAGGAAAATAAAAAATATATAAAAAGAAATAAAAAATAACAAAAATAATAAAAAAAATAATAAAAAATAAATAAAAATAGGACTTTTCTTGTGTATATATTTTATATTGAAAACCCAAATCCTAGGTTAGGAAATTCTCCTATACCTAGGGTTAAAAAAAGAAGCTAACATACCCCTTCTCCTATATATACCCTCTCTTCCTCTCTCCCGTGACCCAACTCTAGACTTAATCCCGGATCTAAAGAGAAGAAGTGAGAGCACCGAATTTACCCAAAACCCACCCCCTGTTTCCTATTTCCTGCTGCGGAAACCCTCAAATTGTCGCGGATCCGCGACAATTCTGGGTACCCTGAGCGCTGCCAAGGTTCCACTAGTGCAATTTTGTGCATAGATCGTGGATCTCCCATTGATCTTCTTGAACTATTGCTTGGATTGCTCATAGAATTTCGTACTTGGTATTTTCTCCCAAGAATTTTAGAGGAGGTTTGAATTCTCTGATCCTTTTCTTCCACGTATTTTTCAAGATTAGATTCATGGTACCCTCTATCTTTAGTGAGAAGGACTTTTCTAGGATATTGAATGATGTTAATGGGTATGGCCATGTATTCTTGGATAGGATTAGAGAGCGCCACTGGTATGATCTTGTTTATGATAACTCTGAGTCTAATGCATTTTATTGTCTTGAACTTGTCAAAATTTTCTACACATGCATAGACACTTTCATAATTGATCATGATCATAACCATTTCACAGTGCATGTCGACACTTGGGATCTCCTCATTTCAATCGACACGATCCAAGAGGTCACATAGATCCCCAATTCACCACAACACACTGAACCCCTACCCCTTATTTATTACATGACAACCATGGGTGCTCTGTGTATGGAGCAGGACCGTGGGCTCAAGGCGAACACCACTTTTCGCAATGTCCATTATGTTGGACGATGGATCCAACACAACATATTAGGCCTTGACCACATGTCATCTTTCAATAGGTCTGTGATGCAGATTATCCACAGCCTAATGACTAGGCAGCACACGGTCTGCTTGATGATTAGTCTCTAAAACTGCATATTTAATATCACATCTTCACATTTATTTCATATTAAATTCTGCTAATAACACCTCTCTTGCATGTTTCTAGGTCCATGGTGTGCAATGAAGGAGAAAACCCTAAATCACCATTTAATGGGTGATTAAAGGCCTATAATATAGCCATTGACCTTGGAGAGCTGTTTTATCGAAACCAGGGGCTGAAAATCAGAAACCGGGCACTGAGACCGATAGGGGACAAACGGGACAGCGCGCGGCCCAAAGCCTCGCGCGCGGCTCGAAGCCTCGCGGGCAGCTCTAGAAGAGCCGCAGAAACTTGGCTTTTGTCGTGTTTCTACGGCCATATATAGACTGTCTAAAAATTATTTGAAGATAAGTCATTAGAAAATAGAGTCCAAACTGTAGACGCAAAGCGGCACAACCACTAGTGCAGTATCAAGACGTGAAAGTTGAAACCTGCGTCTTAATAACCAAGACGCAGAGCTCGAAAGCCGCGTCTCAGCACCACTATAGTACCAAGACGCAAGGGTCAAAACCCGCGTCTCTACCTTACTGCAGTGGCCAAGATGCGGAGCTTGAAACTTGCATCTCAGACATCCTACCTAGACGCAGAGTTCGAAGCCCGCATCTCACTTGAAGCTTAACGCAGTATTGGAAGTTCGCGTTTCTCAAGCATCACTTCAGTGACAAAACGCGAGGCATAAAGCCTTCGTCATGGTTACAACTACCCTCATTACTGGGTCAATTACGACCCACGTAATGAGAGAGTTAACCTCCATTATGGAGTATTTTTAAGGGACACTTTTACCCCTGAAACCTCTATAAATAGCCCAGTGCTATGAAAGAGGGGTCGAAAAAATCTGATCAGAAGAACTTCGGTTGTAAGCCGTAGAAGGACCAAGATCTCCAGCTAAAAGAAAAAGAGAGTTCAACTCATCTAACAACTTGCTGCGTACAAGTTTATTTTTGCCTATGGTCTTTTTGAGATTCTTGCTGGACAGAAGCTGTGTTACTTCGTCCACTATCCAAAGAGAAGATTCCCAAGAGGTCTTGACGTTCACCGGGTCAACGAAAAACAAGATTCACTTTCTATCGCCACATCAAGAACTAAGCATTAAACAAAGGGGAGATTCGAGCTTAAATATCTTCCCTCTCTTGTAACTGGATTATTGATCTGTTGTAATTTTCTTTACAATCAAATAAAGAATATACACGCCTCTTTAATTTTCCCACCAAACAAGAGATGGCGACTCCGCTAGGGAACATGATTAGTCACATATATCGCATTTACATTGTCACCTTACCATACTTTTTAGCTAATAAATCCTATTAATAAGTCTTCTTTTTCTTTGTTAAATGTAGGCCCAAGTGCTAAAAGAAAGAAAAGAGAAACAAGCCCAAAAGCCCACCAAATTCTGATTTAATTCAGAATAAATTCGAAATGAAGGAATCAGGGCAAAATCTTGGCATATCAAGAGGTTGAGAAGAATCCTCCCTGAATCAAGCGGTTGAAGCCACACAATCAAAGGCTATTTCATCAACTTTTGGAGCAGAAACAAGAAAACCAGCATAAGATACGGGCAAATCATCAAACCAGTGTTCTCCACCAATTGGGGTGTGGCCACATGGCCACACCAGGGCCGCGGAAACATGGCCCTAGCCACGTTTTCGCGGCCAAGTTGAGTCAGTTGGGGGAGCGTTTGCTCCCCCAATCTTCCTAGGTTTCCCCCCTTTTGGTTTTGCCCTATAAATACTAGTTTCAGCAGAGCAAAAGGGGACGATCATGCAGAGATAGGATTTAGCCCAGTTTTCCATTTTTTATTGTAGGTTTTTGTTTTTCTTTTCATGTAATTTTTAGTTTTAATTTATGTAAATCAGAGAAGATCAGAGTTTCATAGGAGAACGAGAACGAAGCTTGTGCAGAGATTGACACCGGTGTAAGATTTTCTTCTTTTCTCTTATTGTTATGAAATCGAATCTGTAGTTTCCTTTTGTATGTACTTTATTTTCGTGTTCTTCTTCTTCTCCTCTACTTTTCTTCTTTGGATACAATTGCTCTCCAAGTGAATCTAAAAGCATCGAAAGAGCCTTGCCTTTGCGAGTGCCACCGATAGCTCATGATGATGGATTTCGAGTTTCATTCGTATCACTTCATACTTGCAACGTCTTAATGATATAATGTGGAGGAACGGGAATCAACTCTTATGGGCTATACGTTGATCGCCTCGCTTCAAGGTAACATCATTGCAAAAGATTCAAGGTAGGTATTTTGCCAAAAGAAGTAAGTAATTTTTAGTTTCTTTTCTTTTCTTTTATTCTTTAGTTTAGAACACCAACAATACCCACTTCTTTCCATTTTCAATTTCTTTGTAAATAATCATTCTCCATTTTTCTCCACCTTCTCCATCTATCACTTTCTTTCTAACTTAACTATAGCTCTTTTTCTCTTTTCTTTTTAAGAACTAAAGAACTTTAACTAAACTTTGTATCTTAAAAGAAGACTTACTAAAAAGCTTCCATCGCTAGTCCCTCCTTGTGGATCACGACCCGCATAGCCACTTGCTATTGCGATAGAATTAAGCACTTGCACATCTCTATTTTAAAGTTCTAAAATTCCGTATTTTTGTGCAGGCCAAGCTCAATCAAATTTTTGGCGCCGTTGCCGGGGAGGGACAGTAAGTTACTCTCTTTAAAAGTTCACATTTTTTGTTAACTTTCTTCTTTATTTTTTTTGTACAGATTCAACAACAAGGAATTCTTGCTGCAGTGGACATATAAGTGGCCTTGGACTTTGCTCAAGAAAGCAGAGCCAAGAAACCCTCAGATTTGCTACATTTTAGTGGCAAAACTAAGTGAACTACTAACCTGTATTCTTGCAGGTTGTCTGAATTAAAAATCTGAATTTCTGTAGCATTTATCTCCTTGTTTGACTCATTGTATATATATTTTTAACACAACAATAAAAAGTTGATTGTAAATGTTAAAAATGATTTAGACTTTGCATTTAGGCACGTGTCTATTTCATTTCATTTTTTTATTTACTGTTGAAGAGTGTTGGAGCCAAGGTATGTGTGCATAGCATTTAGTATAAGGTTCATTCTTGTATGATTGCTTGAATGTTACTTTTTCTATATACTTGTACACTGCACTAAATTGACTTAAGGGCTTGTCCTATAAACAAGATAAGGTGGGGAAGTCATTATCCTCCCTTAGTCCACAAACAATCTCCTCACTCACTAACCCCATGCCTAACTAAAAATGAGTAGACGTTGGCCCTAGGGACATCTCGGACTCAATTAGGAGATTATCCTAAGGGAAAAGGTGTTAGAATTTGACTCCTGCCAAATCAGTGTCTAGGAAGGGGATTAAGGGCCGAAAGCCCGAAGGTTGGTGGTTACTTAATTAAGAAACGTCTTTGACGGATAACCTCCCACCAATCTTGCCCTGACCTGACTGATTAGCTTGTGGTCAAAGTCTGCATTATACCTCCCGTGGATAATCTAACCAGTTAGGAGTCGTCTAGGTCATAGGTCTACCCTAACTTAGGTTAGAATTTTTTCTTTTTTGTTTCCTTATTTGTTTGTTTTTTGTTTGTGTTTTATTGTGTGATATGGCTTATAACAACAATTTTTCCAATTTTAATAGTAATCCATATTACACACCAACCTCTTTTTCGGATTTACCAACCCGGCATATCATAACTTTAACCAACATAGTGTGCCGGATTGGTCTTATCCGAATCAATATAATCCATGACCCCAATCTTATAACCATAATTTCCAAAATAATTTCAACTCTTCACAGAGTCAGTGGGGATTCATCTCCCCCGAGTCTAATTTTCAACCAACTTGCCCTCCTTATCCACCTTGTCCATAATCTTTCCAAGATTCATACTCAGTTCCACCAGTCCAAAATAGAAAACCATCAATTTTGGAAATGAGTATGCGTAAGTCCAAACAAAAATCACAAAATCTGTGGACTCACAATTTCACCACCAATTCCAAGAGAATACTTCATATTTTCAACAAAACAATGAACCAATCAACTATGAAAAGATGCTTGAAGCCATACTCAGGCTCAAAACGCTCGTAATCGTGACATAGATATGATGGTCCAAACTCCACGTTCTCACCATTTGACCAGTTCTGATGTCACTAACCATTCTGTTAGAGCCGAAGAGTCATGTTGTTTTGGAAACCAAAGTTCCATTTCAGAACAATCATTTGAACTTGCCCAAACTCCAAATTTTGAAAATGATATTGACAGTTTGGCAAATTATTCCTTTCCTGAAATAGAACTTGAGAATGAATATGATCCTGAACATTAACTTAGTGATTCAATTCTACTTCCTGATTCAATTATGACTCCGGTGTCTTCACCTGATTTCAATCTTTTTTCCGAGTCAACATTGGATCCTGTGCCAATTCATCATAAAATTGAATCACTCATCTTTGATGATCATATTGAACTTGACCAATTTTACACTTTTGAAAGTCCTATTGACAAATTGGCAAGTTCTCATTTTTATGACATTGAACTCAATGAGAAATGTGACCTAGATTCTCAAATCTGTGATCCAGTTCAAATTCCCGAATCAATATTGACTCCTGTTTTGTTACCCGACTTGAGTAATATTTTAGGGTCAGTTTTGATTCCCACACCTATCATTCTTGAACTTGAATCACCAATATTAAGTCACATTCCATTGTTGGAAAATAAATATGGACTTGAGTTTCAACTTCTTGACTTGGACACACTTCTTGAACCAATCTCGACTCCTGAAGCTTTACTTGACTTAAGTCACCTTCCTGAGTCGGTATTAGTTCCTGTACTTCCTGAGTCTAAGTCAATCATTCTATCTTTTCACACTCCATTTTGGGACAAGGCGGTTGACAAATTTGACTCTGAAATTAATTATGGAATTTGAAAATTAGATGGGGTTAAATTTTTAATAAAATCCTTCATGGATACATCATTTTAATGGATTATATTAGAGAGATTTTTGGTGGGTTTTTCTGAACTCCATACAAAGTCGATTGGGCCGCATTTCGTGGACCAATCAGACCACCACCGGAACCACCACCTTAAGGTAGTATTTTCCTTCCCTTTCTTCTTTTTCATGCATCTATGCATTAATTCATACATTGAGAACAATACATCGAGGACAATGCATGAGATAGGTGTGGGGGAGGGTCTAACAGGTCTAATATAACTTAGGTTTTTTTTTCTTTTTATTAAAATTTTTTTTACTTTTAAAAACTTTTTGAAAATAGAAACAATATTTTGACATATTTTTTTGTAAGAAATTGAGTCAATTTTAAGGAATAGGAAAATCAAAATAGGATTTCTTAAACTTGGTCAAAATAAGATTATTTGTTTGATTTTTAGGGTTAGGAAGATAATTTGTCAAAGTAATTTAGTCTTGATCTTTACCTTAACGAAAAATGCACAGTTCATATACTTACACATTTAGGGTTCAAAAAATAAAGATTCTTATGCCTTATATAAAAAAAAAGTAGATCTATGAAAGATGAACAAATCTAATTATTGATTATCTAGGTGCTTTAGCCTAAGCAAGCCTTAGTATTTATGCGAAAAATGATTAGATAAGTTTCAGAAAAAAATATATAAAAATCCTCTGATTAAGCTGGGTATTTGTGCCTAATAAAGAATAAGTATTCACGCCGAAAAGGGGTTCAAATAATAAAATCCTTAGTTTTGTGGCCTTACTTGCTCGAGTCCTTAAGTCCTTGGGGGCGTTTTCTCACCTGGTGCCCTAAGACCGTTTGGTTTGGGAGTCATCGATTAAAGTTTCGTTACATGGGCAGATTAGAAAGCCTAATAGAACTAAGGAATAATACCACAAAAAATATATATAAATAAATAAGGCATAAGAGTTAGAGTTAAAGAACCCTGAGTCAAACTTCACAGTCACGATAGTGCATATGACTCAGGGTAAAGTAATAGACTAGGTGAGAAGTACAATTTGACTCCTTACTTTGATTGATAACAAATTTTTGAATAGAGACTAATTTTATGAATGAAAAATTCAGTTTTCCTATAACTTATAAATTACTTAAGTCTTACAATTATATTTCAAATATTTTTCTCTTTCAAAATGCTTTTCGAAAATACTAACTCTTTGTTTCTTTTTTTTTCTTTATGGATTTTGTGGGTGTAATCCACTGAAAACCCTCACGAGACAAAACTCGTCCTCTAGGGGAAACCTAGAGGTTTAACGGCTTGTTGCACATGCTCAGTGCAATCGAGTGACCTGCGAAAGTGGTCTAATAATTGATTAGAATTAGTCTGATGTTTTGCTCGAGGGCGAGCAAAAGATAAGTGTGGGGGTGTGATTAGTCACCTGAGAGTACGTGATTAGTCACATATATTGCATTTACATTGTCATCTTACCATACTTTTTAGCTAATAAATCCTATTAATAAGTCTTCTTTTTCTTTGTTAAATGTAGGCCCAAGTGCTAAAAGAAAGAAAAGAGAAACAAGCCCAAAAGCCCACCAAATTCTGATTTAATTCAGAATAAATTCGAAATGAAGGAATCAGGGCAAAATCTTGGAATATCAAGAGGTTGAGAAGAATCCTCCCTGAATCACGCGGTTGAAGCCACACAATCAAAAGCTGTTTCGTCAACTTTTGGAGCAGAAACAAGAAAACCAGCAGAAGATACGGGCAAATCATCAAACCAGTGTTCTCCACCAATTGGGTGTGGCCACATGGCCACTCTAGGGCCGGGGAAACGCGGCCTTAGCCGCGTTTTCGCGGCCAAGTTGAGTCAGTTGGGGGAGCGTTTGCTCCCCCAATCTTCCCGGGATCCCCCCTTTTGGTTTTTCCCTATAAATACTAGTTTCAGCAGAGCAAAAGGAGACGATCATGCAGAGATAGGATTTAGTCCAGTTTTTCATTTTTTAGTGTAGGTTTCCTTTTTTTCTTTTCATGTAATTTTTAGTTTTAATTTATGTAAATCAGAGAAGATCAGAGTTTCATAGGAGAACGAGAATGAAGCTTGTGCTGAGAGTGACACCAGTGTAAGATTTTCTTCTTTTCTCTTATTATTATGAAATTGAATCTGTAATTTCCTTTTGTATGTACTTTATTTTCGTGTTCTTCTTCTTTTTCTCTACTTTTCTTCTTTTGATACAATTGCTCTCTAAGTGAGTCTAAAAGCATCGAAAGAGCCTTACCTTTGCGAGTGCCACCGATAGCTCAGGACGATGGATTTTGAGTTTCATTCGTATCACTTCATACTTGCAACGTCTTGATGATATAATGTGGAGGAACGGTAATCAACTCTTATGGGCTATACGTTGATCGCCTCGCTTCAAGGTAACATCATTGCAAAAGATTCAAGGTAGGTATTTTGCCAAAAGAAGTAAGTAATTTTTAGTTTCTTGTCTTTTCTTTTATTCTTTAGTTTAGAACACCAACAACACCCACTTCTTTCCATTTTCAATTTCTTTGTAAATAATCATTCTACATTTTTCTCCACTTTCTCCATCTATCACTTTCTTTCTAACTTAACTATAACTCTTTTTCTCTTTTCTTTTTAAGAACTAAAGAAGAACTTTAACCAAACTTTGTATCTTAAAAGAAGACTTACTAAAAAGCTTTCATCGATAGTCCCTCCTTGTGGATTACGACCCGCATAGCCACTTGCTATTGCGGTAGAATTGAGCACTTGCACATCTCTATTTTAAAATTCTGAAATTCCGTATTTTTGTGCACAATCAGAACACTTTCTCTACCGATGAGCAAGTCGTGGCGCATGGTGACGTCACCTACATGAGAAAAATGGTCGAATCACTTATTGTGGAGTTCGACCAGGCAAAGTATGAAGAGTTTCTCTCTTCTGGCTCCAAGAGCCCTAGGGTGCGACAGTACCGCAAGGTCTCCTCGGGGACCCGCTCTCAAGTCCGCTCTGAGATCCTTTCAGATGTGATTGACAAGAAGAGTGCCATTGCTAACCATATCACACGTAACACCCGCGTCAATGTCTCCTATGAGACCCGCGAGGTTAGCGTTGATGATATTCAGTCCGTTCATACCCGTCCTTTTCCTTAGTTCCCGGTTACTGGGGTTTTCCAGTAACCCGTACGGCGTAATGGAACACTGAACGTCGACAGAGACGACGCGCGCGTCAACTACAGGCGCAAGAAGCTGGAACAACCATCATCCAGCAGATATAGAACGTGAGGCTCAAGCCTGCGTCTCTTCTAAGTTACGTCAGACGCGTGAAGTCTACGTATGCAGACCAAAACGTGAAGCCCAACAGGCTTGCGTTTCTGAGACTTCACTTCCCGAACGCGATGTTCAGCAGCGCGAGGGCTATACTTCTTCTCAGAGACACGAGACCCGCGTTTCTACAACCAAACACAGAATTGAGAAAGTCCATGTGTCTTAACCGTTGCTAACCAAATGCGACAATCAGCAATGTGAGGATCGAATCTCTGCTCAGCAGAGGCACGAGACCCACGTTTCAAAGTCAAAACTCAAGAGCTTCGCCTGTTTTACACAATGTGAGCTCCGTGTTTCTGAACCCTGCGTCTCAGATTCTCGACGTAAGGGTGGCTCTCAGAAGCTGAAAAGCCCTCGATAACTCGAGGCCAATCTCTTTGATCTCCCTCTGACAGATCTAAGAGATTATTTGACAAAGAAAAGGAGTGCTAATCAGATCACTCCATCTTGTTGCTATGAATGGCTCATCACGACAATCCTCTCTGAATGCCGCTGCAGCTCACATACAAGCAAACAATCGGCATTCAGACGATTGACCTCGACCTCCCCATCAGCTCACAGAAGGAAAGCTTTCTCTGACATAGAGTACCCTGAAGTCACTGCAAACATGACAAGTAGAAGTAGGAGAAAATAATCGACGGTCAGCTTCGACGAGTCTGATACGGAACCAGAAGGACTGTACCAGCATACTCGCACTCGGACTGCTGCGGTCGCCCTGATCAACTACAGTGCCCTATCTTGGGACATTGAAGTAAGTGAATCACACTCCGCCATTGTAGAATCGGGACTCAAACTCTTTCATAGAGAAGGAAGCCTTTTCGTACATGACAAATACTCTTGAGGAGACGCTTTGAAAAACACGCCCAGGTCCAGAGGAAACAATTCGATATGATTCATGCTCAACAAGAATCTATTGATACCCTCAAGCAGATGCTTGCACAATTGCTTGAAGATAAGAGGAAGTCAACCGAGAAAGCTTCTTCTTGAAATCACCTAGAAGGAGGTGAATAGGTGATAATGCTAATCAATGCACAAATTAAAATGTTGTGATGCAATGATCACCCAAAACAAGACTAGAAGCCGAATACCCCGTGAAGGGCTCTGAACTCCTTCCTCGTGATTCCTCTAGATAAGAGTTTGAGGTGCGTATTACAATCTTGTTGTATGAGTATAGATCGACAATATAGCAATGAATATAAATATAGCAATGAATGTAAAGCAAGTAAATGAAGCAAATAAACCAATCACAAACACTGAGATTTGTTTCGAGGGTCGAGCACCCAGCTCTACGTCTCTGCCTTCACCCAGAAGGATTTCCGATCCACTAGAACTTCCACAAAGGATTACAACTACTAGGGAGTACCCAACTCCTCAATCACACTCATCTAGTCCAGAGATAGTGGAGCCACAAATACAATATTCACTGGATGATCAAAAGACCACAAACTCTCTCTTAAAAAAATTTTTCCCTTACAAAAATCCTATAGAATAATATGTAGGATTGAAGCTCAAGTAATGTAAGTGAAAAAGAGAATAATTTGAAGAGAGTTTTGAATCAAAAACTTCAGTAAAGTGATTAGTATACAAAAGTGCATATTTTACCATATCATTCCCATGCATTTTAGCAAATAAATAAATAATTTTTACTCATCTTCTCTATATATTTACAGGTCCACAACTGAAATGAGAGAAAGCCCAATAATCCTTTAATTAGCAATAATTAAAGTGATTTATTCAAAGCCCAGAATAAAGCCCAAATTTGAGCCCAGGATCTAGAGAATTCTACGCAACAACTCAAGATTCTAGAAGGCCACGTGGATAACAACCTCGTAACAAACTTGTAACAAAAATTTGGGATCCAACGGCCACAAAAGTGCCGTGACTTGCCGCAAATCCACCGCAAAATCTGGGCCGTTCAGTCCCAGATTTTTGCCACCTGTTCGTCTTCTGGAGAGTTCTCTCAGGGTCTATAAATACTGCACTTGGACCTGCGAGCAAAGACTGAACAGAGAAGAGAGAGAGATTAGTGTAAAGCTTTGTAATTTTGTTTTTCTCTAGGATTTTTTGTAGCTCTCTATGATCTTCTTCTTCCCTAGAAATCATTGCAAGAGAGAGTTGTAAGAGAGAGAGAGCTTGTGTAATCAAGGAGTGACAACTTGAAGCAATGCAAGGATTCATCCATTCTCTTCATCTCTACTTGAGCTTGGTTCTAGTTTAATTGCTTTCTTTACTTGATTTCTTTACTTTCTTGCAATTTACTTCATGCTTTGCTTTTCTTCATTAATGGCTTGTAGCTAATTTTTCTACCATGTACTAGCTAACCACTAGCCTTGCTAACTACTAACTCATGGGTGATTGCTATCTTTAATCTTGCAAGTGTATGATCTTCTCTTCTCCGATGGGTTTCTTTCATTGCTTGGCAAGTATCTTGTTGTAATTCTCCATATGATTCATGTGTGCCTCATTTAGAGCCTTGTCTTTGAACAAGTGCCTTGATGGAACATGGAGATGGATCACCAATATGCTATTTGATGTACAACTTCTTTAAGTCCATTATTGAATGTTGTATGTTCTTCATTTGCATCCCTTGAGTGTAGCTCTTTTGATTCCATTATTGAAAGTCTAACTTGTAGGCCTATGACATCTATGGAGGCTACAAGACAAGTCCAAGAATGAGCTCCCATCATCCAAGTGGGAAGGTAATTAGACCAACACGCAAGACAAATCTATGCCGATGAATCAACATGAGGCACGCATTCACTATCACGGAGTTTAGTAAGTCTTTAGCAAGGTAGTAAGGTTAGCTAGTCATGGTTTTCTTTTATTCAAAGTCTTTTTAAAGTTTTCTTTTCTTTTTAGTGTGAATACCAAAGCAAACCTCTTCTTGATTTCTTTTCACTTTCATCATGAACATATCCATCCATTCTTTCATTTCATTTTCCCATTTGTTTTTATTCTTTTAAGCATAGAAGAATCTTCGTTTTACATCTTCACTTCGATCCGTAACGCTTCCATCGCTAGCTCTCCCTGAGAATCGACTCGGTATAGCCTTATGCTATAGCGGAGATAGGAAAGGGTATATTAATCATCTTTCATACATTTGTGGAGTAATCAAAAGCACTTGAGGTTGTTTCTAAACCTTCTCATTTTACATAATATTTGTGCTAAAATTCCACACAACTCTTTCCCAATCATAAAGAGAGAGATTTTTTAGCACAAAAACAGAGAACAAAAACTTCTTTTGAAAGCTTTAAACTTGAATATTTTTTCAAAATACTTGTTGTTATAAACCTCTACCCTAATCAACCCTATTTATAGGATAGAGCTAGGGATTAAAGAGTAAACTAATACAAGAGGAAATTAGAAAATATTTGACCCAAAAATCAGCCCCTAAACTCGTTTAGAGAGAAAACCCACATTTAAAAACGTGTTAGAAAATATAGCCGTTAAGGCTGAAATCCAGCCACGGTCGACCGGCCGGTTGACCGGGTTTTCAAAAATTTTAGCCGTTGCCGGCTCATGGTCGACCGCCCGGTCGACCGAAACAAACAGAGAGTTAATGACTTTCAGTTGGCCGAAGGTCGGCCGCCCGGTCGACCGGGAGACGTGCACACATGCACGCACCCCAACTGGTCAGATTTCCGGTCGACCGGTTGGTCGACCGATTTGACCTGAAACAAAGCCGGTCGACCGCCCGGTCGACCGCAGCAGGCCAAAAGCTGATTTTTTTGAAAAGATTTTGAAGAGATCTTGATAGTTTTCAAAATAATTTTGATCAAGACTAGGTATAATACACAAGATGGAGTTTGTAAGTAATAAACTATATTTAAAAATATTTTGTATATATATATATATAGGAGAAACTTTTAGAAAAGACATGTGCACAAAAACTTGTGTGTAGGGAATTTGAGCTTCAAACCTATTCACTATTCTTTAACAAATTATAAAACTAGAAACAAAAAATGAAGTCTCTAAATCACAAGGAAGTCTTTGAGCAATGCTAGAGCCTTGTCTTCTATGAACACTTCCTCTTGCGCCATTTGCCCTATTAGCACCATAAATCTTGGAAACCTTGCAATAACTAAGAAATAGCCATCATGATTGGTACTAACTTGAAACTCATTCTAAAATAACTTATTAATTCCATATAGCTCCTAAGTGTTTTGTTATCATCAAAACTTTAAACAAATGGAGAGTGTAACCTTTTGGGCCAACAATCTCCCCCTTTTTGATGATGACTAAACAAATAGGCTATATCAATAAGATATAAAAGAAAGGTAAAAACTCCCCCTCAAATAATGCTATATTTAAAAACAAGTTTTCATGAGATAACACAAAACATCAAGATAACACAAAACATCAATAAAACATTAATAAAACACTTAATCAAAACACATATTTCTCCCCTTTTTTGTCATACATCAAAAAGGGATAAATTAGCAAGAAAACTTTCTTATTCAATAACACAAACATTAAGTTCACCACATATAAAAGAAAATCTATTATAGTCAAGTGGTTTAGTGAAAATATCGGCAAGTTGCAAATCAAAAGAAACATAATCAATCTCAATATCACCTTTCTCAAAATGATCTCTAAGAAAGTGATATCTAATCTCAACGTGCTTGGTCTTACTATGTTGATTTGCATTCTTGGTCATATGAATTGTACCAGTATTATTACAAAATATTTTATATGATCATAATGCAAATCATAATCAAGGAGAGTATGTTTCATCCAAAAGACTTGTGCACAACAAGCCCCCGCCGCAACATGCTCCGCCTCAGCGGTTGAGAGGGCTACCGAATTTTGTTTCTTAGAAGACCATGAAATAAGACAATTATCAAGAAATTGATATGTTCCACTAGTACTCTTTCTATCTACTCTACAACCCGCATAGTCGGCATCCGAAAAACTCGTCATTGAAAAATCGCCGGTTTTCGGATACCAAAGACCCATTCCAATAGTGCCCTTAATATAACGAATGATGCGTTTTACCACAATTAAATGAGATTCTTTAGGACACGATTGGAATCTAGCACAAAGACACACACTAAACATGATATCCGGCCTACTAGCCGTTAAATACAACAAGCTACCAATCATGCTTCTATATAACTTAATATCAACACACTTACCTTGGTCATCCTTATCAAGCTTGGTGGTAGTTGCCATGGGAGTGTTGCAAATTTTTGAATCTTCAAGTCCAAATTTCTTGATGAGTTCCTTGGAGTACTTGGCTTGACATATGAATATCCCATCATGCATTTGCTTGATTTGGAGTTCAAGAAAGTAATTCAATTCACCCATTAATGACATCTCAAATTCACGTTGCATACATTGTTCAAACTCCTTATAAAGAAACTCATTAGTAGAACCAAAAATTATATCATTAACATATATTTGCACTATAAGAATGTCACTATCAACATGCTCATAAATAAAGTTTTGTCTACTATATGCCTTTAACAAAATCTTTTGAGGGAAGAAAACTAGAAAGCCTTTCATACCAAGCTCTTGGAGCTTGTTTTAAACCATACAAAGCTTTATTAAGTTTAAAAACAAAATTTGGATGGACATGATCTACAAAACCAGGAGGTTGTTCAACATAAACTTCTTCATTAATTAAATCATTTAAAAATACACTTTTTACATCCATTTGAAAAAGTTTAAAATTTTTAAAAGATGCATAAGCTAGTGTAATCCGTATGGCTTCAAGCCGTGCTACGGGTGCAAAGGTCTCCTCAAAGTCGATTCCTTCAACTTGAGTGTAACCTTGGGCCACTGACCTAGCTTTATTCCTAATAACATTTCCTGACTCATCCATCTTGTTCCTAAAAATTCACTTAGTACCAATTATTGGTCTATCGTGGGGGTCTAGGAATAAGGTGCCAAACTTGGTTGCGCTCAAATTGATTGAGCTCTTCTTTCATAGCTAGCAACTAATATGAGTCACCCTCGACTTCGAGGATGTTTTTGGGTTCAAAATGAGAAATGAATGCAAAATTACCACACAATTCATGGAGTTTGGAGTGAGTTGTTACCTTTTTGATACATCACCTATGATGAGATCCTTGGGATGATTTGTAGCGTATCTCCAATCTTTAGGAAGTGGTTGAGAGTTTTCCACTTCATCCTTTTGAACTTTACCAATGGGTTCTTGCTTGTCTTGAATGGGTGAGTCCTTCAAGAAAATTTTCTCCATGTCCTCACCTAATGAGTCAATCTCTACAACATTCTCAACAATAGTATTAGATTCTTCAAATTTAACATGCATGGATTCTTCAATAGTATGAGAAGATTTATTGAATACTCTATAAGTTTTGCTAGTACTAGAATATCCAACAAATATTGCTTCATAAGCCTTAGCATCAAATTTACCCAAGTTATCTTTAGTGTTTAAGACAAAACACTTGCATCCAAAAACTTTAAAGTATGAAACATTTGGTTTTCTTAAGTGATAAATTTCAAAAGAGGTTTTGAAAGTATTTTTACACAAATAAATACGGTTAAATATGTAGCACGCGGTGTTTACGGCCTCGGCCCATAAATATTGAGGGAGCCCATATTCACTTATCATAGTCCTAGCCATTTCTTGAAGAGTTCTATTCTTCCTTTCAACTACTCTATTTTGTTGTGGAGTTCTAGGACATGACATTTCATGCTTAATCTCTTTTCATCACAATAAGTCATGAAGAGTTGGTTAACAAACTCACCACCTCTATCACTTCTTATTTTTAAAATCGAAAAGCCTTTTTCTTTTTTAACCCTTTTTCGAAAATCTTAAAATGCGAAAACGTTTGATCTTTGTGTTCCAAAAAGAAAACCCAAGTGAATCGTGAAAAATCATCAACTAAAATAAAAACATATCTACTTCCATTAAAGCTTTTAGTGTTAGTTGGTCCAAAAAGATCCATGTGAATCAATTCTAATGGCCTAGTTGACATGATATCCTTGATTGGTTTGAAAGAAGACTTGGTTTATTTTCCAAGTTGGCACGCACTACAAATGCGGTCTTTTTCAAACTTCAAGTAAGGAATACCCTTCACCAATTCCTTAGAATTAATTCTAGAAAGGTGATCAAAAGATGCATGTCCTAATCTTCTATGCCAAAGCCATGAAATCTCATCAAAAGCATTCAAGCATTTAGTAGAACAATCTAAATTAAGCATGTCAATAATATAGACATTATTATCATGAAATCCGGTGAGAACACAATCATTGGTTTTACAATCAAAAATTTTGCAAGAAGAATCATCAAACACAACTTTAAGACCACGATCATAAAGTTGACTTATACTAAGCAAGTTATGTTTAAGTCCATCAACAAGAACAACATTTTCTATTAAAGGATATACACCAATTTGAATGTTATCTATACCGATGATGGTGCCCTTGGAGTCATCTCCGAAGGTGACGGTGCCACCTTCAACGTACCTTGATAGGGTTGTGAAGTTGTTGATATCCCATGTTATATGCCTTGAACAACCACTATCAAGGTATCACCGCTCCTTGCGTCTTAGGAGCCTTGGTGTGTACCTACATCAAATAATTTAGGACTTGATTTTGGTATCCATATTTTCTTGGGTCCTAAAGAGTTAGTGTCACGAACCCACCCAAGATTATTTGTCCTATTTATATGATCATAGCAAAATTTAGCTAAATGGCCATTCCGACCACAATAAGTGCATCTATAAATTCTTCCATATTTAAATGCATAATGATTGTGTGGCTTACGAACATGTGAATTGTGAGCATGAGTAGTTTTAACATGAGTGTCATGTGAAGTATTGGCATGATGAGCATGAGAATTTTTAGCATGAGTAGTTTTATCATTTTTAGCATGTGGAGTGTGCAAATGCTCCTTTGAAAACATTTCCTCTAATTTATTAGTATTAAAAGCACATTCTTTTAAAACATTTTCAAAATCATTGATTTTAGTTTTTAACAAGGATAATTCATTTTCATCAATTTTTGAAAATTTGGCTTTACAAGTAACTTTATAAACATCAAACTCTCTTTTAGTTGAAATAAGATTAGAAGAAAGTTCTTCCTTTTCTTTTGAAACAATTGCAAGTTGATTTTTAAGCATCTCAATTTTCTTTTTCAATTTAGAGATTATACCTTTTTATCATCAAAGCTTTCAGAAAGTTCAACAAAAGCTTGTTCTAACATTTCTCTACTTATTTCATTTTCATCATCAAGAGGTTGAGTGGTTACCTTGGGTGTGTTTTCCATGAAACACATATTTGCCGTGTCGACCTCATCTTCGGATTCACTTTCTGAATTCCAAGTGGCTTTGTATACCTTCTTTTCAACCGGCCTCTTTTGCTTCAAGGAGGAAGTCATCTTTTTCTTGAAATCGGGACAATCGGCCATGATGTGTCCGAGTTTCCGACAATTGTAGCATATAATCCTTCTCTCCTCCTTCCCTTCCCATTTCTTTCTATAGTTGAGTTTATTCTTGCGATACATCCTCTTTACATTTCTTACTAGGAGAGATAGCTCCTCATCCTCTTCTTCATCTTCTTCATCATCGTCGATGGTAGAGGAAGACTTGAAAGTTATGGACTTCTTCTTTTGTGGTACCGCTTCTTCTCTTACCTTCTTCTCCATCTCATGAGTCTTAAGGTTTCCAATAAGACTTATGAGATCCATCTTATCTTTATCATTCAACTTCTTTAAGGTGGTAGCTTTGATCTCTCATGACGAAGGAAGAGCACGAATCACTTTGCGCACCTTTTGGTCGTTGCTTATATCATCACCTAGAGAAGAAAGAGCATTGATAATCTTAGTAAACTTGGTAATCATAGTATCAATAGATTCATATTCAAGCATTTTAAAACTTTCATATTGGGAATGCAAGAGATCTATTTTAGCTTTCTTGACTTGTGATGTCCCCTCATGAGTGACCAATAAGTGTTGCCAAATCTCATAGGCGGATTTGCAATGTATAACCCTAGTTAGATCATCCTCATTCAAGGCGGTGAGAAGGGAATTTTGAGCCTTAGAATTAGCCTCATATTCCTTATAGGTAGATTCGGACCAAGTGTTCTTCTCACTTTTGGGTCTACTATAAGGCTTGGTCAAGGACTTAGCAACTAGACTACCTAGAAATTGTAGAAAAATAGTCATCATAACTTTCCAAATGGGAAAGTTGAGTCCATCAAATTTAGGAGGGGTCTTAATGTTGCCGGCCATTTTTACTAGTGTATGAATGAAAGTATGCAAATAGTGATTAGCAAAATTTTAGGATCTTTCTAAGGATGTGAAGCCAAAAACTAGAGTCCTATCTCTGATACCAATTGAAATCACCTAGAAGGGGGGTGAATAGGTGATAATGCTAATCAATGCATAAATTAAAATGTTGTGATGCAACGATCACCCAAAACAATACTAGAAGCTGAATACCCCGTGAAGGGCTCTGAACTCCTTCCTCGTGATTCCTCTAGATAAGAGTTTAAGGTGCGTATTGCAATCTTATTGTATGAGTATAGATCGACAATATAGCAATAAATATGAATATAGCAATGAATGTAAAGCAAGTAAATGAAGCAAATAAACCAATCACATACACTGAGATTTGTTCCGAGGTTCGAGCACCAAGCTCTACATCCCCGCCTTCACCCAGAAGGATTTCCGATCCACTAGAACTTCCACAAAGGATTACAACCACTAGGGAGTACCCAACTCCTCAATCACACTCCTCTAGTCCAGAGGTAGTGGAGCCACAAATACAATAATCACTAGATGCTAAAAAGACCACAAACTCTCTCTTAAAAAAACTTTTTCCCTTACAAAAATCCTATAGAATAATGTGTAGGATTGAAGCTCAAGTATTGTAAGTGAAAAGGAGAATAATTTGAAGAGAGTTTTGAATCAAAAACTTCAGTAAAGAGAGAGATTTTTTAGCATAAAAACAGAGAACAAAAACTTCTTTTGAAAGTTTTAAAGTTGAATATTTTTGCAAAATACTTGTTGTTATAAACCTCAACCCTAATCAACCCTATTTACAGGATAGAGCTAGGGATTAAAGAGTAAACTAATACAATAGGTAATTGAAAATATTTGACCCAAAAACCAGCCCCTAAACTCGTTTAGAGAGAAAACCCACATTTAAAAACGTGTTAGAAAATATAGCCGTTAAGGCTGAAATCCAGCCACGGTCGACCGGCCGGTCGACCGGGTTTTCAAAAATTTTAGCCGTTGCCGCCGGCTCACGGTCGACCGCCCGGTCGACCGAAACAAACAGAGAGTTGATGACTTTCAGTCGGCCGAAGGTCGGTCGACCGAAATGGGGTCCGGTCGACCGCCCGGTCGACCGGGAGACGTGCACACATGCACGCACCCCAAACGGTCAGATTTTTGGTCGACCGGTCGGTCGACCGATCTGACCTGAAACAAAGCCGGTCGACCGCCCGGTCGATCGCAGCAGGCCAAAAGCTGATTTTTTTTGAAATTTTTTTTGAAGAGATCTTGATAGTTTTCAAAATAGTTTTGATCAAGACTAGGTATAATATATAAGATGAAGTTTGTAAGTAATAAACTATATTTAAAAATATTTTGTATATATATATATATAGGAGAAACTTTTAGAAAAGACATGTGCACAAAAACTTGTGTGTAGGGAATTTGAGCCTCAAACCTATTCACTATTCTTTAACAAACTATAAAATTAGAAACAAAAAATGAAGTCTCTGAACCACAAGGAAGTCTTTGAGCAATGCTAGCGCCTTCTCTTCTATGAACACTTCCTCTTGCTCCATTTGCCCTATTAGCACCATAAATCTTGGAAACCTTGCAATAACTAAGAAATGGCCATCATGATTGGTACTAACCTGAAACTCATTCTAAAGCAACTTATTAGTACCATATAGCTCCTAAGTGTTTTGTTATCATCAAAACTTTAAACAAATAGAGATTGTAACCTTTTGGGCCAACACTTCTAAGAAGTCTAAAGGCAAACAAAAAGAAGGAGAAGGCTCATCTTCCGTACATATCGAGGAGAAGGAGCAGCCTAATTCCAAGTTGTCTAAATCCTCGTCTAAAGAGGAAGGCAACTCGGAGAATGGGGGTATTCATTCTAAAGGAATTAGTCAATTGGAGCAGCTTCTGGAAGTCCTTACCAACTGGAAAGGCCTCCAAGAAGCAGGAGTGGTCCGGCCATATCTGACCGAGTGGGACCTTGTTCCGTACCCTCCTAAGTTCAGAGCTCCGACCTTACAGGCTTTCGACGTTAAAGGGTCACCGAACCAACACATCTACTACTTTAAGTCTCAGACAGGAAATGTAGTAGATAATGATGCCATCTTGGACGTTTGTTTAACGGCACTCTAAAAGGGCTTGCCTTTGAATGGTTCATGAAATTCCCAGAAGGCTCCATAAAAAACTGGGGTGATTTGGAAAAGCTCTTCCTGACACACTTCTTTGAAGATGACTCAAAAATTATAATGCCCACTCTCCTAGCAACAAAGCAGCGAAAGGGAGAGTCAGTCAAAACATTTGTGGCGCTCCGATGTCCTAGCGGAATGATCCAGGCCCTGGTAGAAACATGCCGCTATAATTTACAAACTTCACTCCTAGCCTAGATAGGGGTTGCTGAAGGTCGCACATGAAAGCAATTGGTCCAATAAGGTGAACAGGTGGAAGAAATTGTTGCCAGGGTTAGGGTAGAAGAAAACAAGCCCCGACCCGAAAAGTTGACAAGGCGCGCACCAGAAATATGTTTTCAATCAAAAAGAAAGGATACATTGGCAACAGAGACAAAATCTCTCGTTAAACCTCAGCCCGCCAAGGGAGGTGGTTCTTCAAGTCAGCCACGCGCTAACAAGCAGTACGCTTTCAAGGATGAACACGTCGATTCGTTGTTCAAGTTACTCAATAAGAGCAACATATTGAAACTTCTTGAAGCTAGACGTCCTGAGGAAGTCGGCAAGTCCGACAATCCTAACTACTGCCTATATCATAAGATGCTAGGGCACCCCACCAAGAGCTGTTATATCTTTAAAGATATTCTTCAAGATCTGATCGATGCAAAAGTGCTAAAGCTCTGTCCAGAGCAGAAGAAAGTGACAGCTAATATGACATCATTTCTTCAGTTTGGAAAATAGCCTCCAGTACCGTCCGGAGTAGTTCCCATCCCGAAAGGAGAACTAAGAATGATCAATACAGACCCACATCATTGGCAGGAGAAAAGTCTTGTACCTATCCCTACACCTCAGGGAGAAAATATGTGGGCTCATCCCGACCTTGTGGATGGCCAACAGTGGACTACTGTTACCAACAGGAAGTCCAAAGGCAAGGCAAAAGATTCATCCTGCAATGTGGTGTGCGCTTCTTCCCGGGAAGCAGAAATCGATGTTCCCTCACTAACCGATTCGGAAGAGGAAACAATTGTCCTTGCCGTAGAGCTCGATAAACCGCTCGTGGCAGAAACTCGTTCGGCTCAGTCGTATTTAAAGAAGTACGACAGATGGTGGCAAGCCCCCTTAAACCTACTGCAGAGTCAGCTAAGCCCTCCGCAAAGCAACTGGTGGAGAAACAGAAAGAGTTTTGATTTTCCAAGACTCTCCCAAAGGACAACGCAAGAGGATCCACAACACCTTACCATTTGACTCCTGGCTCAGTTGGCCAATATCCCGGCCAGAATCACCCTTTATGAGCTCCTGAGACTATCAAAGTCTACAAGAGAAGCTCTAAGAGAAGTCCTAGCTGATGTTGAGGTCTTCATGGCCCAGATCCCGGCTAGACCATAGGAGAAAGATGTAGAGGATTGCCTCTGTGCCTCCCAAAATGCCCCCTGCATTACCTTCACGTTAGACGACATGCAGGTTAAGGGGACATGATCGGCCCTTGTACTTTACAGGGTACATTAGATCGTCTGAAGTGCGCTGCATTCAGGTAGATCTAGAATCCGCACTGAGCATCATGCCTCGCTGGGTCATACATCACTTAGGGATCCCCACCCACCGATTGAGCGCCACCCAAACTACCATCTATGGTTTCAACGCCAATGGTACACACCCAATGGGGAAGATCAAGCTCAAATGTCAGATTGAGGACCTAAGATTTGAAGTGACGTGCTATGTAATCGATGCCGACACTTCATATAATTTACTGCTCGAACGACCGTGGATTCATCATAATTCCATCGTCCCCTCCACTCTCCATCAAGTCATGAAGTACATCGATGGAAGTGGGAAAGCTTGAATATTGATTGCCGAAAGGTACTTGTTCAAGGGCATAGAGAACTATTTTACGGACTCCCTCCTATACCAAGATTCTCTGGAGATGAACAAAAGTCCACGGCCAAAGGAACCAGACTAGTAAGGAAGCTGACACTGAGCCAGAGGCGGAAGAAGAATGCATCTGGGAATTAAATCCACTTGTAACGAGCATTAATAAGCTCGATGTTAATAACACCGCCGATGATGTAGGCGAGTGGTATATTAATGAAGAGTTAAATTTGGCTTACTTTTCTGTGTTTGTTTCTGATTCAGTGCCGTCGGGCACTAGTACCGAGGTGGATGATGACCCCTGGTCGGCATCCTGACATCATTACATATACCAATGAAGTCATTCCTCAAAACGTACCAAGATGTCGGTGATGCGCAAGAATCATTATTCATGGTCCCAGCAAGACGCAGAGGCAAAAAACCAATTCTTTTCGGAAGAATTAAGTCCGAATTAATGTCTCGCGAAGACTCAGAAAGCGAGAACAAATCCCCCCAGTTCTCTTATTATGAGCCAAATGTGCTCAGAATGATGGAGAGCATGGGGTATGATCTAACAAATGGTCATGGTTTGAACTTTGGCAAAGGAAGAAGAACACTACTTTGATCTTTCATTCCGAAAGGGAAGACCCCTGATTATTATCATCGAACTCGCAGGGGGTTGGGCTATGTGTCAACTCTGATCCCATCAGCCTCTGAGTTTGAAGAGTCATTATACCATTATTATTCATCGGGCACGTCATCGTGGGGGTCGAATGTTAGTGTTTGCAACATCTTCGGAGAACTTTCAGCAAACATGATTTCAACAAGCCACCTGAAAGACGGAGATGAAGAAATAATTCAATTTGATACAGACCCTTGAATCAAACACCTAAACACTCTCTGAGATATTCGCTTCAAACAACGCTAAGCACCTATAGAAGATAAGGTCACACAGATTAATATGGGAGATGAGGCTAATCCTAAGCCCATCTTTATAAGAAAAAGCCTATCACCTTTTGAGAAAGAAGATCTAATATCTCTTATGTGAGAGTATATAGATGTTTTCGCTTGGAATTATGAGGACATGCCTGGGCTTGATCTTCGAGTGGCTATGCATCGCCTTAGCATTGATTTAGACGTCAAGCTAGTCAAATAGTAGCAGTGACGGTTCCGTCCAAAAATAATGGACGCAATCCAGTCGGAAGTCAAAAAGCTTATAGACTCTAGCTTCATTAGGGAGGAGCAACACCCTGATTGGGTAGCTAATATCGTCCCCGTTACCAAGAAAATCGGGAAGATCCGGATTTACATCGATTTTCACGATCTAAATGAGGCCTGTCCCAAAGACGAATTCCCTCTCCCAATCACGTATGTCATGATTGACAATATGTGTGGGTTTGAACGAATGTTCTTTATGGATGGATTCTCAGGGTACAATCAAATCAAAATATACGCTGATGATGAAAAATACTTCTTTCAGGACACCACTGGGGGTATATTGCTATACTGTCATGCCCTTCGGACTGAAGAACGCGGAGGTAACATATCTGAGAGCTATGAATGCAATTTTCCACAAACAAATGCGTAAAACAGTGGAATGCTATGTCGACGATATTACAGTGAAAAGCCGCACTAAGGGCAATCACATAGCGGATCTAAAGACAGTTTTTGAAATCATGCGGGCACATCAGTTAAAGATGAACCCCACCAAATCTTTCCTGGGGGTAGCCAGTGGTAAGTTCCTAGGGTTTGTGGTAACATCCAAAGGAATTCACCTAGACCCAGAAAAGTCCGTGCTGTCCAAGAGATGAAGCCTCTGAGGAATCTCAGGGAGCTTAGAGGATTGCAAGGGCCACTAGCGTACATCCGAAGGTTTATCTCAAATCTCCCCAGAAGATGCCAACCCTTAACCAAATTAATGAAGAAGAGCGTCTCATTCATTTGGGACGATGCTTGCTAACAAGTGTGTGAGAAAATCAAATGATACCTCACGCAACCACCCGTCCTTACAGCTCCAGTTTTAGGAAAACCTTTCCTGATGTATGTTTAAGCAATGGATCATTCCTTAGGAGCTTTACTTGCCCAGAATAATGATCGAGGATACGAGCAGGCAACTACTATCTGAGCAGAACCATGATCGGAGCCGAACATCGGTATAATCCGATCGAAAAGGAATGTTTGGCGTTAGTGTTCGCCGTCCAGAAAATGTGACACTACTTGATGGGTAAACTATAAATGTTATATCAAAAGTCAACCCTTTGAGGTTGCTCATGACAAAGCCATCGTCGCTAAATGGTCAACTGGCAAAATGGGCCATACTACTCTCCCAATATGAGATGCACTTTCTGCCGCAAAAAGCCGTGAAGGAACAAGCGGTGGCAGATTTCCTGACTGAACTTCCAGATCCGAGAGCGATCAAACTTTACGAGGATCTCCCAGACGAGGTCGCTGAAGTTTGTCTGACTCAGACATCTTTCGAAGGACAGGTGTCGCAACTCCTTTTCGATGGTGCATCGAGAATAGGTCCGCAAGGGCATGTCATAGTAGGAGTGGGGGTAGTACTAGTCTCCCCACAGAACTACGTGATCTCTCGTGCATTCTCATTAACCGAGCCATGCCCCAACAATGTAGCAGAATACAATTTCCTCTTGATTAGAATGCAAATCGTCGATGAGATTGGCGTTAAAAATCTCAAAGCATACGGTGATTCTAAACTCATCGTTAACCAAGTTCGCGGAGAGTACGAAGTCAGGCATGAAGACTTAGAACCCTATTTTAATGCAACTATCTCTATGGCCGAAAGGTTTAAAAACTTTTATATCAACCATCTACCACGCCAGCAAAATGTGCACGCAGATGCACTGGCATCTCTCGCTACCTCCTTAGCCCTTCCAGCTGGAGTAGTAGAGAAAATATTTATCTACAGCCACGACTTGTATTACCCAAGAATCGCTTTTGAAGATCACCAAAAGCCAACAGGAGACTGTCGAGCCAAAGAAGCTTTAGAGACTTCAACAAATCCAGAACTCAGGGATTGGCGATTCCCATACATCGACTATGCATTGTATGACATTCTTCCAAATGATCCCAAAGAGGCGGCTGCCATTAGAAGGAAAGCCCCCAAATTCTACTATAATGCGATCACGCGAACACTATATCGCCGATCGCATGATGGGATCCTCCTCCGCTGTTTATCACAAAAGGAGGCACAAGCAGTACTCAAAGAAGCGCATGACGGCATGTGTGGAGCTCATTAGCCTGGTCTGAAGCTTGGGGATCGACTCCGAAGACTGTGATATTATTGGCCTAAGATGATCTCTGACGCCATCACTTATGCTCGATGTCACACCTGTCAGGTCCATGATGACTTCATCCATCAAGCACTAGGATATCTTTCTCTCTACAACCTTAACCTAGCCATTTGAGATGTGGGGAATGGACATGGTTGGCCCTATCAGCCCACCTTCATCCAAAGGACATCGGTTCATTTTAGTTATAACTGCCTATTTCTCTAAATGGTCTGAAGCTATTCCCTTAAGGGAGGCAAAAGCTTTGACGTGGTCAAATTAATTAAACATCACGTTATTTACCGTTTTGGTGTACTACGATGGATTGTTCATGATAATGGGCCCCAGTTTCAGCCAGGCTTTTCAGAAGTTCTGCAACAAGTTCAGAATCCAGAGTGTGTCCTCAACGACATATTACCCGGCCGCTAATGGCCTCGCAGAAGCTTTCAACAAGATTATTGGAAAACTTATCAAGAAATTCGTCTCGAAAAGCCAACGTAACTGGTATGACAAGTTAGGTGAATAATTATAGGCCTATCGCACGATGGTTCGAACCTCGACGAAGGCTACACCTTTCTTCTTAGTATATGGATGTGAAGTTGTACTCCCATTAGAAATCCAAATCCCATCTCTACATGTCGCCTTGATAGTAGAGATGACAAATAAGGAGAAGCATTGACTGTGACTCCAAGAGCTGAAGGCTTTGGACGATAAACGCCTGCAAGCTTAACAACAAATCGAGCTCTGTCAAGCTCGAATTACCAGAGCTTTCAACAAGAAAGTCAAGGAGCAAACTTTCAAGAAAGGCGACCTTGTCTTAACTGTTAGAAGACCTATGGTGATGGACCAAAGGAAAATTTCAGCCCAAATGGGAAGGACTATAGTAGAGTCGGTCTACTCAAATGGAGCATATCGCCTCATAACCTCAGACGGTGATACGCTCATGAAGCCAATCAATGACAAATTCTTCAAGAAATACTATCCTTAATAGCACTCTTCTCCTGATCAGGTTAATACTACACCTCTGATCGAAACTCCAGATCCAAGATGAACGCTAAAGAAAAGCTTTCTTCCTCCACTGGATCACATCACGGTCAATCAGCGTCAAGCTAATCAAGCGCTGGTTACATCATGATGCATGATGTAAAATTTGAAGAAGAAACAAAATGCAAAACTTCGGTTTTAGTTTAGTTACTCTTGAAAAGCACCTAGAGGGGGGGGGGGTTAATAGGTGTTAATGCTAATCTAATGATCTTTTTAAATAAGTATGAATGAATGATGCAACCGGTCACTCAAAACAAGAAATTGAAGCCGAATTCCCCGTGAAGGGCTCTAGAACTTCTCCTCTTTGATTCCACTAGATTATGAGTTGAGGCGCGTAATTGCTTTCTTGTTGAGATGAGTGAAAACCTAAAACGCAAGCAAATGAGATGTGTGCAATAAAGAAGTTCAAGCAAGAGATATCATAAGATAGAAATGTGAAGCAATGAAAAGTAATAAGGAAACCAATCGCAAACACAAGGAATTTGTTACGAGGTTCAAGCCATCGCTCTACGTCCCCGCCTTCACCACCGTGAAGGATTTTCACTAAATCCACCAAGGAAATTACAAGAGGTCTACACAAGACCGGAGTAGCGAACTCTCACCAATCCAGCCTCTACACAAGAGGGATCTCAACACAAAGAACAAGTAACAAGGTGATCAAAAAGACCACAAACTTCTCTCTTACAACTCCTTATAGAATGGGAATGATTTTTGGCTCAAGAAGTGAAGTGAGAAAAATTCAGTTGTAAAGAGTAAGGAAAAGATTAGAAAACCACTGAAAAACTTAAACCAAGAACGCACTTTAGAATTGAGAGCTTTGAAAACTTTTCTTCTCTTTTGAAACACAAAACAATAGGTATTTTTTTTCTTAATTTTAACAAGGGACCAATGCCAACTATTTATAAGGATTTGCCATGAGCAGATCATCATATAAACTAGGTTTATAGGTCAGGAATTAGTCTCCAAAAATTCAGAGATAGCTGACACAAACATCTCAATCAAATCCAAAAAACAAATCTTAGAAAACTAGCCTTTGGGGCTGTTGGCAGCTGTTGGTCGACCGGCAGTCAAACTTGGCAACTAGCCGTTGGACTCGGTCGACCGGAGGCTAAACAAAAACAACTCTTTCTTCTGTCGGTCGACTGGTCTGGTCGACTGACGAAACCCGAGAGCAAGGGTCAGTCACTCAGTCGACCGGTCCGGTTGACCGGCAGACGTGCACAAACGTGCACGCCAAAGCCACAGGGCCCGGTCGACTGGAGCGGTCGACCGATAAGGCCTGAAATAGATGCGGTCGACCGCCCGGTCGACCGTAGGGCCAGAAACAGATTTTTATAGGAAAAATTTTGAACTTAGAATAATTTTTAAAATAATTTTGAATGGCTATATGATTAAGTAGCATGCTATAAGGGTTGGTATACATGATATAAACAAGATGCAAAAATATGAAATATTTGGAAACATGTATATCAACCAAAACATGTACTTAATCCAACTATTCAAAACAAAAACCGTATTTTGAAAAATGAAAGTGTGTGTGTGTTTTCTTGAGCCAACTTATCATAACTTTATTATTTAACAAACTAATTCTTACAAAGGTTCTAGGTGACTACATGATCTTCAAGTTAGGGCTCCTCCATATGCAAGCTTGAATCCTTGAACCTGAATCGAATCAACATGAGTCAAAAATACCTTCCTTTAGGGAAGAAGAAATCTTGAATCCTTAGAACCCTGAAACACACTTAAATGCTAAAATATGATTAGTACAAATAACTATATATATTTTGTAATCATCAAAACTCAACAACCAGGTGATTGTTACCTTGGGCCAACAATCTCCCCCTTTTTGATGATGACAAAACATATGAGTTATTTCATAAAAAATGGAAAAAATGGGAAAGAAGCTTGGAAGCTCCCCCTCAAAACATGCTATAAATGTGAATGGCTATATACATGAATGAATAGTAAAACAAGAACTTGGCATAAAGTAAAAACAAGAACTTGGTATAAGAATTCAAAAAACATATAGCTCACTTAAAACATAAAACACGTAACTCAAAATAATAGACTAACTTTTTCTCAAAACTCAAAACTCAAAATAATAAACTAACTTTTTCTCCCCCTTTCTGTCATACATCAAAAAGGGTAAACATGGTTAAAAAAAATTAAGATTCCATAACAAAAACATTCAATTCGCCACAAATAAAAGAAAATCTAGTATAGTCTAGTGGTTTTGTAAAAATATCGGCAAGTTAAAAATCGGTAGAAACATAATCAATGTCAATATCACCTTTCTCATAATGATCTCTAAGAAAGTGATACCGAATGTCAATGTGCTTAGTCTTACTATGTTAATTTGCATTTTTAGTCATATGAATAGTACTAGTATTATCACAAAATATTTTAATATGGTCAAAATGAAAATCATAGTCAAGGAGAGTATGTTTCATCCAAAGGACTTGTGCACAACAAGCCCCCGCCGTAACATACTCCGCCTCGGCGGTTGAGAGGGCTACCGAATTTTATTTCTTAGAAGACCATGAATAAGACAATTACTGAGAAATTGACATGTTCCACTTACATTCTTCCTATCCACTCTACAACCCGCATAGTCGGCATCCGAAAAACTCGTCATGGAAAATTGTCCGGTCTTCGGATACCATAAACCCATTTCAATTGTGCCCTTAAGCTATCTAATAATACGTTTTACCGCAATCAAATAGGACTCTTTAGGACATGATTGAAATCGAGCATAAAGACATACACAAAACATAATGTCCGGCCTACTAGCCGTTAAATACAAAAAGCTACCAATCATGTTACGATAAAGCTTAATGTCTACACTTGTACCTTGTTCATCCTTGTCAAGCTTTGTGGTGGTAGCCATGGGAGTTTTGCTTGTCTTAGCCCCTTCAAGTCCAAATCTCTTGATAAGTTCATTCGTGTACTTGGCTTGATTGATGAAAATCCCATCCTTCCTTTGCTTGATTTGGAGACCAAGGAAGTAGTTAAGGTCGCCCATCATAGACATCTCAAATTCCTCCTTCATGCATGATTCAAAAGCTTTGCAAAGATTTTCATTAGTAGAACCAAATATGATATTATCAACATATATTTGAACTATAAGTATACATTTTCAACATGTTTGGTAAACAAAGTAGTGTCTATTTTTCCTTTATTAAAACCATTAGAAATAAGAAATGAAGAAAGTCTTTCATACCCAGCCCTAGGGGCTTGTTTTAAACCATAAAGGGCTTTGTCTAGTTTGAAAACAAAATCCAGATGTCTAGGATCGACAAACCCGGGGGTTATTCAACATACATCTCCTCTTCAATAAATCCATCTAAGAAAGCACTTTTTATATCCATTTGAAAAAGTTTAAAATCTTTATAAGAAGCAAATGCAAGTGTCATCTGTATGGCTTTAAGCCGTGCTACGGGTGCAAAAGTTTCCTCAAAATCGATACATTCGACTTGAGTGTAACCTTGGGCCACTAACCTAGCTTTATTCCTAACAACATTTCTCGACTCATCCAACTTATTCTTAAAGATCCACTTAGTACCAATTGTTGGTCTATCGTGGGGCCTAGGAATAAGATGCCAAACTTGGTTGCGCTCGAATTGATTGAGTTCCTCTTGCATGGCTAGCAACCAATATGAGTCACCCTCGGCTTCGAGGATGTTCTTTGGTTCGAAGTGAGAAATAAATGCGTAGTGTCCACAAAGATTATGAAGTTTAGAACGAGTAGTTACCTCTTTTGATACTTCACCTATAATAAGGTCCTTGGGATGATGTGGATTGAATCTCCAATCTTTTGGAAGTGGTTGAGTAGTCTCCACTTCAACTTCTTGAATTTCATTTTCTTCATCACCCTTTGGCATGTCTTCAAGAGTAGGTGAGTCCTTCAAAGAAATTTTCTCCATGGCTTCATTTAGAGAATCTATTTCTACAACATTCTCAACAAACACATTAGATTCCTCAAACTTTACATGTATAGATTCTTCAATAGTCAAGGATGACCTATTGAAAACTCTATAAGCTTTACTAGTGCTAGAGTAACTAACAAAAATTGCTTCATAAGACTTTGCATCAAATTTACCTAAATTATCATTATTATTCAAAACAAAACATTTACAACCAAAAACTTTAAAGTATGAAACATTTGGCTTTCTAGAAAAATAAATCTCAAAAGATGTTTTTGAAGTGTTTTTGCATAAGAAAACCCTATTTGATATGTAGTAAGATGTGTTAACGGTCTCGGCCCATAGATAATGAGGGAGACCATACTCATTAATCATTGTCCTAGCCATCTTTTGTAATGTACGATTTTTTCTCTCAACGACTCCATTTTGTTGTGGAGTTCTAGGACAAGATAGTTCATGCTTAATCCATGTTCTTCACAAAAAGTGGTAAAGGGTTGGTTATTGAATTCATCACCTCTATCACTTCTTATTCTTAAAATAGAAGAATCTTTTTCCTTTTCAACTCTTTTCTTAAAAGGCTTGAAAATATGAAAAGGCTTGATTTTTGTGTTATAAAAAGAAAACCCAAGTAAAACGCGAGAAATCATCAACTAAAATGAAAGCAAAACGATTCCCACTTAGACTTTTGGTTTGTGTAGGTCCAAACAAATCCATATGGATCAACTCCAAAGGTCGTGATGTCATGATATCCTTGATTGACTTAAAAGAGGACTTGGTTTGTTTCTCAAGTTGGCACGCATCGCAAATGCGGTCCTTTTCAAAGTTCAAGTAAGGAATACCTTTCACCATTTCCTTATTGTTTAATTTAGATAGATGGTCAAAAGAAATGTGGCCTAATCTCTTATGCCACAACCAAGAGTCATCATTGAGGGCTTTCAAACAAGTAGCATTGCATAGCATTTTAGACATGTCAATCATGTATACATTGTTTTCACGAAATCCGGAAAATATACATGCATTGGATTGTCTATCAATAACACTACATGCTAGGTCATCAAAAATAACATTAAAACATTCCCAATGAGACCGATAAGCTCCATTTCTTCCTTGTCATTTAGCTCCTTCAACGTTGTGGCTTTGACTTCCCAAGATGGAGGGAGTGCACGGATGATCTTCCTCACTTTTTGGTCGTTATCAATGCAGTCACCTAAAGAAGAAAGTCCATTAGTAATCTATGTAAACTTAGTAACCATATCATCTATGGTTTCATTCTCTTGCATAGAAAAATTTTCATATTGGGAACGAAGAAGGTCAATTTTTGCCCTCTTCACTTGTGAAGTCCCTCATGAGTGACAAGTAAGTAAGTCCAAATCTCATGTGCGGATTTGCAATGAATGACTCTAAAAATATCATCGTCATTAATAGCTTGAAGCAAGGCATAGTGTGCCCTAGCATTAGCGTCAAACTCTTTCGTGGCAATATCGGACCAAGTGTCCTCATCACAAAGGGTGCACTAAAAGGTTTGGTCACCGTCTTTGCAACCCGGCTTCCTAAGGATTGTAAAAACACGGTCATCTTAACCTTCCATATGGAAAGTTAAGGCCATCAAACTTGGGTGGGGTCTTAATTCCTTCGGCCATCTTTACTAAGTGTATGAGTACGAAAAATGAATAGAGTGATTAGCAATATAGGATCTCTCTAAGGTTGTTAAGCCAAGACCCTAGAGACCAAAGCTCTGATACCAATTGAAAAACACCTAGAGGGGGGGGTGAAAGGTGTTAATGCTAATCTAATGATCTTCTTAAACAAATATGAATGAATGATGCAACCGGTCACTCAAAATAAGAAATTGAAGCCGAATTCCCCGTGAAGGGCTCTAGAAATTCTCCTCTTTGATTCCTCTAGATTACGAGTTGAGACGCGTAATTGCTTTCTTGTTGAGATGAGTGAAAACCGAAAATGCAAGCAAATGAGATGTGTGCAATAAGGAAGTGCAAGCAAGAGATATCAGAAGATAGAAATGTAAAGTAATAAAAAGCAATAAGGAAACCATTCACAAACACAAGGAATTTGTTACGAGGTTCAAGCCACCGCTCTACGTCCCCGCCTTCACCACCGTGAAGGATTTTCACTAAATCCATCAAGGAAATTACAAGAGGTCTACACAAGACCGGAGTACCAAACTCCCACCAATCCAACCTCTACACAAGAGGGATCTCAACACAAAGAACAACAAGTAACAAGGTGATAAAAAAGACCACAAACTTCTCTCTTACAACTCCTTATAGAATGGTAATGATTTTTGGCTCAAGAAGTGAAGTGAGAAAAATTCAGTTGTAAAGAGCAAGAAAAAGCTTGAAAAACCACTGAAAAACTTAAACCAAGAATGCACTTTAGAATTGAGAACTTTGAAAACTTTTCTTCTCTTTTGAAACACAAAACAATGGGTATTTTTTTTCCTTAATTTTAACAAGGGGCAATTGCCAACTATTTATAGGGATTTACCATGAGCAAATCATCATATAAACTAGGTTTATAGGTCAGGAATTAGTCTCCAGAAATTCGAAGATAGCTGACACAAACATCTCAATAAAATCCAAAAAACAAATCTCGGAAAACTAGCCATTGGGGCTGTTGGCGGCTGTCGGTCGACCGACCCGGTCGACCGGCAGTCAAACTTGGCAACTAGCCGTTGGACTCGGTCGACCGATCGGTCGACCGGAGGCTAAACAAAAATAACTCTTTGTTCTGTCGGTCGACTGGCCCGGTCGACCGACAAAACCCGAGAGCAAGGGTCAGTCAGTCGGTCAACCGGTCCGGTCGACCGACAAACATGCACAAACGTGCACGCCAAAGCCACAAGGCCCGGTCGACCGGAGCAGTCGACCGATAAGGCCTGAAATAGATGCGGTCGACCGTAGGGCCTGAAACAGATTTTTATAGGAAAAATTTTGAACTTAAAATAATTTTTAAAATAATTTTGAATGGCTATATGATTAAGTAGCATGCTATAAGGGTTGGTATACATGATATAAACAAGATGCAAAAGTATGAAATATTTAGAAACATGTATATCAACCAAAACATGTACCTAATCCAACTATCCAAAACAAAAACCGTATTTTGAAAAAAGAAAGTGTGTGTGTGTTTTCTTGAGCCAACTTATCATAACCTAATTCTTTAACAAACTAATTCTTACAAAGGTTCTAGGTGACTACATGATCTTCAAGTTAGGGCTCCTCCATATGCAAGCTTGAATCCTTGAACCCGAATCGAATCAACTTGAGTCAAAAATACCTTCCTTTAGGGAAGAAGAAATCTTGAATCCTTAAAACCCTAAAACACACTTAAACACTAAAAGATGATTAGTATAAATAACTATATATGTTTTGTAATCATCAAAACTCAACAACCGGGTGATTGTTACCTTGGGCCAACAACTCTTCTACTGACATCCGACACCTCCGACAGCTAAGGATAGAGGAAAATGTTGGCTTTAAGTCCAACATAAGTTTTTGACAACTTATCATGCTGAGGGGAATAGCGTGGCTAGCCCAACTAAAACGGTAATTAGTAAAGGCACACCAAATTCGTTGATAGCTGAGGGTTTGCTAAAAATCCTAAAGGACTTGTCCCATCCTCTCCTCCAAAATCTCCTGCCAATTCTCACCCATAGAATGATAGGGACATAAAAGTACCTGTGTTCATCTCCCTAATGAAATGAACTAGGATTTGTCACATTAATATTAAACCTCTGACAAACCAGACTTTTCAATCCCCAGTGGATTCAGTCAAGTTAATATTAAACCTCTGACAATAAAACTCATTAGAAATCCTCGCTGTTATATTAATACTACACCTCTAACGGCAAATTTTTCATATTTCAGGAAATCAACGATTGTCACATTAATATTAAACCTCTAACAGTTCATTTTACTTTCCACCCAAAATTCCTTGCCAATTCTCTTCCATAGAGTGGTAGGTCCACAAATACAATCATTGCTATGTTAACACTACACCTCTAACAATGAAAAATTTTAATACTCCCCAACGAGTACAAACTTCACTTGTCTCTCCTCTATATGGAGTCACAAGTTCTCAAAATTGCTCCTATCGCAAACCAATTCTTGTCAAGTTAAAATTACACCTCTGACATTCTAAATTTCACTTGTCAATTCTCATCAATAGAATGACAAGACCTCAAAATTGCTCCTATCGTAAACTAATTCTTGTCAAGTTAAAATTACACCTCTGATATTCTAAATTTCACTTGTCAATTCTTATCAATATAATGACTAGTCTTCAAAATTGTTCCTATCGCAAACCAATTCTTGTCATGTTAAAATTACACCTCTGACATTCTAAATTTCACTTGTCAATCTCATCAATAGAATGACAAGTCCTCAAAATTGCTCTTATCGCAAATCAATTCTTGTGAAGTTCAAAATTACACCTCTGACAAATTACTATTAAGTTTAACACCACACCTATAACAGTGATCAAGTTGCTGCTAAGTTCAATATTAAACCTCTGACAGTTACTTTTTCTCAAGTTTTCATATCGAAGCTGAGACGAGTGATGCTAAGTTTAACATCACACCTCTAGCGTCCAGTTTATTGTTAAGTTCAATAATACACCTATGACAATGATTTTTCTTGAACTTCCCTATCGAAGTCGAGATGATTAATGCCAAGTTCAAAATTACACCTCTAGCATTACCTTCACTGTCAAGTTTAACATTACACCTATGACAGTGATGTTTTCAGTCTTCCCAAATGAAGCTGAAACTCCCGTTGAGCCAAGTTAATATCACACCTCTAGCTTACATTTCTGTCAAGTTAATATTACACCTCTGACAGTAATCTTAAATTCTTGAAACGGAATTTTTCCTAACTTGTTAAGTTAATTATCGCATTTCTAGCAAGTCAAAAGTTTCTACTTCTATGTGTCTGATTTTCAATGCAAAAAAAAAAAGAATTCAAGACATATAAGAAGACAAGAAAAAGTGTCACTTTTATTGATACTCAAATATATGAAAGTGATACAAGATACTCTCTTATACACTAAGATTGAGTGTTACAAGTACAAAGAAGTCTTTCTCTCTCAGCAAAAGGTTGCACTCACTCCTCAAGACATTTACACCGCTCCAAATACAACATGTTTGGAAGATCGCCGAAGAAAGGTTCCTCTCTTCTTTCATTGAATCATGTCGTAGTTGATCAGTGTATAGACGATCGGATGCTGGTCACATCATGATGCATGATGTGTAAACATTGAAGAAGCTCATCGCTAACTGAGAACAATGGTGTTTCTCGAGGTCAAAATGCAGAGGAACATTCTGATTCCACCCGACCAACTGGTGTGGGTGATCGGCAAAAAAGCAAGCACAAGAATAAGTAAAAAGAGTGTGGGTCGATGTTACTGATTTTTGCAATTCTTTCATAATAGCAAAGTGGCTCTATGGGTCGTATCCACAAGGAGGGAGAGCGATGAAAGCTTGATGCGGCTTCTTTGTTCAAGAAAAGAAAAGGTTTTTTGTTTCAAATAAAGAATGAAAATAAGTTGGTTTCAAGAATTATTTGAAAATGATTTGGTGGTTTGTAAAGTTGAATTTTCTTAATGGTAAAAACGCATGGCTAACTTTCTACTAAGTGCTCCCACTAATCCCTAACTTCTTGAATATGTAGCCTCACAATGGATCATAGGCAAGGATACCTCTTATGCATATGAACTATTCACGTGAAAATTGAGTGAAAGTTCTTCCTATAAGTTAGCTTAACACGGTAAAAACTTGGACATTCTCTTATCAAGATTCAATTGAAGGCGAGAAAAGGGGAGGACATAAGTGCACTAATGATATCGGTAAAGTTAAAAGAAAAATCTCTAACTTACAAAAACAAGTAAAGCATGCAATCCATAGATCATCAAAAACCCGTTAAGAATGAGATAAAAGAAAGTGAATACTTGAATATAAGTTAGAGTTAGAACCCTCATCTTAAGATATCATAGCTCTTGTTTGCACAAGTCTTAGTTGACACTATTGATTCATTTGGGTTTATCAATCAAGTTGTTAGAGATTAGTGGGTTAGTAGTTTGTTAGCCATGCAATGGAAGAGTTAGTTAGACATGGTAGTAAAAGAAACAATAAAGGAAAAGGAGTAAAGAGAAAAGGAGATACACTATAACAAGGAAGTAAAAGCAAATGAAAAACACAAGTAAATGGAAAGAAGAAAGAGAAGTAGTTACTTGTATTAGCTTGTCACCTTCAAATACAACTTGTACACACTCTCTCTTTCACTTTAATGGCTAAAACGAAAACAAGAAGAAGAGAAAAACTAAAACAACTACAATCCTAAAAACAAGATTACAGCAACTTGCTAAAGCTCTGGATATCTCCCAACTGAAGACCCCTGGGGGGAATTTATAAGCACCAGGGGAAAGGGGGCCAAGGGGCAACCCCTGGCCCAAAGGCCGGGCGCGCGCGTGCCCATATGGTCGCGGAAACGCTGTCCTGTTTGAGTTTCTGCGGCCATGTCAGGGCGGCGCGCGTCAGGGTTTGGGCAGCGTGCCGCCCGTTCTGTCTCCTGTCCACTTGACCTCCTGGATTCGTGATTTGATGCCCTGTGCTGACAAAATCTCCTCCCTAAAGTCAATGGCTACTTGGTAGGCCTTTAATCACCCATTAAATGGTGATTTAGGATATTCTTCTTCATTTGCACACCATGGACCTAGGATTAAGCAAGCAAAGCTTTATTAGCAGAATTTTACATCAAATAAATATTGGAATGTGATGAAAATTATGCAAAATTAGAGACTAATCACACCTCCACACTTATCTTTGCTCGTCCTGAGCAAAATAAAAATAAGAAAATTATTACACCACTTTCGCAGGTGACGCGATTGTACTGAGCATGTGCAACAAGTCTTTAAACCTCTAAGTTCCCCTAGAGGAGGAGACAACGGAGTATTGTCTCCTGAGGGTTTTCAACGGATTGCACCCATAAAATCTAGTAAGTGAAAAAAAAATACTTAGTTGTTAGCAAACCTCTTTTAAGAAAAAGAATTTTCAATCATCTAAGTAAAAATGACCGAATGTTATAAGAATTAGGTTCAACCCTCATAAGTCCTCCTATACTTTAGCCTTTATAAAAGAAGAAATTATGATTTTTCTTTAAATTTAGAAAGGATCTTATACTTCTAACTCATTCTGTTATTTTACTTTAGATAGATATGCATAATTGTAAGTGTGATATGCTTGGGATTTTTAACTCAACTTTAAATATCATTTAATTTTATGAATATTTATGTATTATTCTTGGTTTCATTAGGCTTTCTACTTTACTCATGTAACACATATCAAACCGATGACTCCCAAATCAAATGGTTTTAGGGCACCAGGTGGAAAAACACCCCTCGGGTCAAATATGCAAGTAGAGTAGGCCCCGAACTCAAGATTTACTTATATATTATATATTAATTATTTTTTTTTGGCGTGAGTAATCATGCTTCTTGAGGCACAATTATCCAGCGTTTTTTCTCACAGTTGTGTCTCTAAATCCCAAGCATGTGTGTGTAGTTTATGCATATTCTACTAAGGCTAAATAAAAGGTTTGAGTTATTTTCCTTATCCCTCCTAACTTTTAGTCAAATCAATCATTTTTGTTTATTTAGGCAAAAACAAAGATTCAATAATAAGGTTCCCTTAATTCCTACAACCTTTTGATATTTTTATAAAGAGTATGAAATTTCTTTTCAATCTGGAGATTTTTTTTTTTTGGAAAGAAGAAAGAAAAAGTGTTAGCACCCCCCACACCTATCTAATGTATTGTTCTCAATGAATGTTATGTAAATGCAAATGCAATAAATAGGGTGAAGAAGGATGTCACCGTCGTCGTTGACCCGGGCCGGCCAAGTACGAATAGGTAAAAGGGGTAAGCATATGAGCAATAAGAAATATATATATATATATATATATATATATATATATATATATATATATATATATATATATATATATATATATATATATATATATATATATATATATATATATAACTTTTTTTAATTGTTATGGTTAGGTGTATGACGGGGAAAAAAGAGTTAGCACACTATCATCCGGAGTCATAGGCTCGGTGGTCAAGAAGGGCTTTAGTCTTTGCCCGTTCACTTTGAATTCCATGTTGTTCTTAGGGTCTTGATCAGTCACATATATTGCATATACATTATCACCTTACCATACTTTTTAACTAATAAATCCTATTAATAAGTCTTCTTCTTCTTTGTTAAATGTAGGCCCAATTGCTAAAAGAAAGGAAGGAGGAAAAAGCCCAAAAGCCCATCTAATTCTGATTTAATTCAGAATAAATTTGAAATTATGGAATCAGGGCAAACCTTGGCATATCAGAGAGGTTGAAAATCGGTTGAAAAGAATCCTCCCAAATCAAGCGATTGAAGTTATCAATCAAAAGCTGTTTCGTCAAATCCTAGAGCAGAAACGAGCAAACCAGTAGAAGATATGGGCGAATCACCAATGAGGGGAGCTCCACCACTTGGGTGTGGCCATCTGGCCACACCATGGCCACGAAAACGTGGCTCTAGCCGTGTTTCCGCGGCTTGTTGAAGTCTGTTGGGGGAGCGTTTGCTCCCCCAATCTTCTCACAGCCTCGCCCCTCTGGTTTTCCCTATAAATATCATGTTTAACAGAGGAAAAAGGAGCAAAGACTAGGATTAGAATTTTTGTTTATTTTTTAAGGATTTAGGCTCTTTGTTAGATAGTGAAAACGTTGTATTTTGTTTTGCAATTTGTAGTTCAGTACAAACACCGGTGAGAGAGAGGAATTGAGTGATTGTATTCTGAAGATTGAAGTGACATCAATACAAGAATCAAGCTACCTTTTCTTCCACTTTATTTTACTTTATGTCTTCCTTTAATTGCTTGCATTGTTCTTTGTCTTCCATGAGTAGCTAAATCGGTTTTCTGGGCTCACTATTACTCCTCTCTCTGTTCCCTCTTCTTTTCGAATGGTTTCGATGAAATGACCCAATGAATCATTTGCATGCCTAATTTAGGCCTTTCTTCTTGAAAGTGTTCTTGGAGGCACATGAGGATGGGTTTAGATTTTTAACTTCTACCTCTTTTCAAAACGTCTCTTGAACTTGTTTTTATCTCATACTTGAACTTCTTGATGATTTAACATTCAACTCAAGATGATTTCTTAAAGAATGGAATTAACCTTTCCAACTATCTTATGTGTTTTGCTTAAAACTTTCTAGAATCAATCTTAAGTTTTGCCTATGATCAAGTTGAGGCATTAAGATTTTCAAGAGAAGAACATATCATTGAGTAGTGAGATAGTGAGCCCAGATTTTCTTCTTCATTAAAAAACAATAAATTATTTTTTAAACTTTATACAAAATTCACCTTTTCCAAAGCCTTCTCCAAAGTTGCAATTTCTCTTTTAATCATCTCCATTCTTTCCATTCTCTTTTCAATTAAAAAACGAGCATAATTCTTTGTTACTAAACAAAACACCATAAAGCTTTCATCGCATTCCTCCTCATGGACACGACCCATTAGCCCAAAGCTACACAGTAATCTCTTAACTCTTTGATTTTACAATCAATTTTTGGCGCCGTTGCCGGGGAGGGAATGGTGTTTTTGTTTTTTAACAAGTTTAGTATGTTCTTTTAGGGACTTCAAGATTCAAATCTAGCATTCAAGCTTTGCAGGAGAAGACTTGGTATTCTGTGCCCCTACTCTCGAAAGTAGGAAACAGAATTTCAAGAAATTGCGTTGCAAAAGTTGAAAATTTCATTGGACTACTAAAACTTTTTTTTTGCAGCACATATTGCTATATCTTGCTATATCTGCTATAATTAAGTTTTTGTAAGTTATATTCTTACTATATCTGCTATCCACCATCCCTGTTTTAATCCAACAGTAATTTGATTGATTGTTAATTGCTTAAAAGAATATTTAGACTTGCATTCTAGGCATTTATCTAATTACATTTATTTTACAATTACTGTTGAAGAGAGCTAGAGACAAGGTATGTATGCATAGCATATAGTTTAGAAAACATTCTTGGGTGATATTTTGCTTTTGAATGTTACTTTTCTATATCTTGCACACTTTGCACAATAAATTCTAAAGGCAAAACCCAATTCAAGATAAGGCAGGGAAGTCATTACCCTTCCTTAGCCCACAAACTATCACCAAGCACGCACAACCTAAGCCTAAGTAAAATCTCATATACGTTGGCCTTAGGGACATCTCGAACTCACTTGGAGATTACACTAAGGGGGAAGGTGTTGGATTTTGACTCCTACCAAATCAGTGTCTAGGAAGGGGATTAAGGGCCGAAAGCCCGAAGGTTGGTGGTTACTTAATTAAGGAATGTCTTTGACGGATAACCTCCCACCAATCTTGCCCTGACCTGGCTGATTAGCTTGTGGTCAAAATCTACATTATACCTCCTGTGGACAATCAACCAGTTAGGAGTTGTCTAGGTCGAGGTTACCTTAGACTAGGCTTGGTTGATTACTCTTATTAACTGTTGGTAAACTTGTTTGTGATTGTGATTGTGTTTGTGTATGCAAGTGTGGTCAAGAGACCCTGATTTATCTAGGTTGACTAGAAACACATCACCACCCAAGTTTGAACCAAGACCAGATCTGATAATGGCTCAATCAACATCATTGCAGGATAGGTTCTATCCTATTAGAACCTCACATTCATCTTGCATTTTACTTCCATCGGTTGGTAAATACAATTTTGAGCTCAAGCCTTAATTCATCAGCACACTCCCCAAGTTTCATGGCTTAGAGTCCGAAGATGCTTACTTCTTCATAAGAGAATTTGAGGAAGTATATCTAATGATGAAAATCCCACACCTTGTAGATGATGCTATTAGGTTGAGATTTGTCCATTTCGCTCTTAAGGACTTAGCAAAGAAATGGCTTTATAGCTTAGCGGCTGGCTCCATCACATCTTGGAATGGTTTCATCAAGGTCTTCTTGAAGAAATTCTATCCAATTCATAAGACCGCTCTCATTAGGAAGACCATCATGCAATTAAAGCAAGAACTGAGTGAACCGTTCTGGAGGTACTTTGAACGCTTTAAAGACCTCCTTGTCCAATGTCCTCATCATGGAATAGAGAAATGGCGACAATGCCAAATTCTTTATGACGGTCTAGATTATTCTACCAAAATTCTCTTAGAAAGTATGTGCCAAGGGGGATTCTTGCAGAAGGATGAAAATGAAAGATGGGATTTGTATGAAAACCTAGCTGAAAAAATCATCCAATGGGAACCTACTAGTGAAACCTCTAGGAATTCAAACTCTATATCTTCAAAAGGAGGTCTCCATTCTATTGAATAATCCATAGCTAATGAGGCTAAGTTAGCTAACCTAGTAAGAAGACTAGAAGCTCTAGAAACTAAGGAATCAAGTCCAGTCAATCAAGTCAGCCCAAATTAATTTTCAACTCCGGGCTGCACTTACTATCAAGCTATGAATCATGTGTTTGAGAAGTGCCCTGTGTCTCAGGCTCAGCAACAATACCATGAACCAATGAATGCGGTCTTTTCAAGGCCGAACAATAATCCTTACGCACCAACGTACAATTCTGGCTGGAGAAATCACCCTAATTTCTCATGGAGCCAAAATAATAATGACTACTCACGGTCAAATCATGCTAGCCACTTCCATCATGCCAATAATTCTTCCAATCATCAACTCAACTTTTCTAATTTCCACAATAATTCTCCCAACCATCCACCTAACTTTTCAAACTATCAACAAAACTTTCCCAACCAAGCTCCACAATCTTCCTTCCAGAATCCTAAACTAGAAAGGAGAATGACTGACTTTGAGAGAAACATGGAAAGATACATGAAAAATCATGATTCTCATGCAAACTATACAGAGGTTAGAGGTTCAAATAAGCCAACTAGCCACTCCACAGAATGAGAGACAGAAGGGTATCTTGCCTAGTCAGTCAATAACCAATCCTAAGAATTCTCAACAAGCTAATCTGGCTGAGGATCAATCATTAAATCAATGTAATGCTGTTCATACATTGAGGTCAGGAAAGAAAGTTGAAATCAAGTGTCAACGCCACCCAATCCCATCCAGCACAACCACAATTAAGCATCCACCTCATCTAAACCAAATCCTTCAAAATCTGACGAATCTGAAAAAGATAAGTCAACCAGTCAGGTGCACTAGTCTATAGTACAATTTCCTAATAGGCTGAAAAATAGCAAGCAAAATCCACACATAGACAAGATAATTGAGATATTTAATCAAGTGAAGATAAATGTGCCACTTCTTGATGCCATCCAACAAGTCCCTTCCTATACTAAATTTCTTAAGGACATGTACACCAAGAAGAGAAAGACTAATGTATCAAAAAAGGTCTTCTTAGCCACTAACATTAGTGAGCTACTATCAAGTCCGATCCCTGTTAAGTTCAAGGATCCAGGTAGTCCCACCATTGCCTGCACAATAGGACAAATCGAGATTAGTCGTGCACTTCTTGACTTGGGGGCAAGTATCAACTTGCTTCCATTCTCAGTTTATCAACAACTCGGGTTGGGCGATCTTAGTCCTACTCGAGTCACCATCCAACTGGCTGACCGTTCAGTAAAAGCTCCAAAAGGGGAGATTAATGATGTCCTTATCCGGGTCGGGGAGTTTATTTACCCTGTCGATTTCATAGTTTTGGAGTCACAACCTGTGTCCAACTCCAATCATAGGGCTCAAACTCTTGTTATCCTAGGGCGACCATTCCTTGCCACTGCCAATGCCATCATCAATTGTAGGAATGAGTCCATGAGGTTAACCTTTGGGGACATGACTAGAGAAGTCAATGTCTTCAACCTAGAAAAATAACCCCGCGATGTTGAGAATCAAACATTTGAAGTCAACCTAATTGAGAACTTAACAAGTGAACATAGGGAAGAATTGGAACTAGAAACGGAGTGTGACTTCGGGTTAGAGTCTGACGACTTTAATCTTGATCAGGTTGTAGATTCTGATGTGAATTGGGCCTCGAACCCTATTTCACCAATAATGGAGCCAACAAATTTGACTAGTCCTTCCAGTGAGCCTTCCTCTTCCTTAGTATTAAAAGCCTTACCTGAGCATCTCAAGTACGTCTATCTGCGAACAAGAGACCTTTCCTGTCATCATTGCCTCCCATTTAAATGACGGGAAAGAAGATCTTAAAGCAATTCTAAGAAAACATAGGGAAGCCATTGGTTGGACTATGACTGATATAAAGGGATTAAGTCTGACCATCGTTCAACATCGCATCCATCTCAATGAAGATGCCACACCTAAAAGAGACCCGCAGCGTAAGTTAAACCCTATAATGCAAGAGGCTATTCATGCTGAAATTGTAAAACTCTTAGACAATGGGATAATTTATCCCATTTCTGATAGCCAATGGGTCAGTCCTGTCCACGCGGTTCTAAAGAAATCTGGTTTCACTGTAGTGAAAAATGAGAACAAAGAGTTGGTCCAAACTCGACTTCCCACGAAGATCTGAGTTTGCATTGACTATAGGAAGCTTAATGCTGCAACTTGTAAGGACCATTTTTCACTTTCCTTTATTGATCAAATACTTGAACGTTTGGCGGGTCACGAGTATTACTGTTTCTTGGACGGTTACTCGGGGTATAACAAGATCCCTATTGCTCCTGAGGACCAAAAAAGACTACGTTCACATGTCCATTTGGGACATTTGTTTATTGTCGAATACCTTTCGGCTTATGCAATGCACCAGCAACGTTTCAACGTTGTATGTTGAGTCTTTTCTCTGATATAGTAGAACGATTCTTAGAGATCTTTATAGATTATTTCTCCATCTATGGAGATTCATTCACTCAATGTCTCCACCATTTAGAACTTGTCCTCCAACATTGTGCTGAGAAAAATCTGACACTGAATTGGGAGAAATGCCACTTCATGGTAAAACATGAAATTGTCTTGGGTCATGAAATCTCCAAGAAAGGAATCGAAGTGGATTGAGCCAAAATTGACGTTATTGCAAAGCTTCCCATGCCCAAATGCGTGAAGGATATTAGATCTTTCTTAGGACACGCTGGTTTTTACCAAAGAGTTATCAAGGATTTTAGCAAAATTGCTAGGCCCTTGACTAATCTGTTAGCTAAGGACGTGTCCTTCACTTTCGATGCTGAATGTCTGAATTCTTAGGAGAAGCTTAAGAGAGAACTTATTTCTGCACCAATCATATCTGCACCGGATTGGTCTAAGCTGTTCGAAATCATGTGCGATGCTTCCGATTTTGCCATAGGCGCTGTCCTAGGACAACGCATTGATAACAAACAGCATGTGACTTACTACTCTAGTAGGACTCTTAACGATGCTGAACTAAACTACGACTGAGAAGGAATTCTTGGCAGTAGTGTTTGCCTTGGAGAAATTTCATCCCTACCTACTAGGGTCCAAAACCACCATTTTCACCTATCATTCTGCGCTTAGGTACGTCATGATGAAGAAGGATGCCAAGGCCTGACTCATTCATTAGATCCTCCTTCTTCAAGAATTCGATCTCGAGATTCGAGACAAGAAAGACGTAGAAAATGTCGTTGCTGATCGTCTCTCGCGAATCCCTAATTCTCCATGCAACGAATTACCCATAAATGAGGATTTTCCTGATGAAAATCTCTTAGCTATCTCTAGGGAACCTTGGTTTGCTGATATAGTGAATTACTTAGTCACAAACCAAATTTCGTCTCATTGGTGCAAAAATGATATATACCGGTTCTTATCCCAAGTCCGATATTTTTTTGGGAGGAACCGTATCTTTTTAAGTACTGTTCTGACTAAATTATTAGGAGATGCATTTCATATGAGGAGGTTAAGAGTATTTTATCCTTTTATCACGAACTTGCATGCGGTGGACACTTTGGTCCCCGCAAGACTGCTGAAAAAGTGCTACAAAGCAGGTTCTATTGGCCTACTTTGGTCAAGGATGCTTATGAATTTTGCAAGGCGTGCCCTAGATGCCAAATGGTAGGAAGGATCTCAAAATGAAATATGATGACCCTCAACCGAATTCTAGAAATAGAACTCTTTGATTTTTGGGAATCGACTTTATGGGATCATTTCCTAATTCATTTGGAAACCAATACATATTGGTTACTGTGGATTATACGTCCAAGTGGGTAGAAGTCATTCCTTGTAAAACTAATGATAACAAAGTTGTCATAAAGTTTTTGAAAGAGAACATTTTTTCACGCTTCGGAACCCCTCGTGCTATCATCAGTGATAATGGCACTCACTTTTGCAATAGATCCTTTGAAGTCCTTATGCGAAAGTATGTCACAACTCACAAGTTGTCCACACCTTAACATCCTCAAACAAGTGGGCAGGTTGAGGTTTCCAATAGACAAGTCAAGCTTATCTTGGAGAAAACTGTGAACCAAAACCGAAAGATTGGTTCATCAAACTTGTAGATGCCCTATGGGCCTACAGGGCCGCTTTCAAGACGATTCTAGGAATGTCTCCTTATAGGTTAGTCTATAGGAGTTAAGAGATGAGGCCTATGAAAATGCTAGGATCACTAAAGATAAAGTTAAGATTTTTCATGATAAACACATCATAAGAAAAACCTTTGTCCCTGGATAAAAAGTCTTACTTTATAATTCCAGGCTTCATCTTTTTACAGGAAAATGAAAATCAAGATGGATTGGGCCATTCGTTGTAAAAACTGTGTTTCCACACGGTGCAGTTAAGATCAGTGACACCAAGAATGGAAATAACTTTAAGGTAAATGGTCAACACCTTAAACCTTTCTTGGAATCGGTGCCCGTAAATGAAATGGCTATGGCTCTTTTTGATCCAATGTATCGGTAACTTTCCTCTTTTCCATTTTATTTCAAGCATCTATACATTTCTTTCATACATTGGGGACAATGCATGAAATAAGTGTGGGAGAGGGTTCTAACATGACTAATATAACTCTAAAAAAACAAAATGTTTAAAAAAGAAAATTGCATATATATATATATATAAACTTTTTGAAAGGAAAGAATAATATTTTGATATACTTTTTGTAAGAAATTAAGTCAATTTTAAGGAATAGGAAAATCATAATTAGGATTTCTTACACTTGGTCAAAATAAGATGACTTATTTGATTTTTAGGGTTAGGAAGAAAATTTGTGAAAGTAATTTAGTCTTGATCTTTACCTTGATGAAATATGCACACTTTATACACTTGCACACTTAGGGTTCAAAAAAAAAGATTCATATGCCTTATAAAAAAACTATATAAAAAAATAAATAAACAAATCTAATTATTGATTAGCTAGGTGCTTTGGCCTAAGCAAGCCTTGGTATTTATGCAAAAGATACTTAGATAAGTTTGAAATATATATATATATATATTATATATATATCCTCTGATTAAGCTGGGTATCTATGCCTCATGAAGCATAAGTATTCACGCCTAAAAGGGGTACATTTTATAAATAAAAACCTTGGTTTCGTGCCCTTGTCTGCTCGAGTGTTTAAGTCCTTAGGGGTGTTTTCTCACCTGGTGCCCTAAAACTGTCCGGTTTGGGTGTCACCGACTAAAAGCTCGTTACGTGGGCAATTAGAAAGCCTAATGAAATTGAGGAATAAATTTCACCAAAAATAAATATAAATAAGGCATAGGAGTTAATGTTAAAGGACCCTTAGTCAAACTTCACAATCATGATGGTGCATACGACTCATGGTAAATTAATAGACTAGATGAGAAGTACAATTTGACTCCTTACTTTGATTGATGACATGTTTTTGAATAGAGACTGAGTTTCAGAATGAAAAATTTGATATTCTTATAACTTATAGATTACTTAAAACCTTACAAATATACTTCAAATATTTTCTCCTTTCAAAATGCTTTTTGAAAATACTAACATTTTTTATGGATTTTGTGGGTGCAATCCACTGAAAACCCTCACGAGACAAAACTCGTCCTCTAGGGGGTAACCTAGAGGTTTAATGGCTTGTTGCACATGCTCAGTGCAAATGAGTGAACTGCGAAAGTGGTCTAATAATTTATTAAAATTAGTCTGATGTTTTGCTCGAGGGCGAGCAAAAGATAAGTATGGGGGCGTGATCAGTCACATATATTGCATATACATTGTCACCTTACCATACTTTTTAGCTAATAAATCCTATTAATAAGTCTTCTTCTTCTTTGTTAAATGTAGGTCCAATTGCTAAAAGAAAGGAAGGAGAAACAAGCCCAAAAGCCCATCGAATTCTGATTTAATTCAGAATAAATTCAAAATCAAGGAATCAGGGCAAATCTTGGTATATCAGAGAGGTTGAAAACCTGTTGAAAAGAATCCTCCCAAATCAAGCAGTTAAAGTCAACTATCAAAAACTGTTTCGTCAAATCTAGGGGCAGAAATGAGAAAACCAGTAGAAGATATGGGCGAATCATCAACGAGGGGAGCTCCACCACTTGGGTGTGGCCATCTGGCCATACCAGGGCCGCGGAAACGTAGCCCTAGCTGCGTTTTCACGGCTTGTTGAAGTCTGTTGGGGGAGCGTTTGCTCCCCTAATCTTCTCACCGCCTCGCCCCTCTGGTTTTTTCCTATAAATACCATGTTTAACAGAGAAAAAAGAAGCAAAAACTAGGATTAGAATTTTTATTTATTCTTTAAGGATTTAGGCTCTTTGTTAGATAGTGAAAAAGTTATATTTTGTTTTGCAATTTGTAGTTCAGTACAAACACCTGTGAGAGAGAGGAATTGAGTGATTGTATTCTGAAGATTGAAGTGACATCAATATAAGAATCAAGGTACCTTTTCTTCCACTCTATTTTACGGTATGTCTTCCTTTAATTACTTGCATTGTTCTTTATCTTCTATGAGTAGCTAAATCAGTTTTCTGAGCTCACTATTTTCCTCTCTCTGTTCCCTCTTCTTTTCGAAGGGTTTTGATTAAATGACCAAATGAATCATTTGCATGCCTAACTTAAGCCTTTCTTCTTGAAAGTTTTCTTGAAGACACATGAGGATGGGTTTGGATTTTTAACTTCTACCTCTTTTCAAAACGTCTCTTGAACTTATTTTTATCTCATACTTGTACTTCTTGATGATTTAACATTCAACTCAAGACGATTTCTTAAAGAATAGAATTAACCTTTCCAACCATCTTATGTGTTTTGCTTAAAACTTTCTAGAATCAATCTTAAGTTTTACCTATGATCAAGTTGAGGCATTAAGATTTTCAAGAGAAGAACATATCATTGAGTAGTGAGATAGTGAGCCCAGATTTTCTTCTTCATTAAAAAATAACAAATCATTTTTTAAATTTTATACAAAATTTACCTTTTCTAAAGCCTTCTCCAAACTTGTAATTTCTCTTTTAATCATCTCCCTTCTTTCCATTCTCTTTTCAATTAAAAAATGAGCACAATTCTTTGTTACTAAACAAAACACCAAAAAGCTTTCATCGCATTCCTCCTCATGGACACGACCCATTAGCCCAAAGCTACACGGTAATCTCTTAACTCTTTGATTTTACAATCAGGTCTACAATAATTACAGCACCGTGTGGGAAAATGGTGCGCACAATGAACGGTCCAGACCAACGAGTCTTCAGCTTCCTTGCGAAAATATGAAGCCTTGAGTTATACAGCAGAACCTTACCTCCCGGAGTAAAGTTTTTCTGGCTTATGATCTGGTCATGGGAAAGTTTAGTCCTGCTTTTGGTGATTCGAGCATTCTCATAGACTTCATTTCGTATCTCCGTTAATTCTGAGATCTGCAGCCTCCTTGGCTTACCAGCCTTAGTCAGATCAAAATTGAGTTGCTTAATGGCCCATAAAGCACGGTGTTCTAACTCGACTGGTTGATGACAGGCTTTTTCAAATGCAATTCTATAAGGAGACATCCCCAGAACTATCTTAAAAGCAGTGCGGGAAGCCCACAATGCATCGTTGAGTTTGACCGACCAATCCTTTCAGTTTTGTCCAACAGTCTTTTCTAAAATGAGCTTGATTTGTCGATTGGTGACTTCGACCTGCCCATTCATCTAGGGATGATATGGAATAAATAACTTGTGATTGATGGAATATTTCAGCATCAGAGCTTCAAAAACTCTATTGCAGAAATGCGATCCATTATCACTAATTATCGCTCTGGGGGTGCCAAATCGGGAGAAGATGTTCTCTTTGAGAAATTTGACAACCACTTTGTTGTCATTGGTCTTTGTTGGCATAGCTTCTACCCATTTAGAGACGTAATCGACAGCAACCAAAATGAACTGGTTGCCGAAGGAATTAGGGAATAGTCCCATAAAGTCGATACCCCAAACATCAAAAATCTCAACTTCCAGGATCGGGTTCAGGGGCATCTTATCTCTTCTTGAAATTTCTCAATCTTCTGACAATTTGCACATGACTTGCAAAAATAGTATGAGTCTTTGAACAAAGTAGTCCAGTAAAACCTACTTTGTAGAACCTTCTCTGCAGTCTTGTGGGGACCGAAGTGTCCTCTGCATGCAAGTTCATGGCAAAAGCTTAGCACACTCCGCTGTTCCTCCTCTAGTATGCATCGTCGAATGATCTGGTCGGGACAATACTTAAAAATATACGGCTCTTCTCAGAAGAAGTACCGTACTTGGACAAAGAAACGACACTAGTCTTGCTTTGTCCAGTCAGCGGGTAATTGTCTAGTGGCTAGGTAATTGACTATGTCCGCATACCAGGGTTCCTTAAAAATGGCCAAGATCTGCTCGTCTGGGAAATCCTCGTTGATTGGAGCTTGTATGAGCGGTGCGTTCGGAATTCGTGATAGATGATTAGCGACCACATTTTCTATACCTTATTTATTCCAAATTTCCAGATCAAATTCTTGAAGCAGAAGGATCTACTGAGTCAATCAGGCTTTTGCTTTCTTCTTGGTCATGAGGTATTTCAGTGCCGAGTGATCCGTAAAAATCACTGACTTCGAGCCTAACAAGTAGGGCTCAAACTTCTCCAACGCAAAGACAGCGACCGAGAATTCCTTGTCAGTCATTGTATAATTTTGTTGGGTGTCATTTAAGGTCCTACTCGAGTAGTAAATCACGTGTTGCCTATTGTCAATGCGCTGTCCTAGAACAGCGCCAATAGTAAAATCAGAGGCATCACACATGATTTTGAATGGTTGGGCCCAATTAGGAGCATAAATAATAGGCGCAGAAATAAGTTCTTGCTTAAGCTTCCCCCATGACTTGAAACATTCATCGTTAAAATCAAAGGGCAAGTTCTTAGTGAGCAGGTTGGTTAAGGGCCTAGCGATTTTGCTAAAATCCTTAATAAACCGTCAGTAGAACCCAGCATGCCCTAGAAAGGATCTAATATCCTTGATGCTTTCGGGTGGTGGAAGCTTAGCAATCACTTCTACTTTAGCCTTGTCCACTTCAATGCCTCTCCTAGAAATCTCATGGCTTAAGACAATCCCCTGTCTCACCATGAAGTGGCATTTCTCCCAGTTTAGAGTTAGATTCTTCTCCTTGCATCTCGGCAAAACTAACTCTAAGTGATGAAGACACTGATCAAATGAATCTCCGTAGATGGAGAAATCATCCATAAAAATCTCAAGGAAACGTTCTACCATGTCGGAGAAAAGACTAAGCATGCACCGTTGGAATGTTGCAGGAGTATTGCATAATCCAAAGGGCATGCGTCGGTAACCAAAGGTTCCGAACGGGCAGGTGAACATGGTCTTTTCTGGTCTTCTGCAGCAATGGGGATTTGATTATATTCCGAGTACCCATCTAGAAAGCAATAGTACTCGTGTCCAGCCAAGCGTTCAAGCATTTGGTCGATGAAAGGCAGCGGGAAGTGGTCTTTACGGGTAGCTGCATTCAACTTCCTGTAGTCGATACAAACACGAATCTTGGTAGGCAGTCTTATTTATACCAACTCTTTGTGCTCATTTTCAACCACCGTAAAGCCAGATTTCTTTAGGACCGCATGAACAGGGCTAACCCATTGGCTATTAGAAATGAGATAAATGATCCCATTGTCTAGTAGTTTCAAAATTTCCGCTTTAACTGCCTCTTGCATGAGTGGGTTAAGCCTGCGTTGTGGGTCCCTCATGGGGGTTGCTTCATCGGTTAAATGGATTCTATGTTGTACTATGCTGGACTTATCCCTTTGATATCCTTCATTGTCCATCCAATGGCTTCCCTATGTCTCTTCAGAATAAACATTAAGCTGTCTTCTTATTACTCAATCAGGTGGGATGCTACGATGATTGGCAAGGTTTCTCTTCCGCCCAGGTAGGCGTATTTGAGGTGTGCAGGTAAGGCTTTTAGCTCTAGGAAAGGTGTTGCTTCGTTAGAGGCACTCTCCGAACTTTCAATCCTATGATGAGGTACACTTGGGCTTGACGCCCAATCCACTGCTGAATCTACAATCTGGTATAGATTAAAATCCTCAGCCTCCAGATCAAATTCTGCCCCTACCTCCATGCTTTCCTTATGTTCACTTGCCAGATTTTCAATAGAATTGACCTCAAAAGTCTGATCATTGATATCCCTGGGTTGTCTTCCACGATTGAAGACATTGACTTCCTTCATCATGTCTCCAAAGGTCAATCGCATGGACCCGTTCCTACAGTTAATTATAGCATTAGCCGTAGTAAGGAATGGGCGTCCTAAGATGACCGGAGTTTGAGCCTGCGGATTTGACACAGGTTGGGTCTCAAGCCCAATGAAGTCAACGAGGTAGATGAAATCCCCAACCCGGATAAGGACATCTATGATTTCTCCCTTCCGGATTTTCACAGATCGGTCAGCTAACTGAATGGTGACTCGAGTTGGCCTTAGCTCGCCCAACCCAAGTTACTGGTATACTGAGAGAAGTAGCAAGTTGATACTTGTTCCCAGGTCAAGGAGTGCTCGGCTAATTTCTGTTTGTCCTATGGTGCATGAAATTGTGGGACATCTAGGATCCTTGCATTTTACCGGAATAGGACCAGACAGAATTTCGCTTATATTGGTTGCCAAAAAAACTTTCTTGGGCACATTTGTCTTTCTCTTCTTCGGACACATATCCTTAAGAAATTTGGCATAAGCTGGTACTTATTGGATAGCGTCAAGAAGAGGCACATTCAGTTTGACCTGGTTAAACATCTCAAACATCTTTTCCATGTGCATATTCTTATTGTTGTTCCTAAGCCTATTGGGAAAGGGTGCTACAGGCTTATGAACTTGTTCAGCAGCTTTGTCCTTGTCAGATGTGTGAGGAGCAGATTGGGAGGAACTAGCAGAGGTGGAGGCTGGAGTAGGATCAGTATGGACTGGATTTTTCTGTTGGTAGACCTAGTTGTCTACCTTCTTTCCAGATCGAAGTGTGTGAACAACATTGTACTGGTTGATCGATGGATCCTGAATTTCATATGCTTGATTGGAGTTTTTTGGGTTAACTAATGGCTGACTAGGTAAAGTACCCTTTAGTCTTTTACTTAGGGAGCTAGCTAATTGGCTCATCTGCATTTTCAATCTCGATTGGTTGTTCAACGTTTGTCCCTGATTTTGCATAAAAGTAGTTTGAGATTTCATAAAAGCTTCCATGCTCTCCTCCAACTTACTGAATTTCTTTTCCATTGGTGAACTTTGAGAGGAGAAAGATGGAGCTTGACTGGAAAATTTGGTGGAGGACTCAGATGGTGAAAATTGTTGGAGAAATTAGGCCTAGGAGGATTGTTCTGGGCTCAGGAGAAATTTAGGTGATTCATCCAACCTGGATTGTATGTTTGCGAGTAAGGATTATGCGACGGCCATGAGCAGGCCGCGTTCATGTGTTTCGGTGGCACTTGCTGGGCATGGAAAACAGGGCACTCTTCAAAGACATGGTTTGGTGCCTGACAGTATGAACAACTCGAATTGTGAATTGGTGGTGTGTTGATTTGGTTGACATTGACTGGCTCTTTTGTCTCTAGAGCCTCTATTCTTCTCATTAGGGTTATAATCTTAGCTTCTGCAGCTATTGATGATTCTAGAGATAGGAGCCCTCCTCTTGAAGCTATAGTTGTGAATTCCTTGATTTTTTTGAGGCTGGCTCCCATTGCAGGGTTTTCTCAGCTAAATCCTCAAATAAGTCCAACCTTGATTCTCATCCTTTTGTAAGAACCCTCCCTGACACATGGTTTCTAAAAGAGTTTTCGTTTGATAATCTAAGCCATCGTAGAGAATCTGGCACTGACGCCATTTCTCCACACCATGATGAGGGCACTGAGCTAGGAGATCTTTGAATCGCTCAAAGTATCTCCAAAATGGTTCGCTCGGTTCTTGCCTGCATGATATTTTTTCTAATGAGGACAGTTTTGTGAATTGGGTAGAATTTCTTCAAGAAAGCCTTGACGAAATCATCCCATGTTGTGACAGAATCTACTGCCAAACTATACAACCATTTCTTCGCTAGGTCCTTTAGGGAAAAGGGAATGAAATGTAACCTAACGGTATCATCTCCTAACTGGGGTATACGCATCATGAGGCACACTTCTTCAAACTTCCTAACAAAGAAGTATGCGTCCTCTGATTCTAAACCATGAAACCTTGGGATAGTGTTGATGAATTGAGGCTTTAGTTCAAAATTAGTTCCATTTGCCTCAGGTAGTTTTATACAAGATGGTAATGAGGTTCTGATCGGGTAAAACCTGTCCTTAAGTGACGCCATCACAGGTTCTGAATGCAAGGGTAAAGAAGTGTTTCTAGTTAGTCTGGAAGATACAAGATCTCTTACCCACTCTTGCATGCAGCACACCACAAACAACGTAAAAACAACAAATAAACGACAAGAATAAAATAAACAAACAAAAGAAAGAAAAATAACCAGAAAGCCTTAGTCTAAGGTACCTGGACCTAGACAACTCCTGACTAGTCGATTCTCCGAGGGAGGTTGTTGCAAGAACTCGACTGCAAGCTAATCGGCCAAGAAAGGGCAAAACTCGGTAGGAGGTATCCAGGCGTGAGCCACGGCCCTTAGTTACGCCAAACCACGGAGCTTTCGAGGCTTTGCCTCACAATCCACTTTCCTTAGACACCAATTTTGCAGGAGTATAGTTCTTGCAATTTCCAGCGATTAATCTCTTAGTGAGTCCGAGATGTCCCTAGGGCCAATGTCTATCAATTTTTAGTTCAGGCTTGGGTTATGTGAGTGCTCTTGGAGATGATTTTTGGGCTAAGGAAGGGTGATGAAATCCCCACCTTATCTTGTTTATTTAAGATTTTGCCCTTAATGTCAATTGTGCAAGTGTACAGTTTATTCACAATAAGGTAACACTCAAAGCGATAAATGACTCCAAAATGTTGGTCCTATTCTATATGAATGCACACGTACCTTGATTGGTCACATATATTGCATACATATTGTCACATTATCATGCTTATTATCTAAAAAATCATATTAATAAGTCCTATTTTTCTTTATAAAATGCAGGCCCATTGCTAAAGGATAGGAAAGAGTAATGAGCCCAAAAGCACATCAAATTCTAATTTAATTCAGAATAAATTCAAAATTAGGGAATCAGGGCAGATCTAGGCAATCAGAGAGGTTGAAAATCGGTTGACATGAATCTTCCCTAATCAAGCGGTTGAAGCCAACAAATCGAAGATCGTTTCGTCAAATTCGAAAGTTGAAATAGTGAACCCAACAAGATACAAGGGAGCCCAAGCCCACGCCAGCCTATTCTCCACTAGGATGTGGCTAATTGGCCACATCCTGGCCGTGATTTGCGGCCCAAGCCGCGAATCCGTGGCTTGTTGGTGGGAGATAAGGGGAGCGTTTGCTCCCCTTATCTCCTCACTCCTTTATCTCTGGGGTTTTACCTATAAAAAGTAGGGTTTTGTATAGAAAAAGGGGACCGGAACTTAGATTTAGTTTTTCTCCTTGTTTTTAAGGCTTTAGGCTCTTTGTTAGATAGTATAGAAGTTGTATCTTTGTTTATAATTTGTAATTCAGTGCAAATACTAGTGAGAGAGAGGAATTGAGTGATTGTATTCTGAAGATTGAAGTGACATCAATATAAGGATCAAGCTACCTTTTTCTTCGCTCCATTTTACGGTACGTCTTGCTTTATTTACTTGCATTGTTCTTTGTTTTCCATGAGTAGCTAAATCGATTTTCTGGGCTCACTATTATTCCTCTCTCTGATCCCTCTTCTTTTCGAATGGTTTTGATGAAAAGACCCAATGAATCATTTGCATGCCTAACTTAAGCCTTTCTTCTTGAAAGTGTTCTTGAAGGTACATGAGGATGGGTTTGAATTTTTTAACTTCTACCTCTTTTAAAAATGTCTCTTGAACTTGTTTTTATCTCATACTTGAACTTCTTGATGATTTAACATTCAATTCAAGACGATTTCTTAAAGAAAAGAATTAACCTTTCCAACCATCTTATGTCCTTTGCTTAAAACTTTCTAAAATCAATCTTAAGTTTTTGCCTATGATCAAGTTGGGGCACTAAGGATTTCAATAGAAGAACACATCGTTGAGTAGTGAGATAGTGAGCCCAGATTTTCTTCTTTATTAAAAAAACCAACAAATCACTTTTTCAAGCTTTATACAAAATTTACCTTTTCTAAAGTCTTCTCTAAATTTGCACCTTTTCTTTTAGTCATCTCTCTTCTCTCCATTCTCTTTTCAACTAAAAAAACTAGCACCATTCTTAGCTTTCTAAACAAAACACCGAAAAGCTTTCATCGCATTCCTCATTGTGGACACGACCCGTTAGCCCGAAGCTACACGGTAATTTCCTTGCTTTTTCATTTTTCAATCAAATTTTTGGCGCCATTGCCGAGGAGGGAACGGTGTATTTGTTTTTTAACAAGTTTGATGTCATGTTTCAAGGACGTCAAGATTCAGATTTAGCATTCAAACTTTGAGGGGAAGGCTTGGTATTCTGTGCCCATACTCTCAAAAGTAGGAAATAGAATTTCAAGAAATCACTAGTTCAAAAGTTAAAATTTTTGTTGGACTACTAAAACTCTTTTTTACAGGACATATTGCTTGCAAAAATTAAGTTTTTGTGTGTTATATTCTTGCTAAACCTGCTATTCACAATCCCTATTTTTATCCAACAGTAATTTGAGTGATTGTTAATTGCTTTAAAAACGTTTAAACTTGCAATCTAGGCATTTGTCTAACTACGTTTACTTTACAATTACTGTTGAAGATAGCTGGAGACAAGGTACGTATGCATGGCATATAGTTTAGGAAACATTCTTGGGTGATATTTGCTTTTGAATGCTACTTTTCTATATCTTGCACACTTTGTACAATTAACTCTAAGGGCAAAACCTAAATTAAGATAAAGTGGGGAAGTCATTACCCTTTCTTAGCCCACAAACCATCTCCAAGCACGCACAACCTGAGCCTAAGTAAAATCTGATAGACGTTGGCCTTAGGGACATCTCGAACTCACTAGGAGATTATCCTAAGAGAGAAGGTGTTAGAATTTGACTCCTGTCAAATTAGTGTCTAGGAAAGGGATTGAGGGGCAAAACCCCGAAGGCTGGTGGTTTGGCTTAATTAGGCCCGTCGCTTTTGTGCGGATACTTCCCACCAATCATACCCTGACCTGGCTGATTAGCTTGTGATTAAAGTCTGCATTATACCTCCTGTGGACAATCAACCAGTTAGGAGTTGTCTAGGTCAAGGTTACCTTAGACTAGGCTTAATTGTTTACTTTTGTTGACTACTGGTGAACTTGTTTATGATTGTGTTTGTGTATGCCAGTGTGGTCAAGAGACCCTAATTCATCTAGGTTAACTAGAAACACATCATCACCCAAGTTAGAACCAAGACCAGATTCGGTTATGGCTTAACCGACATCTTCGTAGGATAGGTTCTATCCCATTAGAACCTCACTTCCATCCTGCATCCAACTTCCATCGGCTGGTGAACACAACTTTGAGCTTAATCCATAGTTCATCAACACACTTCCTAAGTTCCATGGCATAGAGTCCGAAGATGCTTATTTCTTCATAAGAGAATTTGAGGAAGTATGCTTAATGATAAAAATACTATACCTTGTAGATGATGCTATTAGGTTGAGATTTATCCTATTTGCTCTTAAAGACTTAGCCAAGAAATGGCTCTACAGCTTAGCAGCCGGCTCTATCACATCCTGGGATGGTTTCATCAAGGTCTTCTTGAAGAAATTCTACCCAATTCATAAGACTGCTCTCGTTAGGAAAAACATCATGCAGTTGAAGTAAGAACCTAGTGAACTGTTTTGAGGTACTTTGAACGCTTCAAAGACCTCCTTGTCTAATGTCCTCATCATGGAATAGAGAAATGGCGACAATGCCAAATTCTTTATGATGGTTTAGACTACTCAACCAAGACCCTCTTAGAAACCATGTGCCAAGGGGGATTCTTACAGAAGGATGAGCATGAAGGATGGCATTTAGATTTATATGAGAATCTAGCTGAAAAGACCATCCAATGGGAACCTACTAGTGAAAGCTCTAGGAATCCAAACTCTATCTCTTCAAAAAGAGGTCTTCATTTAATTGAATCATCCATAGCTAACGAGGCTAAGTTAGCTAACCTAGCGAGAAGACTGGAAGCTTTAGAAACTAAGAAACCAAGTCGAGTCAATCAAGTCAGCCCTAACCAATTTTCAACTCCGGGTTGTACTTTCTGTTAGGCCATGAATCATGTGTTTGAGCAGTGTCCTGTATTTTAAGCTCAACTACTTCTTTTTGAACCGATGAATGCTGCCTTTTCAAGGCCGAACAATGATCCTTACGCTCCAACGTACAATCCTGGCTGGAGAAATCACCCAAATTTCTCATGAAGCCAACAAAATAATGACCACCCACGGTCAAACCAGGCAAGCCACTTCCATCATTCTAATAATTCTTCCAATCATCAACCCAACTTTCCAAATCACCCTCACAATTCTCCCAACAATTTTTCACATTATCAACAAAATTTTCCCAACCAAGCTCCACAACCCTCCTTTTAGAATCCTCAGCTTGAAAGGAGAATGACTGACTTTGAGAGAAATATGGAAAGGTACATGAAGAACCAATATTCCCTCATGCAAACAATACAGAGGTTAGAGGGTCAAATGAGCCACTTAGCCAATCCACAACATGAGAGGCAAAAGGGTACCTTGCTCAGTCAACCAATTATGAATCCTAGGAATTCACAACAAGCTCATTTAGTTGAGGATCAATCATTGAATTAATGTAATGCTATTCATACATTGAGGTCGGGAAAGAAAGTTGATAACCAAGTGTCAACACCACCCAATCCCAGTCAGCATAATCACACTCCAGCATCTACCTCATCAAGTCCCAATCCTTCCAAATCTAACAAATCTGAAATAGATAAGTCAACCAGTCAGGTGTAGCATATAGTACCATTTCCTAATAGGCTAAAGAACAACAAGCAAAATCCACACATAGATAAGATAATTGAGATATTTAATCAAATTAAGATAAATGTGCCACTCCTTGATGCCATCTAACAAGTCCCATCCTATGCAAATTTCTTAAGGACATGTGCACCAAGAAGAGAAAGACTAATGTACCCAAGAAAGTCTTCTTAGCCACTAACATTAGTGAGCTACTATCGGGTCCGATCCCTGTCAAGTATAAGGATCCGGGTTGTCCCATAATTACCTGCACTATAGGACAAGCCGAGATTAGTTATGCATTTCTTAATTTGGGAGCAAGTATCAACCTGCTTTCATTCTCAGTTTACCAACAACTCGGGTTGGGCAATCTTAGTCCAACTTGAGTCACTATCCAACTGGTTGACCGTTCTGTGAAAGTTCTAAAGGGGCAAATTAATGATGTTCTTATCCGGCTCGGGGAGTTTATCTACCAAGTTAATTTCATAGTTCTTAAGACACAACCTGTGTCCAATCCTAGGGCTCAAACTCTTGTTATCCTAGGGTGCCCATTCCTTACTACTGCTAATGCTATTATCAATTGTAGGAATGGGTCTATGAGATTAACCTTTCGGGACATGACTAGAGAAGTCAATGTCTTCAATATAGAAAAACAACTCGTAAGATAAGAGACCGAACATTTGAGGTAAACTTTGTTGAAACAAATTGTGATGAAGAGAGTAAAGGTATAGAGATTGAGTCGCTGTTTCTTAATGAATTATCTAAGAATGAATGCGATTATCTTGATGAGAAGGCATATGTCAGAGATCCAAATGTTAGAGTACCCTTTAAAAATGAGAAATTTGATTTGAATATCTTCACTTTCGATGAGTCAATCAATAATATATCGCATGAGAATATAATTCAAGAACCTCAGATTGACATACTCTTTGAAAACCTCTTCGAAGAAGAACTCATGTGTTTGGATGAACCAACTAAGGATATTTTGGTTAATTACACATCTCCAGGGGAAAGTGTTGACCTAAGCTTTGAGGAGATATATAGAACTGAGTTAGAATTCCTAGGCATTCATAATGAAGAAGTTCCAACTGAGAAGTGTGGTGGAGATCAATTTTTGAATAATGAATGTAGTAATATGAGGAAGAAACACCTAAAGAAGGTGAGACTGGGGAGAAAGAGAGCTAAAATGATAAAAAAATTGGCCTCCCCACTATGCCCTATAAAGAGGACCCATTGGAATGATGGGAAGAGAGCTAGAGGGATGAGACCGAAAAAGACCTAGGTGTGGCAGAAACTTGATGTTGTACATATTTTTGTATAATATATGCACCTCTTTTACATTTCATTTCATGCATCTATACTTTTCTTTCATACATTGGGGACAATGCATGAGATAAGTGTGGGGGAGAGTTTTAACATGACTAATATAATTTATAAAAAAGAAAAAGGAAAAAAAGAAAAAATAAAGAAATATATATATATATAACTTTTTGAAAGGTAAGAACAATATTTTGATATATTTTTTGGTAAGAAATTAGTCAATTTTAAGGAATAAGAAAATCATAATTAGGATTTCTTACACTTAGTCAAAATAAGATGACTTGTTTGATTTTGAGGGTCAGGAAGAAAATTTGTGAATGTAATTTTGTCTTGATCTTTACCTTGATGAAATATGCACAATTCATACACTTACACACTTAGGGTTCAAAAAAAAAAAAAAAAACAAAGACTCTTATGCCTTATAAAAAAAAGAAAAAAAAGAGAAAAAACTATATATGTATAAAAAATAATCAAATCTAATTATTAATTAGCTAGGTGCTTTGGCCTAAGAAAGCCTTGGTATTTATGCAAAAGATAATTAGATAAGTTTGAAAAAATATATATATAAATCCTCTGATTAAACTGGGTATTTGTGCCTTATGAAGCATAAGTATTCACACCTAAAAGGGGTACATTTTATAAATAAAAACCTTAGTTTCGTGGCCTTGTCTGCTCGAGTGTTTAAGTCCTTAGGCGTGTTTTCTCACCTGGTGCTCTAAAACTGTCCGGTTTGGGTGTCACTAACTAAAGGCTCGTTACATGGGCAGATTAGAAATCCTAATGGAATTGAGAAATAAATACCACCAAAAATAAATATAAGTAAGGCATAGGAGTTAATGTTAAAGAACCCTTAGTCAAACTTCACAGTCACGATGGTGCATATAACTCAGGGTAAAATAATAGATTAGATGAGAAATACAATGTGACTCCTTAGTTTGATTGATGAAATGTTTTTGAATAGAGACTAAGTTTAGGGATGAAAAATTTGATATTCCTATAACTTATAGATTACTTAAACTCTCACAAATATACTTTAAATATTTTCTCTTTTCAAATTGCTTTTCAAAAATACTAACTTTTTTCTCTTTCTTTATGGATTTTGTTGGTACAATCCACTGAAAACCCTTACGAGACAAAACTCGTCCTCTAGGGGTAACCTAGAGGTTTAGCGGCTTGTTGCACATGCTCAATGCAATCGAGTGACCTGCGAAAGTGGTCTAATAATTGATTAGGATTATTTTGATATTTTGCTCGAGGGCGAGCAAAAGATAAGTATGGGGGTGTGATCGGTCACATATATTGCATACATGTTATCACATTACCATGTTTATTATCTAAATAAATCATATTAATAAGTCCTATTTTTAATGCAGGCCCATTGCTAAAGGATAGGAAAGAGAAACAAGCCCAAAAGCCCATCAATTTCTGATTTAATTCAAAATAAATTCAAAATCAGGGAATCAGGGTAGATCTAGGCAATTAGAGAGGTTGAAAACCGGTTGACATGAATCTTCCCAAATCAAGCGGTTGAAGACAACAAATCATAGATCGTTTCGTCAAATTCGGAAGTTGAAACAGTGAATCCAGCAAGATATAAGGGAGCCCAAGCCCACGCCAGCCTATTCTCCACCAGGATGTGGCCAATTGGCCACATCCTGGCCGCGGATCCGCGGCCCAAGCCGCGGATCTGCGGCTTGTTGGTGGAGATAAGGGGAGCGTTTGCTCCCCTTATCTCCTCACTCCTTTATCTCTGGGGTTTTGCCTATTAAAAGCAGGGTTTTGTGTAGAGAAGGGGACCGGAACTTAGATTTAGTTTTTCTCTTTGTTTTTAAGGCTTTAGGCTCTTTGTTAGATAGTATAGAAGTTGTATCTTTATTTTATAATTTGTAATTCAGTGCAAATACTAGTGAGAGAGAGGAACTGAGTGATTGTATTCTGAAGATTGAAGTGACATTAATACAAGGATCAAGCTGCCTTTTTCTTCACTCCATTTTACGGTACGTCTTGCTTTATTTACTTGCATTGTTCTTTATCTTCCATGAGCAGCTAAATCAGTTTTCTGGGCTCACTATTATTCCTCTCTCTGATCCCTCTTCTTTTCGAATGGTTTTGATGAAAAGACCCAATGAATCATTTGCATGCCTAACTTAAGCCTTTCTTCTTGAAATTGTTCTTGAAGGTACATGAGAATGGGCTTGAATTTTTTCACTTCTACCTCTTTTAAAAACGTCTCTTGAACTTGTTTTTATCTCATACTTGAACTTCTTGATGATTTGACATTCAATTCAAGACGATTTCTTAAAGAAAAGAATTAACCTTTCTAACCATCTTATGTGTTTTGCTTAAAACTTTCTAAAATCAATCTTAAGTTTTTGCCTATGATCAAGTTGAGGCACTAAGGATTTCAATAGAAGAATACATCGTTGAGTAGTGAGATAGTGAGCCTTGATTTTCTTCTTTATTAAAAAATAACAAATCACTTTTTCAAGCTTTATACAAAATTCACCTTTTTCAAAGTCTTCTCTAAGTTTGCACTTTTTCTTTTAATTATCTCTCTTCTTTCCATTCTCTTTTCAACTAAAAAAACTAGCACCATTCTTAGCTTTCTAAAAAAAATACCGAAAAGCTTTCATCGCATTCCTCCTCGTGGACACGACCCGTTAGCCCGAAGCTACACGGTAATTTCTTTGCTCTTTCATTTTTCAATCATATCTTTTCTCCAACACTCTTCAATAGAAATTGAAATGAATTGAAATAGACACGTGCCCTAAATGCAAAAGTCTAATCCAAATTTTAATTAAGCAACAAGTGGATTTCTGTTGAGTTTATTACACATGTATTAGGTGAAGCATTCAAGGGAACTATAAAAATTTAGAAAGCAATTTTAGCGGCTTTCGGCAATCCTGCAAACGAGTTTGTTAGTACTTCAATCGGAGAAACTCGCTTTTATACGAATTTTTCTGAGGGCAAATGAATCCTCGTGCAACGTCCTTGACCACCACTTTCACGTCCCATGATAGTGAGCTCCTTGGTACTTCTCCTACACAAAAGAACAAAGAAATCTTTAGTATTGAACAATAAAGTCGTTCCCTCCCCGGCAACAGCGCCAAAATTTGATCGGCAAAAAAGCAAGCAAATGAATAAGTAAAAAGAGTATGGGTCGATGTTACTGCTTTTTACGATTCTTCTGTAATAGGAAAGTGGCTCTACGGGTCATATGCACAAGGAGGAAGAGCGATGAAAGCTTGATGCGGTTTCTTTGTTCAAGAAAAGAGAAAGTTCTTTGTTTCAAATAAAGAATGAAAACAAGTTGGTTTCAAGAATTGTTTGAAAATGATTTTGTGATTTTTAAAGTTGGATTTTCTTAATGGTAAAAATGCATGGCTAACTTTCTGCTAAGTGCTCCCACTAATCCCTAACTTCTTGAATATGTAGCCTCACGATGGATCATAGGCAAGCATACCCCTTATGCATAGAAACTATTCACGTTGAAATCGAGTAAAAGTTCTTCCTATAACTTAGCTTAACACGGTAAAAACTTGGACATTCCCTTATCAAGATCCAATTGAAGGCGAGAATAGGGAAGACATAAGTGCACTAATGGTATCGGTAAAATTAAAAGAAAAATCTCTAACTTACAAAAACAAGTAAAGCATGCAATCCATAGATTATCAAAAACCCATTAAACATGAAATATAAGAAAGTGAAGACTTGAATGTAACTTAGAGTTAGAACCCTCGTCTTAAGATATCATAGCTCTTGTTTGCACAAGGCTTAGTTGACACTATTGACTCATTTGGGTTTATCAATCAAGTTGTTAGAGATTAGTGGGTTAGTAGTTAGTTAGCCATGCAATGAAAGAGTTAGTTAGACATGGTAGTAAAAGAAACAAGAGAAAAGGAGTTATACTACAACAAGGAAGTAAAAGCAAATGGAAAACACAAGTAAATGGAAAGAAGAAAGAGAAGTAGTTACTTATATTCGCTTGTCACCTTCAAATACAACTTATACATACTCTCTCTTTCACTCTAATGGCTAAAACTAAAAGTAGAAGAAGAGGGATACTAAAACAGCTACAATCCTAAAAACAAGATTACAACAACTTGCTAAAGCTCTGGATATCTCCCAACTGAAGACCCTGGGGGGGTATTTATAGGCACCAGGGGAAAGGGGGCCAGGGGGCAACCCCTGGTCCAAAGCTCGAGCGCGTGCGCGCCCATATGGCCGCGAAAACGCGGCCCTGGCCGCGTTTCCATGGCATGTCAGGGTGGCGTGTGCCAGGGTTTGGGCAGTGTGCCGCCCGTCTATCTTCTGTCCACTTGACCTTCTAGATTCATGATTTGATGCCCTGTGCTGACAAAATCTCCTCCCTAAAGTCAATGGCTACTTGGTAGGCATTTAATCACCCATTAAATGGTTGTTTAGGGTCTTCTTCTTCATTTGCACACCATGGACCTAGGATTAAGCTAGCAAAGTTTTATTAGCAAAATTTTACATCAAATAAATATGAGAATGTGATGAAAATTATGCAAAATTAGAGACTAATCAGTGGGCCGTAATCCTTCGCTTAATGAGCATCTCCACCACCAGAAAGTCATCTAATGAGCATGGATTTTTCTTCCATGTCACTTTGGGGGTAAGATTGGTGAAGGGAAGATTCGAGACCTTACTGGTGACGTCCTCTTTCCCGTGACCTGCAAGAGGACCATACCCACCACCATACCCACCACCATACCCACTGTAACCATGACAAACCCGGGGCATTGCTGGTGAATCATGACCAATAAGGCCTTGACGGATATCAACCACGCAAAGCTTCCCTGCCCATAAACAGGAGATTTGATTCCCCGAGTGCTCACCAATCAAAAAAGCTGGCCAGTCGAAATATTCTCCCAAGAGCCCAGTAAAAACGCAGAAGGCTGACTAAAGCTTCCAGAACCTGCAAGAAGCAAAAAACCGAAAGGTTAAAATTCTGTTAAGGCAGGAACAGAAAAGCTAAAGGACAGACGCGATTGAAGTTGTGAACTTCAGACGCAGAGTTGACCATTGCAGATCTAAACGCGGTCTGGTTTTAGACCCGCATCTAAGATATAAGACGCAAGGTAGCCCAGACGCAGAGTTCGCCACAACTGCATTTGAGATATAGGGGTTACCACAGCCAAATCCAGAGGTCTCAAAAGAGTTAGACATCTTTAAGTCAAGAACCTCAAACCCGAGCTTTATGTACAAAGCTCGTGTTTCAAGATCCAAGTACAGAGTTTGTCACACTGGTTCAAAGAATTTGTGACTTAGAGTTTAAAGTCAGTCTAAAAGACGCGACTTTCAAACACGGGCATATTAATCAAATTTTAAGAGAAGATCAAGAGATCGAATTTCTTCAATGGACAGGAAAACGAAAACTCAGTGGGATTGGGTATTTCATGGCGGCAAATAATTCCTACCCGGGGAAGAATTCTCTAGAAGTTGAACTTTATTCATCAAGGCACAACCGTAAAAGCACTTAAAATGATGCTGTTTGATCCGGAAATCACTTGACAGTGATAATCTTTGGAGAAGATTGAAGAAAAGCGTGGAAGCTTTGAGTTCTTACTGTTCATTGGAACACATCCCCTTGAAGGGAAGATAGACAAATCAAGACAAAGACCCTCAGAGCGCATGCTCTCAAAGGAAATACGTCTAAATAATGTACTGTAAAGGGGGTGAGGCCTATTTATAGGCAAGCCATAAGGCTTATAATTAATGGCATAAAAATCAAAGCCATCAGCCTTAATTTCTGCATGAACATCAAGTCCAACAAGGAGCTGACGCATGGATTACCACTTTGGGAAACATCGAAGGACACAAGTTCCTAATCGTCAACACCGACTTGGCATTAAAAGATCCAACAAGATCTTTAAGACGAGCTATATGCGACGTTTAGAAAGCTGCGTCGGGCGCAGACTCAAAGGTCGTGTCCATAAGTCCGCGACCTTTCATAGACCCGAGGGCTGCGTTCCTTTCACTTCTACTAAAGAGGCCACAACGGCGTCTCCTGAAGTGGTTCAGAGCAGCGTCTCCTCAGCAAGCTGGGACCATTCTCCACGACTATTCAGGGTTGCGTCATGAGTTCACACCCATTCACAAGACTTGTGCGTCCTAAAGCCGCGTCTCAATCATGAACTCAGGACAGCCCGAGTTTGCGCCCTCTCAAGGGACCAGAATTGCGTCTCTATTTAGTCAGAGCCACGTTCTTACCAACCAGCTGAGAAACGCATGTCATTCTTGATGTGGTTGCAGTTAGGACCCCAAAATCGCGTCTCTACTGCAGATAAAGGCCGCGTCCATGGATCCTCGTCCTTTCATGAACCTGAAGGCCGTGACCTATTTATTAAAGAACGCAAGTCTGCATCTCAGAATTATGTCTCTCTTAAGCTAGAGCCACGTCCTTGCCAAACAGCCAAGGTTTGCGCATCATTCTTGATGAGCCTGAACTGTGTCTCCATTAATGAGTCAGAGCCACATCCTCACCAATCGGCTGAGACCCGCGCGTCATTCTTGGGGGGCCCAAAACCGCGTCTCCACTACAAAAGAGAGCCGCTCAAGAACTCAGTGCAGTCTGAGTTTATTATTCACGGTGTACCCTATCAAAATGACTAAAAACTACGTTTCTACAAATAGTCAAGGAATACGACTATGAAAACTGAGTTCATCTAGGCAGCAAAAGAGTCTGAAAGGATAAAGACGAGACAAAATTTGTGGACTTTTATTAATTGACTCAAAACTGATAAAAGTAACACAAACACTCTTATTCGACGAATGGAGTGTTATAAAACATGGGACGATACAAAAAGGAGAAGAAGGCTAATAATCCTGCTTCGCCAAAGAACGGATTTGTTCCCGGAGGCGATGCATCTCGAGCTGATATGACCTTTCAGCTTTCACCAAAGCCTGGACCCGCAACTCTTTCTCAGACAAAAATCTCTTCGTTGCCAGTTGTGTCTGAAGAGACTCCAACCTGGAGGAATGAACAGTAAGGTTTTCTTGAACCTGCACCTTGGCAGCTTCCAGCTCTTCTAACCTTTTTTCGAGCAATAACAAATTTCTGCTCATTGGCCTCAATCAAGGCTTGTGCCCTAGCAATAGTAATCCGAGCAGTGGTGATAACTTGCTCTGTACTCTGGATGACAATTTCAGATTCCTTAGAATCACCAACCAGTCTTTGGTAATCGGCTTGGAAGTGCTAGAGATGGCGGGCTTCTTCAGCCATTTGCTCCTCTATCTCTTTTCGCTCGTATTCTTGAGCGGCGAGGAGCTTACTCAGTATCAACCGAGCCTCATCCATTGAGCCAGTATTCTCTAGGGACTTGAGCTCCTTCAGGTGGCTCCCTAGCTGTTCAACCAGCACTAGACACACCTTAGCCTATGAAGGATTCCTAGTGTGACTGATGTTCTCAATCTGATTCTCAAGAAGCATCTGGGAAAATTCAAAGGAACTGCCCCCGGAAAGGACTAAGTCGATACAACACCTCATGGCAACAAAAAATTATCGCACCATTTGACGTGCTAGCTCTTCCATAATGTCATTAGCTGGAGATAACCCTGTTGATGTACTCCCAGACCCCCTTTTCATGACAGAACGAGAGACGGGAACCAATTCAACTTGTGCAGGGGTGAGGCCGACAACAGGCTCATCCGACACTGAGATCGTCTCCAATACCTCCGAGACGGTTATTATTTTAGCAGCTTCCACTGCGACAGAAGCAACCGTAAACTCTACGACACTGGGTTCACTGGCCGAAGCTTGAACTGTGCTATCTTCTGTTGGCCAAAAAGGTTACACTCTCCATTTGTTTAGAGTTTTGATGATAACAAAACAAATAAGAGCTATTTGGTACTAATTAGTTTGTTTAAGATAAGTTTCAGGTTAGTACCATATTTGGAGGCCATTGCTTAGCTATTGTAAGAACTTCTAGGTTCATGAAGCAAAGAAGGCGTTTTGCACATCAAGGAAGGAACATAGAAGAGAAGGCTCTAGCAAGGCATTGCATGGCTCAAGACTTCAAGATTGCTCAAGATATATAATTAGATTTGTTTCTAGTTTTGTAGTTTTGTTAAAGAATAGTGAATAGGTTTTGAAGCTCTATCACACACGTTTTTGTGCACATCTCATATTCAAATATATTTCCTATAATATGTACAAAAATAGTTTGTATACAATCTTCAGCCTACAAACTCTTTTTTATCCATTAAATATATCTCTATTTAAAACTATTTTGTTAAAAATAAATTTCTCCTCCAAATTCTGTTTTTGTTTTGGCTTTTGACCTGAGCCGGTCGACCGCCAGGGTCGACCGACCCTATGTCAGGTCAAGCCGGTCGGCCGACCCAGTCGACCGGGGTTCTGGCAGCAGTGCGTATCAGTGTGCACGTTTCACGGTCGACCCGGACGGTCGACCGAGACATGCCTGACTGACAGACTTCTGCTCTCTGTATTTTTGGGTCGACCGGGCGGTCGACCGTCAGCCTGCAACGGCTCTTTTTTTGAGCTAGCGGTCGACCGGCCGGTCGACCGAGGTAGCCGTTTGAACAGTAACGGCTATTTCCTAAGCTGGTTTATTTTTTGTCTTTTTCTCACTTAAGTATGTTTTAATGACATGTTTTGATTATAATATCTTCTGATTAGCCTTAAATATGTTTATCTCCTAACCCTAGTCCTCTCCTATAAATAGGGGTGTTTGGGGAGAGGTTCTCTTACCAATAAATTATAAGAAAAATTTGCAAAAGTTTCAAAAGTTTAAGGCATTCAAAAGAGCTTTGTTTCTTGGTTTTTGTGCTGAAATTCTCTCTCATTTTCTGAAGTGTTTTCAAGAACTCTCTGATTTCTTTTTCTTTTCTCCTTACACACAAGAGCTTCATTTCTACTCATTGTTCTCTAAGGACCTTTGTAAGGGAAGAGAATTTTTCAAAGAGAGAGTTTGTGGTCTTTTGACTACTAAGAGATTGCTTGTACTTGAGATTGTGGAGTTGGGTACTCCAGTGAATTTGTAACATCTTTGTGATAGTGGAAGTGGTTGGAATCCTTCTGGGGAAGGCGGGGAAGTAGAGCTGGGTGCTCGAACCTCGATAACAATTCTCGGTGTTTGCGTTTGTTTTACTTGCGCTTATTTCTTACTCTATTTTCATTGCTCTTATTACTTGCTCTCTACATTCATTGCTATATCCACTTGCTTTATGAGATTGTTGCATCATAATTTTTAAATTGTGCATTGATTAGCATTATCACCTATTCACCCCCTCTAGGTGATTTTCAATTGGTATCAGAGCTTGGACTCTAGGTTTTGGCTTAACATCCATAGAGAGATCCTTAAAACTTGCTAATCAATATTTGCATTTTTCATTCATTCACTAGTAAACATGGCCGATAACATCAAAACCCCTCCTAAATTTGATGGACTCAATTTTCCTATTTGGAAGGTTAGGATGACTATCTTTTTGCAATCCTTAGGTAGCTTAGTTGCTAAATCCTTGACCAAACCCTATGTTGTACCCGATAGTGATGAGAGCACTTGGACCGACTTCACCTTTAGAGAATATGAGGCTAACTCCAAGGCCCAAAACTCCCTATTAACTGCCTTGAATGAGGATGACCTTACACGGGTAATTCATTGCCAATCCGCCTATGAGATTTGGCAACATTTATTGGTCACACACGAGGGGACTTCACAAGTTAAGAGAGCTAAGATAGATCTCTTAAGGTCCCAATATGAATCCTTTAAAATGATTGATGAGGAATCTATTGATTGTATGATTACTAGATTTACTAAAATCACCAATGCTCTCTCTTCTTTAGGTGATGACATCTCCAATGACCAAAAGGTGCGAAAAGTGATTCGAGCACTTCCTACATCATGGAAGATCAAGGCCACCACCTTGAAAGAATTGAACGACAAGGATGAGATGGACCTAATTAGTCTCATTGGGAACTTAAAGACCCATGAGATGGAAAAGAAAGCAAGAGAAGAGGCCGCTCCAATAAAGAAGAAATCCATAGCCTTCAAGTCTTCATCCACTCTTGAAGACGATGAAGAAGATGAGGAGCTATCACTACTTGTTCGCAATGTGAAGAGAATGTACCGGAGGAACAAGCTCAACTTCCGAAGGAAATTTGAAGGCAAAGAGGAGAGAAGAATTATATGCTACAATTGCTGAAAACCCGGACATATCATGGCCGATTGCCCGGAGTTCAAGAAGAAGATGACCTCCTCCTTCAAGCCAAAGAAACCAGAAGAAAAGAAAGTGTACAAGGCAACTTGGGATTCGGAAAGCGAGTCCGAAGAAGAGGTGGATACGGCAAACATGTGTTTCATGGCAAACACACCAAAGGTAACCCCTCAACCTCTTGATGATGAAGATGATGAATTAAGTAAAGAAGATCTTGTTCATGCCTTTGTTGAACTTTCAGAAACCTATGATAATAAAAAGATTGAATGCTCTAAATTAGAAAAGGAAGTTGCTTTTCTTAAAAATAAACTTGCTATTATTTCTAAAGAAAAAGATGAAATTTCTTCAAATCTCATTTCTACCCAAAATGAATTTAGTGCTTACAAAGATGCTTGTAAAGCAAAATTTCCTAAGATTGATGAAAAAGAAATTTCTTCTTTAAAAACTAGAATTGTTGATTTGAAAAGACTTTAAAGGATTGTGCTTTTAACACTAAGAAACTTGAAGAAATGTTTTCTAAAAAGCACACCTCTCATGCTAAAGATTCACATGTTAAGATTCCTCATGCTCACACTACACATAACACTTCTCATGCTAAATCTTTTCATGCTCACAATTCTCATGCTCACAAATCACACACTCACTATGCTTTTAAATATGGTAGAGTGTATAGATGCACATATTGTGGTAAGAATGGACATTTGGCTAAATTTTGTTATGACCAAAAAAATAGAACCAATAATCTTGTTTGGGTTAATGAAACTAACCCTTTAGGACCTAAGAAAATGTGGGTACCAAAATCAAGTCCTAAATTATTTGATGTAGGTACACACCAAGGCTCCAAGACGTAGGGAGCGGTGGTACCTTGATAGTGGTTGTTCAAGACACATGACGTGGGACATCAATAACTTTACAATCCTATCAAGGTATGAGGAAGGTGGCTCCGTCACCTTCAGGGATGACTCCAAAGGCACTATCATCAGTATAGGTAACATTCAAATTGGTGCATCTCCCATTATAGAAAATGTTGTACTTGTTGATGGTTTGAAGCATAATTTGCTTAGCATTAGTCAACTTTGTGACCGTGGACTTAAAGTTGTTTTTGATGATTTTTCTTGCAAGATTTTTGATGTTAAAACAAATGATTGTATTCTCACCGGTTTTCGTGACAATAATGTTTATATCATTGACATGCTTAATATGGATTGTTCTACTAAATGCTTGAATGCTTTTGATGAGAATTCTTGGCTTTGGCATAGAACATTAGGACATGCATCTTTTGACCATCTTTCTAGGATTAATTCTAAGGAATTGGTGAAGGGTATACCTTACTTGAAGTTTGAGAAAGACCGCATTTGTGGTGCGTGCCAACTTGGGAAACAAACCAAGTCTTCCTTCAAACCAATCAAGGATATCATGTCAACTAGGCCTTTAGAATTAATTCATATGGATCTTTTTGGGCCTACTAAAACTAAGAGCTTAAATGGTTGTAGATTTGCATTTGTTTTAGTTGATGATTTTTCCCGTTTCACTTGGGTTTTCTTCTTTGAACACAAAGATCAAACTTTTTCTCATTTTAAGATTTTTCGAAAAAGAGTTGAAGAAGAAAAGGGTTTTTCGATTTTGAGAATAAGGAGTGATAGAGGTGGTGAGTTTGTTAACCAACTCTTCATGACTTATTGTGATGAAAAGGGAATTAAGCATGGAATGTCTTGTCCTAGAACTCCACAACAAAATAGAGTAGATAGAAAGAGTACTAGTGGGACATGTCAATTTCTTGGTAATTGTCTTGTTTCATGGTCCTCTAGGAAACAAAATTCCGTAGCTCTCTCAACCGTCGAGGCGGAGTATGTTACCGCGGGGGCTTGTTGTGCACAAGTCCTTTGGATGAAACATACTCTCCTTAATTATAATTTGCATTATAACCATATAAAAATATTTTGTGATAATACTAGTACTATACATATGACTAAGAATGCAAATCAACATAGTAAGACCAAGCACATTGAGATTAGATATCACTTTCTTAGAGATCATTTTGAGAAAGGAGATATAGATATTGATTATGTTTCTACGGATTTGCAACTTGCCGATATTTTCATTAAGCCACTTGATTTTGCTAGATTTTCTTTCATATGTGGTGAACTTAATGTTTGTGTTATTGAATAAAATTGTTTTCTTAACCCTTTTTGATGTATGACAAAAAGGGAGAGAATGAGTTTATGTATGGTTATATGAGTTCATATGGTTTTGGTTCCATATAAGTTTATATATGTTTTTAGTTTTTGATGTGTTTTCATGAATTCTTGTAATTTGTGTTTAAGTGTTTTGCAAGTGGTTTATATCTCATGATGTTTATGGCTTTTGGTTTCATGATGTTTACTTGCAAATTACAAATTACATTGTTTTTCTTTGTTTAATATAGCATAATTTTAGGGGGAGCTTTCTCCTCCCCTATATTTTTGTTTATAGCCTATTTGTTTTGTCATCATCAAAAAGGGGGAGATTGTTGGCCCAAAAGGTTACACTCTCCATTTGTTTAGAGTTTTGATGATAACAAAACAAATAAGAGCTATTTGGTACTAATTAGTTTGTTTAAGATAAGTTTCAGGTTAGTACCATATTTGGAGGCCATTGCTTAGCTATTGCAAGAACTTCTAGGTTCATGAAGCAAAGAAGGCGTTTTGCACATCAAGGAAGGAACATAGAAGAGAAGGCCCTAGCAAGGCATTGCATGGCTCAAGACTTCAAGATTGCTAAAGATATATCATTAGATTTGTTTCTAGTTTTGTAGTTTTGTTAAAGAATAGTGAATAGGTTTTGAAGCTCTATCACACACGTTTTTGTGCACATCTCATATTCAAATATATTTCCTATAATATGTACAAAAATAGTTTGTATACAATCTTCAGCCTACAAACTCTTTTTTATCCATTAAATATATCTCTATTCAAAACTATTTTGTTAAAATTAAATTTCTCCTCAAAATTCTGTTTTTATTTTGGCTTTTGACCTGAGCCGGTCGACCGCCAGGGTCGACCGACCCTATGTCAGGTCAAGCCGGTCGGCCGACCCAGTCGACCGGGGTTCTGGCAGCAGTGCGTATCAGTGTGCACGTTTCACGGTCGACCCGGACGGTCGACCGAGACATGCCTGACTGACAGACTTCTGCTCTCTGTATTTTTGGGTCGACCGGGCGGTCGACCGTCAGCCTGCAACGGCTCTTTTTTCGAGCTAGCGGTCGACCGGCCGGTCGACCGAGGTAGCCGTTTGAACAGTAACGGCTATTTCCTAAGCTGGTTTATTTTTTGTCTTTTTCTCACTTAAGTATGTTTTAATGACATGTTTTGATTATAATATCTTCTGATTAGCCTTAAATATGTTTTATCTCCTAACCCTAGCCCTCTCCTATAAATAGGGGTGTTTGGGGAGAGGTTCTCTTACCAATAAATTCCAAGAAAAATTTGCAAAAGTTTCAAAAGTTTAAGGCATTCAAAAGAGCTTTATTTCTTGGTCTTTGTGCTGAAATTCTCTCTCATTTTCTGAAGTATTTTCAAGAACTCTCTGATTTCTTTTTCTTTTCTCCTTACACACAAGAGCTTCATTCCTACTCATTGTTCTCTAAGGACCTTTGTAAGGGAAGAGAATTTTTCAAAGAGAGAGTTTGTGGTCTTTTGACTACTAAGAGATTGCTTGTACTTGAGATTGTGGAGTTGGGTACTCCGGTGAATTTGTAACATCTTTGTGATAGTGGAAGTGGTTGGAATCCTTCTGGGGAAGGCGGGGAAGTAGAGCTGGGTGCTCGAACCTCGATAACAATTCTCGGTGTTTGCGTTTGGTTTACTTGCTCTTATTTCTTGCTCTATTTTCATTGCTCTTATTACTTGCTCTCTACATTCATTGCTATATTCACTTGCTTTGTGAGATTGTTGCATCATAATTTTTAAATTGTGCATTGATTAGCATTATCACCTATTCACCCCCCCTCTAGGTGATTTTCATCTTCTGCACCAATGCGTGCCGCAGGATCTTCTACTAGAGCTACCCCAGTGCTCTTTGCAAACCACAACATTAAATGTCAGTGGTAATAATGAAAAAGAGAGTATCCAACAAGTCAATTTTCTCTTACCAAGTTGATGATCTGAAGGTGACAAATCCCTGGATAAGCCACTTTGGGATGAGGATTCCCCGACCTCGGCAGTTGCACCATCATGAAGCATCCTACTATTGGGAGCTTCAAGGCCCTCCTGCTGGGCCAGTTCTTAGATCATCTCCTCAATATGAGAAAAAGTTATGGCTTTACTACCGGCAGCCAGGCCTGCAGAAGAAAGTAAAAAGGAAACATTAGAACTCATTTCTAACTTGATAGGGAATCAGTTCAGGAGGACAATGAAAATAGCTTCAGTAGCAGCGATCCTTGCTATCAGCAAAACCGCCACAGGGACATATCCCTGTATCTCCTCCTTCGAGATATGCGAGAATTTGCTTGTGTCAGGAAGAGCGGGTTCATCGCCAAAATCGACTTCCTCGCCAGAATAATATCCATGTTCTTCGGATGAGGAAGACGACAACTCAACACAAGAGGTCTCGGCGGTCGAGGCTTTACCACTGAGTATCCCGGTAGTAGGGCTGGGATCGATAACCCGCGAGGTGGGCATCAATACACCGGGAGAACTAGGTCATTGCACCTCTACCCTTCTCTCAAGAACTGAAGAAGGTCCAGGCTGAGTTGAGACTCCCGGAATCTCAACGCCATCCCTCCCCCTAAGTCAACATCAGGTCGCTCGACCTCTTCAGCCATGATGGGTTCATTCGTGAGTTCTCCCTCCTCTAAGATCATGGGACCCCTATTGCACAGACCACGGAATCGAAGGACAGGGACTTCCTCCTCCTCTTCTTCTTCCTCACCCTGCTCCTCAACACCAGGAGGAACTACCTTGGGCATCGAAGTTTCAGCCTTCGATTCCCTCCTAGCCTTCTTTGGGATAGGCTCACCCTTCGAAGTAGAGCCGCGGGAACATTTTGTCCCAGCTAGCCAACTCTTTTTGGCAGGTTACCCTTTGGTGCTACTGTCCTTGGCTCCATCCCTGCTTCCCCTCCTATTTCCATCTCGGTCGCTCGATACTTGTCCATACCTCGCAAACGTTTGTTGGACTCCAACTTAGTTTCATAAGATGCCTTGATGCTCTTAATGCAAGAGGTATTTATTTCAAAATCAGGCATCCTACTAGCTAGGGAATACCATGTGCAGAAACTGATGATGGTATGATAATTGAGCGTCTTGTGAGGCAAGCTGAAAACAGCTTTTATCCCTCCAGCTACACTGTAGTACAACGCCCGAGCATGTTCAAATAATTTTTTATTGAAGCAGAGGCCAGCGTTGGGTTGCTGACATATAATTAATCATAGCTGAACTGCCGAGCAAAACGATTGGGCATGTAAGGGTCGATCATACATGAATCTCCTTGCCGGAAGATCAGATATCCGGGCTGAACATTAATCAGCCACCAGAAGATTCCCGATGGCAGCCATGTGAAGTCATCTGGTCCTGAAAGGTCGGCAAACTTATCCCCGTAGGACGCATCAGCAATCTCAGGGAAGCAACAGTCGAGCTGATGTTCGAAATGTTCAGAATGAATTTTAGAACAAAGAACATATAGTAGTGAGACCAGCTCGAATTCTCCAGCTTCTGCATGAAGGGAACGAAACCTTTGGAGAGAGGCACCGCCGTCATCAGTGAAGGGCAGTGCATAACATACCAGGCCATCAGGTACGTATATGGAAGCTCGATCTTGGGGTTAGGGGTCTTTACTCTCGGCTTTTCCTCCGAATCGACCGCTGGCCTTCCCTCAGAATCTACAATGGCTTCCACTTGGCACAAGCTTTTGACCAAAGCCCGTAATCTACTCTGAATTCCAGTTACCATCGCTGGAAGGAGAGCGATGGATTTCCCGTAGGCAAGCAGGGCCGTCAGGTACACCACATCGGCAACGATTACTTCATGTGACAGCGTTGGCACCACACCACGCTTCAACCACAACATAAGGAAGCCCGCCAATAGAGCCCGATCGGAAATGGGAACTCGGCTTGGTGATGAAAACTTTCAAAAATCGTATCTGGTTTGAAAGTATCCTCGTTCGACTCAGTGGTGTAAGAGCTTGTAGAGGCATTGATCCTCTCAGCAATTTCCTTGTTAGTGCAAGGAGCCAGACTAGTCACTGGGTTATTGATTAGTCTACGATTATGCATTATTATATCGCATTTCCCACCGATTTATGAATTAATTGTCGGTCTAAACCGTGTTTTGGTCTTGATTGCAGATAGATCCAAAGTTCAAGGGCAAAGGGGTAATAGGAGCCTAATTAAACCTCTTTTATGGTAATTAATCCCGCATTACTTGGAGGCCAAGCCAAGGATTATCTAGAAGATTCATTGAACCTAGACTTCTGCGCATGTCAGACGAATATGCGGATGAAATTACTAGAAACCGAATATACCCTGACAATCCACGAGGCCAGAGGAATGTTCTGACGAAAACCAGGGATCTCGCTCCCTGGTATTGCTGCGGAAACGCGACAATAGCCGCGTTTCCGCGGCAAGGGAGTGAGCCACGTGTCGATTTTTGACGCGTGGCCCCGTCTCGTCTTCTGGAAGCCTCCTGGGCCTATAAAAACTCCTGTAGAGGGCCAAACCGAGGGCAGTCTTCGTTTTTAGGAGTAGGTGCAGATTTTAGGAGAGATTTAGTGTAGTGTAGGTGCTTTTCATTTCTCTTCTCTTGTATTTTCATTTCTTTTTAGATCATTGTAGTAGGGCTGAGTGATTCATAGAGAGAGAGATAGAGAGGGATTGATGTAATAGATAGTGACAATCTATGTAAAGGTGCTTCCTTTCTCTTCCATTGTAATCTCCTTCACCTTCTACATGATTTCTTGCTAACTTTTATTCTCATGGCAATCTAACTACTAACCACTAACCATCTAACCACTTACTTGATAATCCACATGAATCGGGTAGCCTCTATTAAGGCCTTGTTCTTGCAAGAGCCATTGATGGCCAATGATAATGGGTTCTAACATCTAACTTGCTAACTTGCTAACCAAGCTAACTCTCTTTTATTTCATGCTTTCCTTTAGTAGTCTAATGAGTTGATGCTTGTATTAGCTTGATTTTGATGCATGTTTTGCTTGTGATGAACCATCTATGTGCCATGCTTTGTATCGTCTCTTGAAGCCAAGGATTATTGATGGCCGAGGATCAAAATGTGAGGCAACTATCATGAAGAGGTTAGCATGGTTAGTGGAGTATTTAGTAGTTAGTAGCCATGAGTTTTCTTTTCTCTTGTTTTTAGAAATTGTTTTTCAAAACTCTTTTCTCATTCTTCTATCGATGTTTTCACCGCCTACTTAGCTCATCCTTGTTTCATCTCCTTTTCTACTTTGTTTTCCAAACCACTCTTCTATTTGGTTTTTACACCGACGTTTTCATCACTCTCCTTACCTACCACATTCTGGATTTCCTTTTCCTTTTCTTTCACTTTCTTTTTCATTCTTTCAACAAAGAAGAAGTGTTAACAAATAACGTGAATAGAAACTGTCAATGCTTCTATCGCCTCCCTTCCCTGTGGATACGACCCGTTGAGCCAATGCTATAACGGAAGTGTCGAGGGTACATTAGCACATTCGAGCTTTTCATTGATTTTACATAATACACACTTTTGAGTGCTAGTTCCGCCCCGAACAAAATTTTGGCGCCGTTGCCGGGGAAGGGAACGGTTTTGATGTCACTTTTTTGTTAACATTATATTCTCTGTTTTGGTGTGCAGGACATTCTTTACACGTGCTTAATCTTACAGAATATAAACTAGCTTTGCATCTCCCTGCTCTTAAAAGTAGGGCCCCAGCTTCTAAAGAAAAGCCGCGCAACCGCGACATGTGTCGCGCAAACGCGGCCATTTTGTGAACACTGTATTTCTTGTTGTGCTGGGATGTGTGAATTGTAATAGCTAGTAGATTTGTACTGCTATCTTTCTTGTTTTGATTGCCTACACACCATAATAAATAAAAGAACTAAAATACGGTATTTGGACGCCTTTAAAATGGTTTAGACATTTGCATTTAGGCACGTGTCAATTCAATTCCAATATACTATATTTTGTTCTGTTGTTGTGATCTGGATGGAGATGTACATATGGCATTGCATATAGCATAGGACAAACACGTGGGTGATTTATCGCTTTGTGTTATATTCTTGTCTATATTGCACACTTGCACGAATTGAAATTAAGGGCAAAACTCAAACAAGATAAGGTGGGATTTCATCACCCTTCCTTAGCCCAAAAATTATCTCCCCACTCACACAACCCAAGCCCTAATAAAATTTGAATAGACGTTGGCCCCTAGGGACATCTCGGTCTAGGTCAACCCTACTTTAGGCTTGATTTTGATTTTTCTTTTCTTTTGATTGTTGTTTGATTTTTCCTTTTTCTTTGTGATTGTTTGTGAAATGGAATTCAATAATAACAATTCTTTCAATCCGAACATGAATCCATATTTCACACCAACCCATTTGATTCGAATAATTCCAACCCGGTGTTTTACAATATGCATCAACCAAATATACCGGGTTGGCCTTATCCGAATCAATACAACCCATACCCACATTCTTATGACTATAATTTCCAAAATAATTTCAACTCGTCACAGAGTCAATGGGGATTCACATCCCCCGAGTCAAATTTTCAACCTCCTTGTCCACCATATTCACCTTGTCCACAATATTCATTACCCGATTTCTCTTCCTATGCTCCTTTTTCTGAACCTCCTATTGAAGAAAAATTTGAGTTCAGAAAGAGAATGGAAAGCTTGCAGGAATCTACTTCTCAGTCTGTTGATAGAATAGAAGCACAATTGAGTGAAATGGTCAACATTTTTAAAAATGAAGAAACTCTCTCTTCACCACCTTTGACCAATTCAAATATCTCTAACTCTATCAATTTGACCCATGACTCCTATTGTTGTGGAAACCAAGATTCCTACACTCCTTTTCTAGAACAACCACTTGTAGATACATCATATCTAGAAAAGAGAATAAAAGTCTTGCAAGAGTCTGCACTAAACTTCCAAAAATCACATGCCGAGTCTGTCAATAGGATGGAAACACAATTGAGTCAATTGGTTAGCATTTATAGGAATGAGGAAACTCTATCTTATCAACCTTTGACCAATTCAGCTATTGATATGACCTAGGACTCTTTCCAGTTTGAACATCAAGATTCAATTTCAGCACATCCACCTGAACTTGTCCACACTTCAAATCCCATAAACATTTTGGCAAGTTATCCTTTTCCTGAAATTGAACTTGAGCATGAATATGATCATGAACCACAAATAAGTGATTCAATTATACTTCCTGATTCAATTATGACTCCAGTATCTTCACCCGATTTTAATCCTTTTTCCGAGTCAGTGTTGAATCCAGTGCCAGTCCATTGTGAAATTGAATCACCAATCTCTTATGATGATCATATTGAACTTGACCAATTTCATACTTTTGAAAGTCCCATTGATAAATTGGCAAGTTCTCATTTTTGTGAAATTGAACTCAATGAGGAATGTGACTTTGATCCTCAAATTTATGATCCAGTTCAAATTCCTGAATCATTATTGACTCCTGTTATATTACCCAATTTGAGTAACATTTTGGAGTCAATTTTGATTCCCATACCTGTCATTCCTGAACTTGAATCACCAATCTTAGAAAGTCACATTCCATCATGGGGAAATAAATGTGGACTTGAGCTTCATCTTCTTGATTTGGACCCACTTTCTGAACCAATCTCGACTCCCGAACCTTTACTTAACTTAAGTCTTTTTCTTGAGTCGGATTAGTTCATGTGCTTCCTAAGTCCAAATCAATCATTCCATCTTTTTATACTTCATTCTGGGACAAAGGTGTTGATAAATTTGACTCTGAAATTATTTTGCAAATTTGGAAATTGGATGGGGTAAAATTTTAATAAAAATTATAAATACATACATCTTTTTAGTGGGTTGTATCATGGAGGTCTCTGGTGGGTTCCTCCGGACTCCACGCAAGAATGATTGGGTCGCATTTCGTGGACCAATCAGACCGCCACCGGAACCACCACCTTGAGGTGATTTTTCCTTCCCTCTCTATTTATTTCATGCATACATACATCACGATGCATTGAGGGACAATGCATAAGATAAGTGTGGGGGAGGGTTTACTAACATAGAGTTTTTAGATTTTCTTTCTTTTACACTTCTTTTAGGATACTTTTAGAAATCTTCCCTTTTGTATAGGAATTTTCTCTTTCTTTTAAAACTTTTTGAAATAAGAGAAAAAGTTTTGATCTATTTTTAAGAAAATTAAGATGATCTTAGAAATTAAGAAAGCCTTAATTGTGACATCTTAAACCTAGTCGAAATAATGGATCTTGTTTAAAATTATATGTTAAGTATAAAAGATTGGGGAGATAATTTTATCTTGAATTTTTACCTTAGATAGCATGCACTTCACACTTACACATTTTTGGGATGGAAACAAAGACCTAAAATGCCATAAAGCAAAAATAAATAAAAAGAAAAAATATATATATAAATAAAACATCACTTATTAAGCTGGATAACTATGCCTCAAGAAGCATGATTATTCACGCCTAACGGTGGTCAAAAGAATCAAATAATCCCCCTTAGTTTTGTGGCCTTGTTTACTTGAGTCCTTTAACCTGAGGGATGTTTTCTCATTTGGTGCCCTAGGACCGTCTGGTTTGGGAGTCATCGGTTATAGGCTCGCTACAAGGGTGAACTAGAAAGCCTAAGATAACTAAGGGAAGAAGAAAAAAAAAAAAAATATAAATATATAAATGGCTTGATGGTTAGAGTTGAAATCCCAGAAATCTTCACTATCACAAAGTGCATATTATCGAGGTATTATGAAAGATAAAAAAATATTCAATCCAATTTTGAAATCTTACCTTAATTGAAGACAAGATCTTGCATAGAGACTAAGTTTAAGAAAGAATGATTTTTGGTGGACTTATGACCTTAGATCACTTATATTTTTGCAAAAATAGTTCGAAAACTTGTCTCTCTTTCAAAATGCGTTTTCAAAATACTAACATTTGTCTTTTTTCTTTATGAATTTTGTGGGTGCAATCCGCTGAAAACCCTCAGGAGACAACACTCCTCCTCTAGGGTAACCTAGAGGTTTGACGGCTTGTTGCACATGCTCAGTGCAATCGCGTCACCTGCGAAAGTGGTGTAATAACATCTGTAGTATAGTTTTCTTTTCTTGTTTTGCTCGGGACGAGCAAAAGATAAGTGTGGGGGTGTGATTAGTCTACGATTATACATTATTATATCGCATTTCCCACCGATTTATGAATAAATTGTCGGTCTAAACTGTGTTTTGGTCTTGATTGCAGGTAGATCCAAAGTTCAAGGGCAAAGGGGTAATAGGAGCCTAATTAAACCTCTTTTATAGTAATAATCCCGCATTACTTGGAGGCCAAGCCAAGGATTATCTAGAAGATTCATTGAACCTAGACTCCTGCGCATGTCAGACGAAATGCGGACGAAATTACCAGAAACCGAATATACCCTGACAATCCACGAGGCCAGAGGAATGTTCTGACGAAAACCAGGGATCTCGCTCCCTGGTATTGCCGCGGCAAGGGAGTGGAACCACGCGTCGATTTTCGACGCGTGGCCCCGTCTTGTCTTCTGGAAGCCTCTTGGGCCTATAAAAACCCCTGCAGAGGGCCAAACCGAGGGCAGTCTTCGTTTTTAGGAGTAGGTGCAGATTTTAGGAGAGATTTAGTGTAGTGTAGGTTCTTTTCATTTCTCTTCTCTTGTATTTTCATTTCTTTTTAGATCATTGTAGTAGGGCTGAGTGATTCATAGAGAGAGAGATAGAGAGGGATTGATGTAATAGATAGTGACAGTCTATGTAAAGGTGTCTCCTTTCTCTTCCATTGTAATCTCCTTCACCTTCTACATGATTTCTTGCTAACTTTTATTCTCATGGCAATCTAACTACTAACCACTAACCATCTAACCACTTACTTGATAATCCACATGAATCGGGTAGCCTCTATTAAGGCCTTGTTCTTGCAAGAGCCATTGATGACCAATGATGATGGGTTCTAACATCTAACTTGCTAACTTACTAACCAAGCTAACTCTCTTTTATTTCATGCTTTCCTTTAGTAGTCTAATGAGTTGATGCTTGTATTAGCTTGATTTTGATGCATGTTTTGATTGTGGTGAACCATCTATGTGCCATGCTTTGTATCGTCTCTTGAAGCCAAGGATTATTGATGGCCGAGGATAAAAATGTGAGGCAACTATCATGAAGAGGTTAGCATGGTTAGTGGAGTATTTAGTAGTTAGTAGCCATGAGTTTTCTTTTCTCTTATTTTTAGAAATTATTTTTCAAAACTCTTTTCTCATTCTTCTATCGATGTTTTCACCGCCTACTTAGCTCATCCTTATTTCATCTCCTTTCTACTTTGTTTTCCAAACCACTCTTCTATTTGGTTTTTACACCGACGTTTTCATCGCTCTCCTCACCTACCACATTCTTGATTTCCTTTTCCTTTCTTTTCAATTTCTTTTTCATTCTTTCAACAAAGAAGAAGTGTTAACAAATAACGTGAATAGAAACTGTCAATGCTTCTATCGCCTCCCTTCCCTGTGGATACGACCCGTTGAGCCAATGCTATAACGGAAGTGTCGAGGGTACATTAGCACATTCGAGCTTTTCATTGATTTTACATAATACACACTTTTGAGTGCTAGTTCCGCCCCGAACAGTTATCCTTATCATTTATGCCATTGAACCAGATAGCTCGCCTAGGACATCTGCTTGACCCCCCGTTCCTCCAGGAGGATATCAGCCCGCAGATATGAAAGTGGCACAACACTTTTCAGTATGTCTCGTACACCTGAGGGTCCTCTTTCCTTAAAAGGTGAAGCTCCTCAGAAGTCGGGACGTATTCTTCATAAGGGGAATCTCCCATAACTAGCCCCGAGACTTCGTATAGCTCATGAAGAGCAAGCTCCATCTCTCCTGCTAGGGTAAAAAATGTGCCCGTCAGAGAATTATAATGCTCCAAGACGCCATAAAAATTGTGGGAACTCTGCGGGAGGCTATACTGTATGGCCCTAACCGAATGGCATAACCCCACCTGTTACAGCAGAGCCCCGAGCTCGACAAGAACACATCCAACCATTCTACCCCACCATGATTTGTCGGTAGAATGGACCCACCCGAGCGGACGAAAGTCAACGGGAAAATCACCCCTAACTTTCAAAAACTGATTGATGAAGGTGGTGCCAAGCTGAGGGGTTTCTCCTTTCGGATACTCAGGAATGACTAACTCAAAAAATAAACCGAAGACATCTTTCCCATGGCCAGCAAAGGATACTTCTTTGGCACCTAATCTACAGTGAGACACGCTAGAGACAAACCAGGAAAGATCCCACTCCATCGTACGATGAACGGACATATGTCGAAGGTAGGACAAGAAATATATCCTCTCCATATTGGGAAGAAGGAACCTTCTGTCCCCTATCTGACGGAGCCACTTATAATCTCCGTCATGCAGAATCCTATCATCTTCGTCAATGGCATCACCAAAGAAGAAAGCAGGCTTCCTTAACGGAGTGCGGGAATCCATCTCAAATAGCCCATCAGAGATAATCTCCCGAAGGGTCACCATACTGGCCTTGGAGATCCTCTCCTTTCGCTCCTTTGACTTACCAGTAGTCACAGGAGCAGTCTTCTGAAGCACGAAGGTCAGATTACCATCAGCGCCACCTACGTGCCCAAAGTGGCACTTCTTGGACAAGGGGTTGGAAGAGTACCGCACTGCAAAGAAGACAACACATAGTCAGGAATATGAAACAAAATGGCTAGATGTTTGAAATTCAAACGTAGGAATGAATCCAGACGCGAAAATCAGCAAAATCCGCGTAAAGACTCAAAAATATGAGGCCTGCATGGAACCCGCATTTTAAAATCCATAACTTAGAAATTTTTCTAAGTGTCAGACTTAGACGCGAGAATCATTAAAACTTGAGCCTGATCTTAAAGACGCGAGAATCATAGGAAGTCTGTGTCTGAACCTCCCATACTTAGAAAAATTCTGAGTTTTGAGCTCAAAATGCAGGGCTCAATGAGGCTCGCGTTCAACAAATAGATAGGAACTGAAGATTGATGAATCAAAGACGTGGAGGTCGTCAAACCCGCGTCTTGCCTACCAATTCAAGAGCTGCGTCTGAAAATCAAACACGGGCATGAGCCTCACATTGGTGGTTCACATTCAAAAGAGACTTAAGAGTTAAGAAAACTCTTTAAGACTCTTCAATGGCGAAAACCAGATAGATGATTTTACTACTTGAAATGGGGGCCTCCTGCGTGGAAGAACCATCCATTTGAGTCTCAGGAGCAGCAGCACTCGAGGACGAGGTAACACGCTTGGCTTTTGTTGCCATCGCAATCGTGAAATCGGTATCAAAGATGATGAAAATGGAAAAAACTTTAAGCTTTTCTTAACCCTCGATAAAAAGCTCAGCGAAGAAGAAAAAGAGTCTAATGATGACTTTAAAAGACTGTTATCTTTTATAGGCACATTGATCCGCAAAGATACGCGACGCATGTCTCGAGGCCTAATCCCCACCCGACGCGTGGCATGCGTCTTAAATGCGACGCGAATTTCACACGTCAAAGGAAGGATATCCCCTCAACTCTGCCGGACACGTGGCAACACGCCTAAGACGCGAGACTCGCGTTTAACAAAAATCGCGTCCCTCCAAAGGTTGCATCTCTTCAACAAGACTAGAGCTGCGTCTAGTCAACAGGATGAGAGCTGCGTCTTCACTTCAAAGATCACATCCCTTCAGAGGCCGCGTTCTTTGGTAAATTATTCGATGCGTCCCCGCTCTGAGTGAGGATTACGTCTCTAGAGCAACATGACCCCTGCGTCTACAAGACTTGCATTCAGTCTTTGCTTCTACAATCAGTTCAACAGTATACTGACACAAGCAATGATTGTTTCAACGGTACACTAACAACCAGCTCAGAGCACTGAGGAGGTCTGGACTGCATATCTAGACACTCACCACGATCATCTCTAGTAGATTCAAAGGGTTTTACAGTACACTCATGAAGACACATTCCAGACAGGATCAAACCCAGGGCATCTCAAATGATTGTCAGTCCAATCATGAGAAATATGAACACGACCAAAGTCCAAAGTATTTCGAAATCCATCCCAGTCAATAGCAGAATATCAAAAACTTTGGAGGGAGTTCTGTAGACTGTCTAAAAATTATTTGAAGATAAGTCATCAGAAAATAGAGTCCAAACTCCAGATACAAAGCAGCACAGCCACTAGAGCGGCACAGCCACGTGAAAGTCGAAACCTGTGTCTTAATAACCAAGACGCAGAGCTCTATAGCCGCGTCTCAGCAGCATTGTAGTACTAAAACACAAGGGTCGAAACCCGCGTCTCTGCCTTACTATAGTGGCCAAGATGCGGAGCTTGGAACTTGCATCTCAGACATCCTACCAGATGCAGAGTCCGAAGCCCGCGTCTCACTTGAAGCTTAACGAAGAACTGGGAGTTCGCGTTTCTCAAGCATCACTTTAGTGACAAAACGCGAGGCTCAAAGGCCACATCTCGGTTATAACTGCCCTCATTACTGGGTCAATTACAGCCCACGTAATGAAGGAGTTAACCCCAATTATGGATTGTTTTTAGGGGACACTTTTACCCGCTGAAACCTCTATAAATAGCCCAGTTTGCTATGGAAGAGGGGTCAAAAAAATCTGGTTAGAAGGACTTCAGTTGTAAGCCGTAGAAGGACTAAGGTCTCCAACTAAAAGAAAAAGAGAGTTCAACTCTTCTAACAACTTACTGCGTGCAAGTTTGTTTTTGCCTATGGTCTCTTTGAGATTCTTGTTGGACAGAAGCTGTGTTACTTCGTCAACCATCCAAAGAGAAGATTCCCAAGAGGTCTTGACGTTCACTCGGTCAACGAAAAATAAGATTCACTTTCCATCGTCACATCAAGAACCCAGCACTAAACAAAGGAGAGATTCGAGTTTAAATATCTTCCCTATCTTGTAACTGGATTATTGATCTGTTATAATTTTCTTTACAATCAAATAAAGAATTTACATGCCCCTTCAATTTTCACACCAAACACCGTACGGGCGCAGCCGCGCCCGTACTTTGGGCCAATGTTTGCCCCCTTGCCCCCTTTCCCCTGGTGCCTATAAATACTCCTTTGGGTTTTCAGAGCAGGAGATATGCAATATTTTAGGGTAATTTCATCTCCATTTTGTAGTTTAGGGTAGTTTAGGTTAGTTTTCTTCTTCTTCCTCCTTCGTATTTTCTATTCTTTGTAGATCTTGTAATAGGAGAGAGAGTGGTACATGGTTGGGAAGCAAGAGTGCTTCTAATAGAAGGTGACAATCTATGAAAGGTGCTCTCTTAACTTATCTTTATTTTCTTCTCTAACTCTTTTTACATGTGTAGCAACTTTTCTCTCATGGCATCTAACTACTAACCACTAACTAGTCTAACTTCTTATTTGATAATCCACATGAATCTAATAGCCTCTACTTGGCCTTGCTCTTGCAAGAGCCATTGATGGCTCATGATGATGGATCTAACACTCTAACATCTAAATTTCTAGCAAGCTAACATTACATTATTTCATGCTTGCTCTTATCGAGTTTTGATGACTTAAGTGTATCTTGCACTTGTTGGTCGAATTTGGATGTGAAAGTTAACATAAGAGCCATGCTTTGTAACGCTCTTGAACTAAGAACTAGTGATGGCCAATGATACATGTGAGGTAACTATCACTAAGAGGTTAGCATATTGGTGGAGTCATTAGTAGTTAGTAGCCATGGGTTTTCTTTCTTTTTCATTTTGTTCTAGAAATATCAAAAATCACAACCATCTTATCTTCTATGTTTCCCACTTCTTTGTGTTTCACCGTACTTCTATTTTCCATTCTTTGTTTTCCTTTCTTTTCATTCTTTCAAACATTAAAGAACTTTTAACACACACATGAATCAACCGGTAAAGCTTTTATCGCCTCCCGTCCTTGTGGACTCGAATCGTTTTAGCCTCTATGCTATAACGGAGTATCAAGGAAGCCAAAGCGCGCACTTTCAACTCTTTATTTCAAAATATACACTTTTTGTGCGCGGTTTCCCCCGATCAAATTTTGGCGCCATTGCCGGGAATGGGAACGGCTTGATTTCACGTTTTTGTTAACTTTTCTTCTTTATTTTTTGGTGTGCAGATTAAAGTTTTAACGTTGCCAAAGTCCACACTTACTCTTGTGTGGCTGGGTAAATTCTTGTATATTCTTATACATTGCTGCAAATTTTTGTTTATATTACCTGTGCACTGTAAATAATTTTAAGAACTAAAATACAGAAATTGGATGCTTTACAAAGGTTTAGACGTTTGCATTTAGGCACGTGTCAATTTTCATTCCAATATACTGTATTTTATTTTTGTGTTGTGATATTGATAGGAGGTGTACATATGGCATTGCATATAGTATAGGACAAACACGTGGGTGATTTACTCTCTTTGTGTTCATTCTTATCTATATTGCACACTTGCACGAATTGAACTTAAGGGCAAAACCCAATACAACATAAGGTGGGGAAGTCATTACCCTCGCTTAGCCCAAAAATCACTTCCCACTCACACAACCCAAGCGTAAATAAAATTTGCTAGACGTTGGCCACTAGAGACATCTCAGACTCAAGTAGGAGATTGACCTAAGGGGGAAAGTTGTTAGAAGTTAACTCTTGTTAAATCAGTGTCTAAGGTTGGGGATTGAGAGGCAAAACCTCGAAAAACAGTGGTTTGGCATAATTAGGCCCGTTGCTCCGGCACGGAGACCTCCCACTGATCTTGCCCTTACCTGACCGATTAACTCATGCTCAGATTCTGACAATATGCCCCTAGTAGATAGTCTAACCAGTTAGGAGTCGTCTAGGTCTAAATCAACCTTAGCATAGGCTAGTTTCTTTTTCTTTTTGTTTATTTGTTTGTTTGTTTTCTTTTTTGTATATTGTGAAATGAATTTTAACAACAATAATTCTTTCAATCATAATCTGAATCCATATTTCACCCCGACCTCATATGACTCGGATAACTCCAACCCGATTATGTACAACATGAACCAACCATATATGCCGAGTTGGGATTATCCGACTTAATATGACCCATATCCCCAATCATATGACTATAATTTTCAAAATAATTTCCACTCTTCACAGAGTTCATAGGGATTCACCTCCCCAGAATCAAATTTTAACCATGTTGTCCGCAATTTTCACAATATTCATTCCCCAATTCTGCTTCATATCTTCCTTTTCCTGAACCACCAATTGAAGAAAAATCCTCATTGCAAATGACCTTGGAAGAAGCGATTGAGGTCCAAAAATAATTTGAAAACAATATGGCTTGATCAAGTCCATAAAATTTTCAAAATTCATATAGTCCTTTTCCAGAACCAATCAAAGAAAAATCATCTAGGAAAAAAATATGGAATTTATGCAAGAGACCGAGCGAATAATACAAAATATGAATAAGTTCCCATGTCCCTCAGATCTTCATATGACTCAAGAATCATGTCATTTTAGAAATTCATCTTCAATTTCATCATACCGACCTGAACTTGACCAACATACAATTCCTGATACTTTGGCAAGTTATCCATTTCCTGAAATTGAACTTGAAGATGAATGTGAACCAGAGCTTCAATTTAGCGATTCGAGTATAATCCTTGAATCAATATTGACTCCTGTAGTGTTACCTAAATTAAGTAACACTCTTGAGCCAGTTTTGATCCCATCATTCCTGAACTTGAATCGATCATTTCACCCATTCACATTCCTTCTGTGGACAAAAATCAAGATTCAATTTCATTACATCCATTTGAACTTGTCCAAAATCTAGAAAATCACCTTGACATTTTGGCACGTTATCCTTTTTCTGAAATTGAACTTGAGCTTGAAAGTGATCTTGAACCTCAAGTTGGTAATTCCATTTCACTTTTTGATTCAATAATGACTCCGGTATCTTTACCAGATTTTTTTCTCTATTCCAGAGTCAACATTGAATCCTGTACCAGTACACCGTGAAATGGAATCACCAATCTCTTATGATCACACTTCATTACTGGGGAACGTGTGTGAACATCAATTCTTTAGTTTGGACTCTCATTGTTAACTCTCGACTTGATCTGAGTCAAATTCCTACGTCGGCATTGGTTTTTGTTCCTGATCCCATTTGAGTCCAAATCATCATCTCCCAAAATCACACCTCATTGTTGGACAAGGATGTTGAGGAAAATGGCTCAGTAATTATTTTTGAAAATTAAAAATTAGATGGGGATAAGTTTTTAAATAAGACCATTCAGTCAATCATTCTTTTACTAGGTCGCATTAGAGAGGTCACTAGTGGATTTCTGCAAGATCCATGATATCTTGATTGGGTAGCAACGCTTGGCCCAATCAGACCACCACCGGAACCACCACCGGAACCACCACCATAAGGTAATTTTTCTTCCCTCTCTATTTGTTTCATATATATACACATTCACGGTGCATTGAGGACAATGCATGAGATAAGTGTGGGGGAGAGTTTTCTAACATAGGTAGTTTTACATTTTCTTTCTTTTACACTTCTTTTTTTAGGAACTTTTTAAAATTTTCTTTTGTATAAAAACACTTTTTCTTTTCTTTTTACAAAACTTTTTGACATAAGGGAAAGAGTTTTGATTTATTTTTAAGAAAATAAAATTATCTTAAGAATTAGGATGACCTAAAATTATGAAATTTTAAACGGAGTCAAAATAATAGATCTTGTTTAAGTTTTAGGATAAGAAAGGAAGATTGGAAAGATAATTTGATTTTAAATTTTTTGCCTTAGATTTATGCACTTCACACTTACACAATTTTTGGGATTGAAACAAAGACTAAAAATGCCATAAAAAACATATATTTAAAAAATGATAAAAATAAAAATCACTTATTAAAGTTGGGTAATTATGCCTCAGGAAGCATGATTATTCACACCTAAAATGGTGGACAAAAATAAATTCCCCTTTATTTTGTTGGCCTTGTTTACTCGAGTCCTTAAGTCTGAGGGATGTTTTCTCATCTGATGCCCTAAGATCATCTGGTTTGGGAGTCACCGGCTAAAGGCTCACTACTCGGGTAAATAAGAAAGCCTATGAAAATGAAGGGAAGAAAAAATAAAAAATATACAAAAATAAGTGGCATGAAAGTTTGAGTCACCAAAAAATCTTCACAGTTCACAAAGTGCATATTTTTCTAAGAGTTTTATGAAAGATCAATGAATCAGTTCAATTTTAAATTCTTACATTTAATTTATAACAAGAATTTGGATTTCGACTTAGTTTAAGGAAGAATAATTTCTGGTTAACCTCTGACCTTGGATCACTTATATTTTCGCAAAAATACTTCAACACTTTTCTCTATTTCAAAATGCGTTTTCAAAATACTAACATTTAATTTCTTTCTTTATGGATTTTGTGGGTGAAATCCGCTGAAAATTCTCAGGAGACAAAACTCCTCCTCTAGGGAAACTTAGAGGTTTAACGGCTTGTTGTATATGCTCAGTGCAATCGCGTCACCTGCGAAAGTGGTGTAATAATTTCCTTAGTTTTTTTTGTTTTGCTTGGGACGAGCAAAAGATAAGTGTGGGAGTGTGATTAGTATCTAAAACTACATATTTCATATCACATCTTCACATTTATTTCATATTAAATTCTGCTAATAATACCTCTCTTGCATGTTTCTAGGTCCGTGGTGTGCAATGAAGAAGAAGACCCTAAATCACTATTTAATGGGTGATTAAAGGCCTATAATATAGCCATTGACCTTGGAAAGCTATTTTGTCAAAACTAGGGGCTGAAAACCAGAAACCGGGCACTGAAGCTGAAAGGGGACAGAGGGGATAGCGCGTGGCCCGAAGCGCTGCTCTTCGCCAATTACTGCGGCCGAACGGGCGCGGTCGCACCGGTACTTTGGGCCAAGGTTTGCCCCATCTTTCCCCTGGTGCTTATAAATACTCCTTGGGGTTTCCAGAGCAGGAGATATGCAATGTTTTAGGGTAGTTTCATCTCTATTTTGTAGTTTAGGGTAGTTTAGGTTAGTGTTCTTCTTCTTCCTCCTTTGTATTTTTCATTTTTTATAGATCTTGTACTAGGAGAGAGAGTGGTACATGGTTGGGAAGTAAGAGTGCTTGTAATAGAAGGTGACAATCTATGAAAAGTGCTCTCTTAACTTATCTTTGTTTTCTTCTCTAACTCCTTTTACATGTGTAGCTAACGTTACAATGAGCCTTAGCAAGAGCTATGGATGGCTTATAATGAAGGATTCTAACTCTAACACACTAACATGCAAGCTAACCTCATATTTCATGCTTAACCAATGATGATCGATTGATATATTAATCTTACTTGATTTTGTGAGTTAGAGATTACCCATTCATCCTTGCTGATACTGAACGTGCACTTGTAATTCACCCCATTCTTGCCTTAAAACGGATCTTGATGGGGGTGATATTCGAGTTTTGCCATGTAAAGAAAGGTGATGGGGGAAGAACTTTCATTCGTAATCCACTTGACATGTTCTTTTAGCACAAGAATGGTGAAGGCCAAGAATCTATTGTGAGGCTCTAACATCAAGAAAGTTAGCGGTTAGTGGGATCAATTAGTAGGAGGTAGGCCATACATTTTCACCATCCAAAAAGAAAATCTACTTTCTTCTCTTTTCAAATTTTGCTTTCTAATTTCTTCTCTTCAAACCTTCTTTTCAAAACTTGTTTCATTTTCCGTTTTCTTTAAGCCACTTCTTTCATTTTGAAGTTTTATTGAAACCATTTTCTTTTCTTTTTCACAAATTATTTTCTACCACTTCATAACTTCTTCCTTAGCATTCCATTTTTACTTTACATTTCCACAACATTTTCATATTGTTCCATTTTTTGTTTTTCTTTATCATTTTAGTTACACCCAAATCAATTCACATTTTAGATACACATTTCAACCATCCAATCATTTCTCTTTTGTTTTCTTTTTCCATCTCAAACCACTTCCACAATTCTTCTCTTTTCTATTTTTATTTTTTATTTTTTTTGAAACAAAGAAGGAACTTTGGAACAAAGCTTCCATCGCTCTTTCCTCCTTGTGAACACGAGTCATTTAGCATCTTAGCTATAATGATAGTTTTGAGGGAACTATAGGACCTTTCTAATAACATAACTCACATTTGAAACTCAACTTCGTGCACGGTTTCCCTTCGAACACAAGTCAATAAACTTCATGGTCCTAAATAATGCAACAAAAGTCAATCCAAGGCTTTCCCTATCATCAATATCTACCACAGCTTGATCAAGAACAAGCCCTTGACTTTTGTGTATTGTTATTATTGGCCCAAAGGCCCTTTACTCTAGTTTTGATGATGATAATCTCATGAAGTTATTAGTCTAATAATTTTTGTTTATATAAGTTACAGGTTTATAAAGAGTGTTTTAATCATGTGTTTAGCTTCTCCAAAAGACTCACAAGTTTTTAAGCTAATTACAAAGTGATCTAAGAGCTCGAGCATCGAGATCAAACATAGCACTCAAGTTTGAAGTCAAACCCAAGAGATCGATAAAGTTGCAAGACTTAAGCAATCAAGAAGATTTATTTTTTCTTTATTTATTAATGTAAGATTTAGATTTATCAAAACCAATTTTAGAGGTTTTGATAGCTCAAGAGATTTACACACACAGAAGATATTTACTGTGTTTTGTTTCTAAATTCTTGAAAAGAATTTTGATAATTAAGATCATTTTCAAAACGGTATTTTGATCATGGTTTTGGAAAAGTATATTTTTGAAAAGAATTCTTATTTTTACAAAAACAAGTTCAATACTTTACTTTTTGTGTTGATCTAGGATCACACATATTTGAGCTTCATATATATATATATATGGACTTTGTTTTGTATTGAGAATTTAAAATGTTATGGTGAAAAATCAAATAGTTTTTCAAAACATTTCAATATTTCAAAACATTTCATTATATCGACGAGAGTTGTTGCTCCGTATTTGGATAGTTTGGTCGACCATCCCGTCAATCGTTAACCCCGCAACGGTCAGAAATATGATGTTGGCGGTCGACTGGCAGGATGTTTAAAGTCTGATTAATCTCAAATGACTATATTTTAAATCTGTCTTTTATGGGTTAATCTATAACGGCTATTTTGAGTTTAATTTATCAGTTTTGGTCCTCTATAAATAAGAGTACTTTTTGAAAACCCCAAGAACTTTAACTAAGTATTTTGTTCAAGATTTCTAAGAGTTTTAGTAAAGATTTTCAAAAGAAAATAAATTGAGCCCAAATTCCAATACAAAATTTTCAAGCTTTATCTCTTCAATACAAATACTTCAAAGCTTCACTCGCATTCAATTTATGAGCTTCAAATTTCCAACATTGGTTCTAGAATTATGTTGTGAGCTATTCGGTGATCTAGGAGAGATCACTCCACTTCTCGTATTCAAGTGTTGTAGAGGTTGTATCCTCAAATGAGCTTGTGGGTTCGTGATTGTAGGTGAGGCGTCGAATGAGAGGACTTGCAGGTCTAATCGCTCTTATGGGAACGTGTAGAGTTGGTGATATCGCGGGATCAAACCATAGTGGAATTCCTTCACTGCTGTGAAGGCGGAGACGTAGAGCATTGGCTCGAACCTCGAAACATATTCTTGTGTTTGCAATTGCCTTCTCTCTTTCTCTATGCTCAACTCACTCTTTAATATCTTGCATGCTTCTATATTGCTTTATCTACTCGTGCTAGATATTGCGTGTTATATTGCATTAATTGTTTAGGATTGTCTTTTTGTTCATTGTTTTGTTAGATAGCTTTAATTGTTTTTACTTCCGTATAATTTGTCATAGTACTTTAGCCATCACCTATTTATTCTTCTCTAAGTGAATTCAATTGGTATCAGAGCCAAGTACTTTGGAATTTTAGTTTAACCACCATAGTGATCCTTGTTTGGCTAAATTCTTTGTTGCATTTTTCATCTATATACATTTGCTTGATTTCATGGCATCACATGATTTCTCTAGCATTAAATCCCCACTCAAATTTGATGGATTGAACTTTCCTATTTGGTAAGTAAAGGTGACCTTATTCTGTAAGTCCTAGGATTTAGTTGCAAAGGTCATCACTAAGAAATTTATAAAACCTCGTGGTGATGAGGATACATGGTCCGAGGTCATCGCTAAGGACTACGAGGCCAATGTTAAGGCATAATATGCATTAACACATGCATTGAATGATGATGATCTTTCACGTGTAATAAATTTTAAGTCCACTTTTCAGGTATGGAATGACTTGATAATAACCCATGAGGGTACCTCTCAAGTTAAGATATCTAAGATAGACTTACTTTGTTCTCAATAAGAGAACTTTTATATACTTGACAGTAAGACTATTAATGAAATTCTTACTTGCTTTACTAAAATCACTAATAGATTATCTTCCTTAGGTGATGAAATTGACAATAACTAAAAGTGAGGAAAGTCATTAGATCTCTTCCCAAGGCTTGAGAGGTCAAGGCAATGACTCTCTTGAGAGGTCAAGGCAATGACTCTCAAGGAACTCAACGATCGTAAGGAGACAGACCTCTCCGGATTCATTGGAAACCTCAAGACACATGAGATGGTGATGAAGGTTCATGAAGTAAGAGAACCTTCAAAGAAAAAGTACATTGCCTTTAAGGCTACTCCATCCATTGCGAATAAGAAGAAACGATGGATGAAGGAGATGAAAAAAACTTTGCCATGCTTATTAGGAAAGTTGGCAAGATGTTCTATAAGAAAGGAAGGATGAGCAACTTCCGGAGAATAAGACCACCAATGAAGAGTGAACAAAAAAAGAAGAGGTGGGTCCGTGTTTCCATTGTAAGAAGACTGGGCACTTGATAGCCGATTGTCCGTCTCTCCAAGCGACCACATTTAAAAGTCCACATAAGAAGAAGGTCATGGTGGCCACATAGGATGACTCAAAGATCGAATCTGATGAAAAGGTTGATACCATAAATGTTTGCTTCATGGCAAATGGGGATGACCCTATCAAGGTATCTCTAGAAACTTCCCTAGATGATGATGAGCTTACTATAGATGAATGATCGGGGAGAAACCGTGCACGAAAAGTGTATATATTAAAATTGATATTTAAAGTGTGTGCTTTGGCTTCCTCGATACTTTCGTTATAGCATAGAGAATAAAACGAGTTAAATCCACAAGGACGGGAGGCGATAGAAGCTTACACGGTATGTTCACATATATGTTAACGATTCTTCAATGTTTTAAAGAATGAAAAGAAAAGAAAATAAAGAATGAAAGGAGAAGAGTACGGTGAAACACGAAGAAGTGAGAAACATAGAAGAAATGGTTTTTGCGATTTTGATATATTTCTAAAATAAAGTGAAAAATAAAGAAAGCTCATGGCTACTAACTACTAATGGCTCCACTAATCATGCTAACTTCTTAGTGATATTTGTCTCACATGTATCCTTAGCCATCACTAGTCCTTGGTTCAAGAGCGTTACAAAACATAACCCATATGATAACTTTCATATCAAAACTCAACAAAACAAGTTCAAGCTACACTTAAACCATCGAAACTAAATAAGAGTAAGCATGGAGTAAAGTAATGTTAGCTTGTTAGAGAGTTCGGATGTTAGAGTGTTAGTTCCATCATCATGAGCCATCAATGGCTCTTGCAAGAGCAAAACCATGTAGAGGTGAGCAAACATATATTTTGTATTCTTTTCATTACACTCCTACATTTATCGTGTAATAAATCTGCTAATTTTCTTGTCTTAAATATCTATTTTGCAGAAGATATAAATGAAGAGAAAGAGAATTAAACTAAATAAATACCAGTTAGAATCAGATTTAACTGGATCAATTTGGTTAGCTGAGGATGATCCCTGATCTAGTTAGAATAAATCAAGGATTAGGGCAAATGTTCAGCTAAAGATCAGAGCAAATCAGAAAGATAACACCAAATGAAAACCGATAAAATTTAGATTTCTATAAATCCATTTTGGTTAGCTAAAAATCAACCGAGGATAATATCAAATACAGAGAGATAAATGGATAGAGAGAAGATCAACAGATGAGATGAAGTAAGTTTGACCAGATTCTGACTGGATACATTTAAGTATTTGAATCATAACTTTTGCTACTGAACCTTAAATCTGATGATTCAAGATGATCTAAAAAGCAGACTTATAGTTACAACTCTTATGTTGATCACTATTTCTTATTCTATCATTTGTTAAGTGATATTCAGCAATAAATACGCCAATAAACTGTAGATCGGAACTGAATATCCACATCAAATCAAGTTTGGAGATAAGGGAAGGATTCAAATTCAGAAATAGCCAGATTCTCCTATCTTCATACTCCTCTAACCTCTGCATTTCTTCTATAAATACCTGCAATCTCAAAGGCAAAAGGACAACGAAGCAGAGAGTAGAACTTAGGCTAATTTGTAGTTTGTAACTTAGGTTTTTATTTTCTTTCATGTAATTTTTATTTTCTTTATGTAACTGAGAGGAGATGATACTTTCATAGAGGAATGAGAGCAAGCTTGTACTGCAGGTAACACCGGTATAAGTGATCTCTTCTTCCATTGTTATTTGAATTGAATCAAAGTAACCTTTTCTTCTTTACTCTTATTTTCGTTTACTCTCCTCTAATGTGTTGCAATCCAAGTAAATCTGTTAGCCTCGAGACTGCTTTGCCATTGCAAGTGCCCTTGATGGCCTATGGTGATGAACAACCATTCTCTTTCTAGTATAGCTTGCCCTTTTATTCTTAGTGTAGATCACTAATGGGGAAGATCCTACACGCCATGCTTGATCGCCTTCAAAGGCAAGGTAAGTCGTAGCTACGAATCCAAGGTATATGAGCACAAAAGGGGTAAGTAACTTTTAGTTTCTTTCTTTTCTTTTAATTTTTTAGTTTAGAACACCACAATCTACCACTTCTTTTATCATTCCTTTTCCAATTCTTTGTACATATCATTTCTAGTTTTTCCATTTTCTTAATCTACCATCTTCTTCCTAGCTCACTTTAACCTAATTTTTCTCTTTTTCTTTATAAGAACTAAAAGAAGAATTTTAACCATTAATTGTAGCATAAAAGAGAACTTACTAAAAAAGCTTCCATCGCTAGTCCCTCCTTGTGGATCACGACCCGCATAGCCACTTGCTATTGCGATAGAATTGAGTAACTTGCACTCTTTAATCTTAAGTTCTGAAATACTATATTTTGTGGGCAAGTTCAAGCTCAATCAAAATTTGGCGCCATTGCCTGGGAGGGATGGTAAGTTATTTTCTTTTTAGATTTACAATTTTGGTTAACTTTCTTTTTTTTAATGTTCTTGGTATATAGGTTTGACAACAAGGAATTTTTACTGCAGTGGAATATAAGTAGCCTTAGACTCTGCTCAAGAAAGCAGATCTAAGAAGCCCTCAGATTTGCTACATTCCAGTGGCAAAACTGAGTGAACTACTAACATGTATTTTTACAGGTTGGCTGAATTGAAAATCTGAATTTCTATAGCATTTATCTCCTTGTTTGACTCACTGTATATACAGTTTTAACACAACAGTAAAAAGTTGATTGTAAATGCTAAAAATGATTTAGACATTGCATTTAGGCACGTGTCTATTTCATTTCATTTTCTATTTACTGTTGAAGAGTGCTGGAGCCGAGGTAGTGTGCATAGCATTTAGTATAAGGTTCATTCTTGTATGAAATATTGCTTGAATGTTAGTTTTTTTCTATATACTTGTACACTGCACTAAATTGATTTAAGGGTTTGTCCTATAAATAAGATAAGGTGGGGAAGTTATTATCCTCCCTTTGCCCACAAACAATCTCCTCACTCACTAACCCAAGCCTAATTAAAACTGAGTAGACCTTGGCCCTAGGGACATTCTCGGACTCAAATAGGAGACTAACCTAAGGGGAAAGTTGATTTGAATATGACTCTTGCCAAATCGGTGACTAAGGTTGGGGATTGAGGGGCGAAACGCCAAAGGCTGGTGGTTTGATTTAATTAGGCCCATCGCGTCTGTGCGGATACCTCACACCAATCTTGCCCTTACCTGGCCGATTAACTTATGGTCAGATTCAGCAATATACCCACAGTGGACAGTCTAACCTGTAAGGAGTCGTTCAGGTCTAAGGTTTACCCTAACTTAGGTTAGATATTTTTGTTTTTTTATTGGTTTGCTTATTTGTTTGTTTTTCTTCGTTTGTATTTTGTTGTGTGATATAGCTTATAACAACAATTTTTCTAATTTTAATAGTAATCCATATTACACACCAACCTCTTTTTCAGATATTACCAACCGACATATCATAACTTTAACAAACCTAGTGTGCCGGATTGGTCTTATCCGAATCAATATAACCCATGCTCACAATTTTTTAACCATAGTTTCCAGAATAATTTTAACTCTTTACAGAGTCAATGGGGATTCACCTCCCCCGAGTCCAATTTTCAACCAACTTTTCCTCCTTATCCACCTTATCCACAATATTTCCAAGATTCATACTCAGTTCCACCAGTCCAAAATAGAAAACCATCAATTTTGGAAATGAGTATGCGTGAGTCCAAACAATAATCACAAAATCTGATAGACTCACAATTTCACCACTAATTCCAAAACAACATTTCATCTTTTCAAGTCCAATCGCAACAAAACAATGAACCAATCAACTATGAAAAGATGCTTGAAGCCATGACTCAGGCTCAAAATGCTCGTAATCATGACATAGATATGATGGTCCAAACTCTACGTTTTCACCATTTGACTAGTTCTGACGTCGCTAACCATTCCGTTAGAGCCGAAGAGTCATGTTGTTTTGAAAAACAAGGTTTCATTTTAGCACAATCATTTGAACTTGCCCAAACTCCAAATTTTGAAAGTGACATTGACAGTTTGGCAAGTTATCCCTTTCCTGAAATTGAACTTGAGAATGAATATGATCATGAACCTCAATTTAGTGATTCAATTCTACTTCCTGATTCAATTATGACTCCGGTATCTTCACCTGATTTCAATCTTTTTCTCGAGTCAACATTGGATCCTGTGCCAATTCATAATGAAATTGAATCGCCCATCTTTGATGATCATTATATTGAACTTGGCTAATTTCATACTTTTAAAAGTCCCATTGACAAATTGACAAATTCTCATATTTATGAAATTGAACTCAATGAGAAATGTGACCTAGATTCTCAATTTTGTGATCCAGTTCAAATTCTCGAATCAATATTGACTCCTGTTTTGTTACCCGACTTGAGTAATATTTTAGAGTCAGTTTTGATTCCCACACCTGTCATTCTTGAACTTGAATCACCAATATTAAGTCACATTCTATTGTGGGAAAATGAATGTGGACTTGAGTTTCAACGTTTTGATTTGGATCCACTTCCTGAACCAATCTCGACTCCTGAACCTTTACTTGACTTAAGTCATTTTTCTGAGTCGGTATTAGTTCCCATACTTCCAAAGTCCAAGTCAATCATTCCATCTTTTCAAACTCCATTTTGGGACAAGGCGGTTGACAAAATTGACTCTGAAATTAATTATGAAATTTGAAAATTAGATGGGGTTAAATTTTTAATAAAAATTGTTCATATATACATTATTTTAGTGGGTTATATTAGCGATATTTCTGGTGGGTTCCTCCGAACTCAAAGCAAAGTCGATTGGGCCGCATTTCGTGGACCAATCAGACCACCACCGGAACCACCACCTTAAGGTAGTATTTTTCTTCCCTTTCTTTTTTTTTTTCATGCATCCATGCATTAATTCATACATTGCGGACAATGCATGAGATAGGTGTGAGGGAGGGTTCTAACATAACTTAGGTTTTCTTTTTATTAAATTTTTTTAACATTTTCTTTACTTTTAAAAACTTTTTGAAAATAGAAATAATATTTTGACATATTTCTTGTAAGAAATTAAGTCAATTTTAAGGAATAGAAAAATCAAAATTAAGATTTCTTAAACTTGGTCAAAATAAGATTATTTGTCTGATTTTTAGGGTTAGGAAGATAATTTGTCAAAGTAATTTAGTCTTGATCTTTACCTTAATGAAATATGCACACTTCATACACTTACACACTTAGGGTTCAAAAACAAAAATTCTTATGCCCTATAAAAAAAAGAAAAAAAAGAAAAAAAAATATATCTATGAAAGATGAACAAATCTAATTATTGATTAGCTAGCTGCTTTGGCCTAAGTAAGCCTTGGTATTTATGCGAAAGATGATTAGATAAGTTTGAGAAAAAATATATATATAAAAAAATCCTCTGATTAAGCTGGGTATTTTAAAGATTCACGCCTAAAAGTGGTTCATATAATAAAATCCTTAGTTTTGTGGCCTTATTTGCTCGAGTCCTTAAGTTCTTGGGGTGTTTTCTCACCCGATGCCCTAAGTACGTTTGGTTTGGGAGTCATCGATTAAAAGGCTCGTTACATGGGCAGATTAGAAAGCCTAATAGAACTAAAGAATAATACCACCGAAAAAATATATATAAATAAATAAGGTATAAGAGTTAGAGTTAAAGAACCCTTAGTCAAAGTTTTCACGGTCACAAGGTGCATATGACTTAGGGTAAAGTAATAGACTAGATGAGAAGTACAATTTGACTCCTTACTTTGATTGATAACAAATTTTTGAATAGAGACTAATTTTAGAAAAGAAAAATTTAGTTTTCCTATAACTTATAGATTACTTAAAACTTACAATAATATTTCAAATATTTTTCTTTCAAAATGTGTTTTCAAAATACTAACATTTTTCTCTTTCTTTACGGATTTTGTGGGTGTAATCTACTGAAAACCCTCACGAGACAAAACTCGTCCTCTAGGGTAACTTAGAGGTTTAACGGCTTGTTGCACATGCTCAGTACAATCGCGTGACTGCGAAAGTGGTCTAATAATTTTTTGTTTAGTTGTTTGCTCGAGGACGAACAAAAGATAGGTATGGGGGTGTGATTGGGTGCTAATATTGCACATTCATTATCATATTCTCATACTTATTATAAAATAAACTCTGCTTTTTCTAATTATTGTTTAATTTATTTGCAGGCCCATTCCTAAAAGAGAGTGAAGAGAAATGAGCCCAAAAGTCCATCAAATTCTGAATTAACTCAGAATTAATTTGAACTCCGTAAATCAGGGCAGATCAGGTCAGTTCAGATCGGTTGAAAACTAGTTAGAACAAATCCCTACAAATCAATCGGTTGAAGCAAAAGATCAAAGGCCATTTCGTCAAAATCTTAGACTTAAACTGCAAATCCAGCTGAAGATAAACATTAATCGCGAAGCCGGAGAGTTCCACCAACAGGGTGTGGTCACCTGGCCACACTCTGGCAGCGAAAACGAGGCCAAAGCCACGTTTTTCGTGGCTTTGTTAGAGAGTTAGGGGGAGCGTTTGCTCCCCCTATCTTCATACGCTCTCATAGGTTGGGTTTTGCCTATAAATACTAGGATTTTCAGAGCGTACAAGGGACGACCATGCAGAGATAGAATTTAGTCCACTTTTTCATTTTTTATAGTGTAGGTTTTTGTTTTTCTTTTCATGTAATTTTCAGTTTTAATTTATGTAAATCAGAGGAGATCAGAGTTTCATAGGAGAATGAGAACGAAGCTTGTGCTGAGAGAGACACCGGTATAAGATTTTCTTCTTTTCTTTTATTATTATAAAATCAAATCTGTAGTTTCCCTTTTGTATGTACTTTGTTTTTGTTCTTCTTCTTCTTCTCTACTTTTCTTTTTTTGGTACCAATTGCTATCCAAGTGAGTCTTAAAGCATCGAAAGAGCCTTGCCTTTGCGAGTGCCACCGATAGCTCATGACGATGAATTTTGAGTTTCATTCTGTATCACTTCATACTTGCAACGTCTTGATGATATAATGTAGAGGAAACGGGAATCAACTCTTATGGGCTATACGTTGATCGCCTCACTTCAAGGTAACTTCATTGCAAAAGATTCAAGGTAAGCATTTGGCTAAAGGAGGTAAGTAACTTTTAGATTCTTTTCTTTTATTCTTTAGTTTAGAACACCACAATCTACTACTTCTTTTATCACTCCATTTCCATTTCTTTGTACATATCATTTCTAGTTTCTTCATCTTCTTAATCTGCCATCTTCTTCCTAATTTAACTTTAACTCAATTTTTTCTTTTCTTTTGAAGAACTAAAGAAGAACTTTAACCATACTTTGTAGCCTAAAAGAGAACTTTCTAAAAAGCTTCCATCGCTAGTCCCTCCTTGTGGATCACGACCCGCATAGCCACTTGCTTTTACGGTAGAATTGAGTAACTTGCACTTTTCATTCTTAGTTCTGAAATTCTGTATTTGTGTGCAGGTCTAACCTCAATCAAGAGGCTTTTAGATTCATGTGGAATATGAAATAAGAAGTTAGCAAGTTAGTGGTTAGTAGTTAGTTGCCATGAGAGAAAATTAGCTAAACATGTAAAAAGAGTTAGAGAGAAAACAAAAGGAGGTAAAGAGAGAACCTTTTATAGCTTGTCACTTCATTACAAGCATTCTTACTTTCCAAATATGTATCACTCTCTCTCCTATTACAAGATCTAAAACAAATGGAAAATACAAAGAGAAACAAGAAGAAGAACTAAACTAAACTACCCTAAACTGCAACATGGAATGAAAACTGGATTACTCTCTGTATTTTTTCCTGAAAAAGAACCCCATAGGGTATTTATAGGCACCAGGAGAAAGGGGCCAGGGGACAACCCCTGGGCTAAAGCACGGGTGCGGCCGTGCCCGTATGGCTGCGTAAACGTGGCTATGGCCGCGTTTCTACGGACATAGTATGGCCATGTGCGCGGTGACGCTAGCCGCGCGCTGTCCTATCGCCCCTTTATCAATTGGATGTCCTAGTTTCTAGTTTTGAGCCCCTGATTTTGACAAAACAGCTCTCCAAAGTCAATGACTATATTTGTAGGCTTTTAATCACCAATTAAATGGTGATTTAGGGTCTTCTTCTTCATTTCATTCCATGGACCTAGAAACATACAAGAGAGGTATTATTAGTAGAATGTAATATTAAATAAATGTAAAAATGTAGTATGAAATATGTAGTTTTAGAGACTAATCACACCCCCACACTTATCTTTTGCTCATCCCGAGAAAAACTAAAAACTAAGATAATTATTACACCACTTTCGTAGGTAACGCGATTACATTGAGCATGTGCAACAAGCCGTTTAACCTCTAGGTTTCCCCTAGAGGAGGAGTTTTGTCTCCTCAGGGTTTTCAGCGGATTGCACCCACAAAATCCATCAAGAAAGAAATTATATGTTAGTATTTTGAAAACGCATTTTGAAATAGAGAAAAGTGCTGAAGTATTTTGTGTGAAATATAAGTGATCCAAGGTCAGAGGTTAACCAGAAATTGTTCTTCCTTAAACTAAGTCGAAATGCAAAATCTTGTTAGAAATTAAATGTAAGAATTTAAAATTGAATCGATTCCTTGATCTTTCATAAAACTCTTAAAAAAATATGCACTTTGTGAACTGTGAAGATTTTTTGGATATCGACTCAAACTTTCCTGCCATTGATTTTTATATATTTATTTTTTTCTTTTTTTTTCTTCCCTTAGTTTTTTCAGGCTTTCTTATTTACCCGGGTAGTGAGCTTTTAGCCAGTGACTCCCAAACCAGATGATCTTAGGGCACCAGATAAGAAAACATCCCTCAGGTTTAAGGACTCGAGTAAATAAGACCACAAAACTAAAGGGGATTATTTTATTTTTTGTCCACCATTTTAGGTCTGAATAATCATGCTTCCTGAGGCATAATTACTTAACTTCAATAAGTAGTTGTATCATCATTTCATTTTTTTATATATATATTTTATGACATTTTCAGTCTTTGTTTCAATCTCATAAATTGTGTAAGTGTGAAGTGCATAAATCTAAGGCAAAAAAGTCAAGATCAAATTATCTTTCCAATCTTACTTTCTTATCCTAAAATTTAAACAAGATCTATTATTTTGACTTGGTTTAAAATTTCATAATTTTAGGTCTTCTAATTCCTAAGATAATCTTAATCTTCTTAAAAATAAATCAAAACTATTTATCTTATTTCAAAAAGCTTAGTAAAAAGAAAAAGAAGAGAGTTTTTATATAAAAGAAAATTTAAAAAATTTCCTAAGAAGAGGTGAAAAAGAAAGAAAATGTAAAACTAACTACGTTAGTAAGCCCTCACTCACGCTTATCTTATGCATTGTCCTCAATGCATCGTGAATCTTTATATACATGAAACAAATGGAGAGGAAAGGAAAATTACCTCATGGTTGTGGTTCTGGTGGTGGTCTAATTGGGCCAAGCATTGCTACTTAATCAAGATATCGTGAATCTTGCAGAAACCCACCAGTGACCTCTCTAATACGATTGAGTAAAACGTTGGAGAACTGTATGATCTTATTGAAAAAATTACCCCCATCCAATTTCTAATTTTCAAAAATGATTACTGAGTCATTTTTGTCAACATTCTTGTCCAACAATGAAGTGTGATTTTGGGAGATGATTGATTTGGACTCAAATAGAACAGGAGTAAAAACCAATATCGACTTGAGAATTTGACTCAGATCAAGTCGAGATTCAAAAGGGGAGTCAAAATTGGTTCCAACGTGGGGTCCAAACCAAAGAATTGATGTTCACACACTTTCCCAGTAATGAAGTGTGGTCATAAGAGATTGGTGATTCAATTTCACTGTGTACTGGTACAGGATTCAATGTTGACTCCGGAATAGAGAAAAAATCTAGTAAAGATACCAGAGTCATTATTGAATCAAAAAGTGAAATGGAATTACCAACTTGAGGTTCAGGATCACTTTTGAGCTCAAGTTCAATTTCAGGAAAGGGATAACTTGCCAAAATGTCAAGGTGGTTTTCAAATTTTAGGCAAGTTCAAATGGATGTAATGAAATTGAATCTTGATTTTTGTCCATGAAAAGAATGTGAATGGGTGAAATGATCGATTCAAGTTCAGAAATTATGGGAATCAAAACTGGCTCAAGAACGTTACTTAGTTTAGGTAACACTACAGGAGTCAATATTGATTCAAGGATTAGAGTCGAATCGCTAAATTGAAACTCAGGTTCACATTCATCTTCAAGTTCAATTTTAGGTTTTGGATAACTTGTCAAACTATCAAGAATTTGATGTTGGTCAAGTTCAGGTTGGTATGATCAAATGAATCTAGATTTCCAAAATAACAAGATTCTTGAGTCATATGGACATCTGATGGACATGGGAACTTATTCATATTTTGTATTATTCGCTCGGTCTCTTGCACGAATTTCATAGTTTTTTCCAACAATATGAATTTTGAAAATTTTGTGGACATGATGAGGCCATCATATTTTCAAATTGTTTTTGGGTCTCTATCGCTTCTTCCAAAGTCCTTTGCAACGATGATTTTTCTTCAATTAGTGGTTTAGGATAAGGAGGATATGAAGAAGAATCGGGGAATGAATATTGTGAAAATTGTGGACAATGTGGTTGACAATTTGACTCGGGGAAGGCGAATCCCCATGAACTCTGTGAAGAGTGAAAATTATTTTGAAAATTATAGTCATAGGATTGGGGATATGGGTCATATTGAGTCGGATAATCCCAACTCGGCATATATATTAGTTCATATTGTACACAGCCGGGTTGGAGTTATCCGATTCAAATGAGGTTAGAGTGAAATATAGATTCATATTTGGATTGAAAAAATTGTTGTTGTTGAAATTAATATCACAATTTACAAAAAAGAAAAAGAAAACAAACAAACAAACAAAGAAAGAAAGAAAAAGAAAAAGAAAAAGTAAAAGAAAATAAGCCTATATTAGGGTTAACTTGGAACTAGATGACTCTTAACTGGTTAGACTATCCACGGGGGGTATATTGTCAGAATATGACCACGAATTAATCGGTTAGGTAGGGACAAGATCAGTGGGAGGTATCCGTGCCAGAGCAACGGGCCTAATTATGCCAAACCATTGTTCTTTGAGGTTTCACCTCTCAATCGCCAATCTTAGACACCGATTTGACAAGAGTCAAATTCTAACAACTTTTCCCTTCGGCAAATCTCTTAAATGAGTCCGAGATGTCCCTAGGGGCCAACGTCTAGCAAATTTTATTAAGGCTTGGGTTGTGTGAGTGGAAAGGTGATTTTTAGACTAAGGGAGGATAATGACTTTGAAAAACACCTAGAGGGGGGTGAATAAGTGTTAGTGCTAATCTAATGAACTTTTTAAACAAGTATGAATATATGAAGCAAACGGTCACTCAGAACAAGAAATTGAAGCCGAATTCCCCGTGAAGGGCTCTAAAACTTCTCCTCTTTGATTCCTCTAGATTATGAGTTGAGGCGCGTAATTGCTTTCTTGTTGAGATGAGTAAAGACCGGGAAATGCAAGAATGAAATGGATGCAATAATGAAGTGTACACAAGATATATCACAAGATAGAAAAGTAAAGCAATAAAAAGCAATAAGCAAAACAATCGCAAACACAAAGGATTTGTTTTGAGGTTCGAGCCACCACTCTACGTCCCTGCCTTCACCACCGTGAAAGGTTTCCACTATATCCACCGAGGAACTTTACAAAAGGTCTACCGAAGACCGGAGTACCGAACTCCACCAATCACAAGAGGTCTACTGAAAACCGGAGTACCAAACTCCACCAATCCAATCCTCTACAAAAGAGGGATCTCAACACAAGAAGGAACAAGTAACAAAGTGATCAACAAGACCACAAACTTCTCTTTTACAACTTCTAATAGAATGAGGAAGTATTTTGGCTCAAGAAGTATAGAGAAAAATTCAGTTATAAAGGAGTACTAAATAGCTTGAAAAACAACTGAAAACAAATTTCCAAGAATACACTTAGAGAATTGAAAGCCTTTGAAAACTTTTCTTTCTTTTTGGAAACTTGAAAACTAAGGATTTTTCTTGTATTTTGCAAGTGACCAATCCCCTCTATTTATAGGGATTAGAGGAAATCTAATAATCATTAAAACTACTTATTAGGTCAGGAAGTAGCTCCCAAAATTTCAGAAATAGCTGACACACAAATCCCAATCAAATCCCATGATGAAATCTCTGAAAACTAGCCGTTATGGCAGCTGGCAGCTGTCGTTCGACCGGTCCGGTCGACCGACAGTCCATTGGCAAACAAGCCATTGGACTCGGTCGACCGGTCGGTCGACCGGCAGTCAAAAGAAAAATTTCTCTTTGTTTTGTCGGTCGACTGACCGGTTGATCGACAAAAACCCGAGAGCAAAGGGGTTCCAGTCGGTCGACCGACAGACATGCACAAACGTGCACGCCCTGACCACAAGCCTCGGTCGACCGGTCCGGTCGACCTATCAAGCCTGAAATGGATCCGGTCGACCGGCCGGTCGACCGACAGCCTGAAACAGGATTTTTATAAGAAATTTTCTGAACTTTGAAAAATTTTCAAAATAATTTTGTAAGGCTATATGACTAAGTATCATGCTATAAAGGTTGGTATACAAGATATAAATAAGATGTAAATTTTTGAAATAATTTGAATCATGTAAAACCAACAAGACATGAACCTAAATCAAAAACCCAAACCAAAAACCGTATTTTGGAAAAAGATGGTGTGTGTGTGTTTTCTTGAGCCAACTAAACATAACCTCATTCTTTAACAAACTAAGTCTTACAAAGGTTCTAGGTAACTACAAAGTCTTCAAATAAGGGCTTCTCCATGAAATGTTGCATAGCTAGAAATCTTGAACCCGAAATGAGACATCTTGAGTTAAACGATTCCGAATTGAGTCATCTTTAGGGAAGAGCACAACTAGAATCTTTAGAACCCTGAAACACACATAAACACTAAAAAATGATTAGTACAAATAACTATATATGTTTGTAATCATCAAAACTCAAAAACCGGTTGATTGTAACCTTGGGCCAACAATCTCCCCTTTTTGATGATGACAAAACATATGAGTTATTTAACAAAAATATGGGAAAAGTGCTTGGGAGCTCCCCTCAAAACATGCTATATAAAAAATGAATGGCTATATACTAAGAATTTTGGCATAAGAGAGATATGAATTCAACACATATTGCTCAAAACTCTTAACTCAAAAACTAAAAATTCAAAATTCAAAAACTCAAAACTAACTTTTTATAACTTAAAATTCAAAACTCAAAACTTAACTTGTTATAACTTAAAACTCAAAATGTATAACTCCAAAGTATTAAAACTTAAAATGCATAACTCCAAACTCAAAATAAGCTAACCTTTTCTCCCCCTTTTTGTCATACATCAAAAAGGGTAAACAAGGTTAAAAAAAAATTTCTTCATAAGTCCATAACACAAACATTCAATTCATCACAAATAAAGGAAAATCTAGCATAGTCTAGTGGTTTTGTAAAAATATCGGCAAGTTGAAAATCGGTAGAAACATAATCAATATCAATATCACCTTTCTCATAATGATCTTTAAGAAAGTGATACCGAATATCAATGTGCTTAGTCTTACTATGTTGAATTGTATTTTTAGTCATATGAATAGTAATAGTATTATCTCAAAATATTTTAATATGGTCAAAATACAAATCATAGTCAAGGAGAGTATGTTTCATCCAAAGAACTTGTGCACAACAAGCTCTGGCTGCAACATACTCCTCCTCAGCGGTTGAGAGGGCTACCGAATTTTGCTTTTTGGAAGACCAAGAAACAAGACAATTACCAAGAAATTGACATGTTCCACTTGTACTCTTCCTATCCACTCTACAACCCGCATAGTCGGCATCCGAAAAACTCATCATGAAAAATTGTCCGGTCTTCGGATACCACAAACCCATTTCAATTGTGCCCTTAAGGTATCTAATAATGCGTTTTACCGCAATCAAATGGGACTCTTTAGGGCACGATTGAAATCGAGCACAAAGACATACACAAAACATAATATCCGGCCTACTAGCCATCAAATACAACAAGCTACCAATCATGCTACGATAAAGCTTAATATCTACACTTGTACCTTGTTCATCCTTGTCAAGCTTTGTGGTAGTTGCCATGGGAGTTTTGCTTGTCCTAGCACTTTCAAGGCCAAATCTCTTGATAAGTTCCTTCGTATACTTGGCTTGATTGATAAAGATCCCATCGTTCCTTTGCTTGATTTGGAGACCAAGGAAGTAATTAAGCTCACCCATCATGGACATCTCAAATTCTTCTTTCATGCATGATTCAAAAGCCTTGCAAAGTTTTTCATTAGTAGAACCAAATATGATATCATCCACATATATTTGAACTATAAGTATATCATTTTCAACATGTTTTGTGAACAAAGTAGTATCTATTTTTCCTTTCTTAAAATCATTAGAAATTAGAAAAGAGGGAAGTCTTTCATACCAAGCCCTAGGGGCTTGTTTTAAACAATAAAGAGCTTTGTCAAGTTTGAAAGCAAAATCCGGATGTGTAGGATTAACAAACCCGGGGGGTTGTTCAACATACTTCTCCTCAATAAATCCATTTAAGAAGGCACTTTTTACATCCATTTGAAAAAGCTTAAAATCTTTATAAGAAGCAAATACAAGTGTCATCCGTATGGCTTCAAGCCGTGCTACGGGTGTAAAAGTTTCCTCAAAATTAATACCTTCGACTTGAGTGTAACCTTGGGCAACTAACCTAGCTTTATTCCTAATAACATTTTCCGACTCATCCAACTTGTTCTTAAAGATCCACTTAGTACCAATTGTTGGTCTATCGTTGGGCCTAGGAACAAGATGCCAAACTTGGTTGCGCTCGAATTGATTGAGCTCCTCTTGCATGGCTAGCAACCAATATGAGTTGCCCTCAGCTTTGAGGATGTTCTTTGGTTCAAAGTGAGAAATAAAAGCATAGTGTCCACAAAAATCATGAAGTTTAGAACGAGTAGTTACCCCTTTTGATACTTCACCTATAAAAAGATCCTTAGGATGATGTGGATTGTATCTCCAATCTTTTGGAAGTGATTGAGTGGACTCCACTTCAACTTCTTGAATTTCATTTCCTTGAGCCTCATTTTCTTGAACTTCATTTCTTTCATCATCCTTTGGCATGTCTTCAATGGTAGGTGAGTCCTTCAAAGTAGCTCTCTCCATGTCTTCATTTAAAGAATCTATTTCTACAACATTCTTAACACACACATTAGATTCCTCAAACTTTACATGTATAGATTCTTCAATAGTCAAGGATGACTTATTGAAGACTCTATAAGCTTTACTAGTATTTGAATAACCAACAAAAATTGCTTCATAAGACTTTGCATCAAATTTTCCTAAATTATCTTTAGTATTCAAAATAAAGCATTTACAACCAAAAACCTTAAAGTATGAAACATTTGGCTTTCTAGAAAAATAGATCTCAAAAGATGTTTTTGAAGTATTTTTGCATAAGCAAACTCTATTTGATATGTAGCAAGATATGTTAACAGTCTCGGCCCATAGATAATGAGGGAGACCATATTCATTTATTATTGTCCTAGCCATCTCTTGTAATGTACGATTTTTCCTCTCAACGATTCTATTTTGTTGTGGAGTTTTAGGACAAGATAGTTCATGCTTAATTCCATGTTCTTCACAAAAAGTGGTAAAGGGTAGGTTGTTGAATTCACCACCTCTATCACTTCTTATTCTTAAAATAGAAGAATCTTTTTCCTTTTCAACTCTTTTCTTAAAGGCTTGAAAATATGAAAAGGCTTGATTTTTGTGTTCTAAAAAGAAAACCCAAGTAAAACGTGAGAAATCATCTACTAGAACAAAAGCAAAACGATTCCCACTTATACTTTTGGTTTGAGAAGGACCAAACAAATCCATATGGATCAACTCCAAGGGACGTGATGTCATGATATTCTTGATTGACTTGAAAGAGGACTTGGTTTGTTTCCCAAGTTGGCACGCATCGCAAATGCGGCCGTTTTCAAATTTCAAGCAAGGAATACCTTTCACCATTTCCTTATTGTTTAATCTAGATAGATGGTCAAAAGAAATGTGGCCTAATCTTCTATGCCACAACCAACAGTCATCATCGAGGGCTTTCAAACAAGTAGCATTGCATAGCATATTAGACATGTCAATCATGTATACATTGTTTTCACGAAATCCAAAAAATATACATGTGTTGGATTGTCTATCAATAACTTCACATGCTAGGTTATCAAAAACAACATCAAAACCTTTGTCACAAAGTTGACTAACACTCAAGAGATTATGCTTGAGGCCATCAACTAAAATAGCATTTTCTATTAAAGGAGATGTACCAAGTTTAACATTACCAATACCAATGATCTTTCCTTTGGCGTCGTCTTCGAAGGTGACGGTGTCACATTCATGGTACCTTAATAGGGTTGCAAAGTTGTTGATATCCCAAGTCATGTACCTTGAGCAACCACTATCAAGATACCACAATCCTTTACGTCGTTGGGCCTTAGAATGTACCTACATCATTTAATAAATTCATTGACTTTGGTACCCAAATTTTCTTGGGTCCTTGAAAGTTAGTATTCCGAACCCAAACATTATTATGTGAAGCATTTAGCCTATTATAGCAAAATTTAACCAAATGACCTTTACGGCCACAATATGTGCATGAAAATATTTTACCATACATGAATGCATGATGTGCGTGTGGTGTGTGGGCATGTTTAGGGTGCTTGGCATGATGTAAAGGTTGTGATTTATGAGCATGAGTATGAATAGCATGTAAATGTTTCTTTGGGACTTGTTTCATAGGAAACATAGCCTCTAGTCTATTCTTATCAAATTCACATTTTTTCAAAACTATTCCTAATGAATCAATTTTTTCTTTTAGCATGGAAATTTCATTTTCATTAATTTGTGAAAATTTACCTTTGCAAGATATTTTATAGTTCTCAAAGTCCTTTTGTGTAGAAACGAGAGTAGAAATCAATTCCTCCTTTTCTTTTGAAAGAGTGAAAACTTTATGATTTAGAGATTCATTTTCCTTTTTCATTTTCAAATATTTCTTTTTGAGAAAATCATAGTTATGAGAAAGTTCTTCAAAAGTTTCTCCAAGTTCATCCATGGATAGATCACAATCAATGGAAGTATTGGGAGTTACCTTGCTTGTGCTTTTATTCGCCATGAAGCACATGTTGATGGTGTCGACTTCCTCATCGGATTCACTCTCCGAGTCCCAAGTAGCCTTTAAAGCTTTCTTTTTATATGGCTTCTTAGAGTTAAAGGGCTTGACTTTATCCGGGAATTCCACAACAATGTGATCCGTCTTCCCACAATTGAAGCAAATGATTTTCTTCTTTTCTTTACCTTGCCATCTCCTTTTATTTTGGAACTTTGCCTTATTGTACATTCTCCGAACGTTCTTTACAAGAAGAGAAAGCTCTCCATCATCTTCTTCTTTAACATCTTCATCGGAGCATGTGGAATAACTCTTGAAGGCAACAACTTTCTTCTTGGAAGGAGCCATTTCTTCTCTTGCTTTTCTTTCCATATCATGGGTCTTGAGGTTCCCAATGAGACCTATAGGCTCCATCTCTTCCTTGTCATTGAGTTCCTTCAAGGTAGTGGCTTTGACTTCCCAAGATGGAGGGAGAGCACGGATGATCTTCCTTACTCTTTGATCGTTGTCAATGACGTCACCTAGAGAAGAAAGTCCATTAGTAATCTTTGTAAAATTTAGTAACCATATCATCTATGGTTTCATTCTCTTGCATAGAAAAATTTTCATATTGGGAACGGAGAAGGTCAATTTTTGCCCTCTTAACTTCTGAAGTCCCCTCATGAGTGAGAAGCAAGTGAGTCCAAATCTTATATGCGGATTTGCAATGAATGACTCTAGAGATATCATCGTCATTAAGGGCTTGAAGTAAGGCATAGTGTGCCCTAGCATTAGCATCAAACTCTCTAGTGTCTATATCGGACCAAGTGTCCTCATCACCGGTGGGTGCACTAAGTGGTTTGGTCACCGTCTTTGCAACCTGGCTTCCTAAGGATTGCAAGAACACGGTCATCTTAACCTTCCATATAGGAAAGTTAAGGCCATCAAACTTGGGTGGGGTCTTAATTCCTTCGGCCATTTTTACTAAGTGTTTGAGGATGAAAAATGAAAAGAATGATTAGCAATAAAAGATCTCTCTAAGATTGTTAAGCCAAGAGCCTAGAGACCAATGCTCTGATACCAATTGAAAAATACCTAGAGGGGGGTGAATAGGTGTTAATGCTAATCTAATGAACTTTTTAAACAAGAATGAATATATGATGCAAACGGTCAATCAAAACAAGAAATTGAAGCCAAATTCTCCGTGAAAGACTCTAGAACTTCTCCTCTTTGATTCCTCTAGATTATGAGTTGAAGCGCGTAATTGCTTTCTTGTTGAGATGAGTAAAGACCGGAAAAATGCAAGAATGATTGCTTTCTTGTTGAGATGAGTAAAGACCGGAAAAATGCAAGAATGAAATGGATGCAATAATGAAGTGTACACAAGATATATCACAAGATAAAAAAGTAAAGCAATAAAAAGCAATAAGCAAAACAATCGCAAACACAAAGGATTTGTTTCGGGGTTCGAGCCACCGCTCTACGTCCCCGCCTTCACCACCGTGAAGGGTTTCCATTATATCCACTGAGGAACTTTACAAAAGGTCTACCGAAGATCGGTGTACCGAACTCCACCAATTACAAGAGGTCTACCGAAGACAGGAGTACCGAACTCCCACCAATCCAATCCTCCACCGAAGAGGGATCTCAACACAAGAAGGAACAAGTAACAAAGTGATCAACAAGACCACAAACTTCTCTTTGACAACTTCTAATAGAATGAGGAAGTATTTTGGCTCAAGAAGTGTAGAGAAAAATTCAGTTGTAAAGAAGTACTAAATAGTTTGAAAAACAACTGAAAACAAATTTTCAAGAATGCACTTAGAGAATTGAAAGTCTTCGAAAACTTTTTCTTTCTTTTTGGAAACTTGAAAACTAGGGATTTTTCTTGTATGTTGCAAGTGAACAATCCCTTATATTTATAGGGATTAGAGGAAATCTAATAATCATTAAAACTAGCTTATTAGGTTAGGAAGTAGCCCCCAAAATTTCAAAAATAGCTGACACACAAATCCCAATCAAATCCCATGATGAAATCTTTGAAAACTAGCCGTTATGGTAGCTGGCGGCCGACCAGTCAGGTCGATCGACAGTCCATTGGCAAACTAGCCGTTGGACTCGGTCGACCGGTCGGTCGACCGACAGTCAAAAGAAAATTTTCTCTTTGTTCTGTCGGTCGACGGACCCGGTCGACCGACAAAAACCCGAGAGCAAAGGGTTCCAGTCGGTCGACCGACAGACGTGCACAAACGTGCACGCCCTGACCACAAGCCTCCGTCGACCGGTCTGGTCGACCGATCAAGCCTGAAATGGATCCGGTCGACCGGCCGATCGACCGACAGGCCTGAAACAGGAATATAGGAAATTTTCTAAACTTTGAAAAAATTTCAAAATAATTTTGTAAGGCTATATAACTAAGTATCATGCTATAAAGGTTGGTATACAAGATATAAATAAGATGTAAATTTGTGAAATAATTTGAATCATGTAAAACCAACAAGACATGAACCTAAATCAAAAACCCAAACCGAAAACCGTATTTTGGAAAAAGATGGTGTGTGTGTGTGTTTTCTTGAGCCAACTAAACATAATCTTATTCTTTAACAAACTAAGTCTTACAAAGGTTCTAGGTGACTACAAAGTCTTCAAATAATGGCTTCTCCAAGAAATGTTGCATAGTTAGAAATCTTGAACCCGAAATGAGACATCTTGAGTCAAACGATCCCGAATTGAGTCATCTTTAGGAAAGAGCACAACTAGAATCTTTAGAGCCCTAAAACACACTTAAACACTAAAAAATGATTAGTACAAATAACTATATATGTTTTGTAATAATCAAAACTCAAAAACCGATTGATTGTAACCTTGGGCCAACAGACTTCCCCACCTTATGTTGTATTGGGTTTTACCCTTAAGTTCAATTCGTGCAAGTGTGTAATATAGATAAGAATGAACATAAAAAAGTGAGTAAATTACTGAAGTATTTGTCCTAACTATATGCAATGCAATATGTACACCTCCGTCAAGATCACAACAACACAAGAATAAAATACAGTATATTGGAATTGAAATTGACACGTGCCTAGATGCAAATATCTAAACCGTTTTAAAGCATCCAATTTTCATATTTTAATTCTTAAAATTATTACAGTGTACAGGTAATATAAATAAAAACTATCATCAGAAATAAGATACAAGAATTTACCCAACCACATAAGTGCAAGTGTGGACTTCTGCAATGCTAAAAATTTTGACCTGCACACCAAAAAAAAGAAAAAAAGTTAGCAAAAATGTGAAATCAAACCGTTCCCATCCCCGGCAATGGTGCCAAAATTTGAGAAAGCAATTTGAGCAATTTTCGGCAATCCTGCAAATGATCTTTAGTTAGTACTTCAATCGGAGAAATTCGCTTTTACACGAATTTTCTGAGGGCAAATGAATTCCTCGAGCAATGTCTTTGGCCACTACTCTTGCTTCCTGTAGTAGTTAGCTCCTTGGTACTTCTCCTACATATAAAAATAAATAAAAATCTTTAGTATTGAATAATAAAGCCATTTCCTCCCCGGCGACGGCGCTAAAATTTGATCGGGGGAAAACCGTGCACGAAAAGTTTATATTTTGAAATCGATATTTAAAGTATGCGTTTTTTGGCTTCCTTGATACTTTCATTATAACATAGAGGCTAAAACGAGTCGAATCCACAAGGATGGGAGGTGATAGAAGCTTACACGGTATGTTCACGTGTATGTTAACAGTTCTTCAATGTTTTAAAGAATGAAAAGAAAAAAAATAAAGAATGAAAAGAGAAGAGTATGGTGAAACACGAAGAAGTGAAAAACATAGAAGAAATGATTTTTGTGTTTTTGATATATTTATAAAACAAAGTGAATAAGAAAAGAAAATCCATGGCTACTAACTACTAATGGCTGCACTAACCATGCTAACCTCTTAGTGATAATTATCTCACATGTATCCTTGGCCATTACTAGTCCTTAATTCAAGAGCGTTTCAAAGCATGACCCATGCGATAACTTTCATATCAAAACTCAACAAAAACAGTTCAATCTACACTTAAACTATCAAAACTAAATAAGAGTAAGCATGGAATAGAGTAATATTAGCTTGTTAGAGAGTTAGGATGTTAGAGTGTTAGATCCATCATCATGAGCCATCAATGGCTCTTGCAAGAGCAAGGCCAAGTAGAGGCTATTAGATTCATGTGGAATATGAAGTAAGAGTTAGCAAGTTAGCGGTAGTAGTTAGTTACTATGAGAGAAAATTAGCTAAACATGTAAAAAGAGTTAGAGAGAAAACAAAAAGAGATAAAGAGAGAACCTTTCATAGCTTGTTACCTTCTATTACAAGCACTCTTACTTTTAAAACATGATCATTCTCTCTCCTATTATAAGATCTAAAGCAAATAGAAAATACAAAGAGGAGGAAGAAGAAGAAGAACTAAACAAAACAACCCTAAACAATAACATGGAATGAAAACTACACCACTCTCTGTATTTTTCCCTAAAGAAGAACCCCAGGGGGTATTTATAGGCACCAGGGGAAAGGGGGCCAGGGGACAACCTCTGGCCGAAAGCACGGGCGTGCCCGCGCCTGTATGGCCACGGAAACACGGCCATGGCCGCGTTTTCGTAGCCATGGTATGACCGTGCGCGCCGCGGCGCTTGCTGCGCGCTGTCCTGTCGCCCCTATGTCAGTTGGATGTCCCGGTTTCTGGTTTTAAGCCTCTGGTTTTGACGAAACAGCTCTCCAAAGTCAATGATTATATTTGTAGGCTTTTAATCACTAATTAAATGGTGAGTTAGGTCTTCTTCATTTCATGCCATGGACCTAGAAACATACAAGAGAGGTATTATTAACAGAATTTAATATTAAATAAATGTGAAGATGTGGTATGAAATATGCTGTTTTAGAGACTAATTAGTGAACTTGCTTATTTTTTGCAGAATTGCTAAACAGATATGAGCTTTCAAATATTCAATACATGAAATTGAAAAAGAGAACGATTTTTTGAAAAACAAGCTAGTTATTGTTTTTAAAGAAAAAGAAGAATTATCTATTTGTTTTGAAAAGATCAAAAATAGTTTTGATTCTCATAAACATATTTGCAAAGGCAAAAGCCCTAAAATAGTTTTTAACCAAAATGATTTTGAGTCTTTGAAAAATAGAATTGATGGTTTGGATGTTAGTTTAAAGAAGTGTCCTTTTGATATAAAAAAATTGATTACATGTTTCCAAAGGGAAAAATCCAAAAGAAACACACTCTACAAGCACACACCATGCATGTACACAAGACACAACACACACAATCTCATTTGTCTGACAAGGTGTACATTATATACATTGTGGTCGCAAAGGTCATTTTGGACAATTTTGTTATTCAAGATTGAATTTGAAGAATAATAATGTTTGAGTTCGAGAAAATACTAATTCTCAAGAACCCAAAAAGATATGGGTATTAAAAAACACACTGAATTTTATTTATGTAGGTATATGCTCCTCCAAGACTTAGAGGGAGATCGTGCCTTAGTGGTGATTGCATATGAAGCTTAAAGGACATACCAATTTGATGCATCGTTATCAAGAAAGTAAGATGGAAGAACACCACTTTTAAAAATGGAGATTGCTTGCTTAAATAAGATCAGTGACATCTCCACTTATTTTAAGCTTAAATTGATTACATGTTCATGTTAGTTAATCTAGACTTTATACATGTTATCTATGCTTGATATGATGAGTTGATTGATTTTTTACATGTACTTGTAGTTGTTTGAATTCATACAATTTTGTTGATTTAAAATTGTTCATATAATAATATGTTTCAATTTCAATTGATGTGATTTCATATTATTTATATATAATGCTGCAGTGGGTAATTCCTAGGGAATCAATCCACAAAAGTGAATATAGCCAAATTATAGAAAAAGCCAATCACAAATACAATGAAAATATATGAAAAACCCGAAAGGGAAAAAATCACGAAGAGAGAGAAATTCTACTATGTCAGTGGTGATTACAAAGGAGTTCTCTAGATTCGGGTGAACGTGGTCTCATTCTCATCAGAAGAGATCCCCTATTTATACAAGTCATGTCCAATAGATAAGGTTAGGAGTCCTACTTGGTTTGAATACTGAAATCTCTTATCTTGATAAAGGTCGAGTCGAACGCCTTAGTTTGAATTGATACATGAGAGAGTTCATCTCTATCTTGTGGTTCGTTCTCGGCTGTAGGTAAGGTTAAACTGCCGCCTGTGAGGTTACTACCTCATTTGAATTAGGATTGGACTCAAAGATAGATATTTCTGTATTCAGTGTGATTCTTAATCACCGGACCCATTCAAAATCCAAAATGGGTGAAATGCCGAGTTAAACACTCTAGAAGTAGCCATACATTGCACATCCGTCAGAGGTTGACTGGATATGTGTCATAATCATGGAAGGATCAGAAACTGATCACTACAGATGCCCTCTTTGCTTCCTTTTCTTCAAAAAGGTCGGGAACTCTCCTTTGGGATTTTAGGTTCTTGGAGTCTCCAATGTAGAAAGAGGAGTAGAATGAAATTAAGACTTTCTGGGCTTGGAGCCAAGGTGCCTGTCGTCACTTTAGGTTTTGTCCTGTAGTGGCGTGCGTAGCAATACAGCCTGGCAAAACTTTAAATATGTGTCACATTTGGCACAATGCCGATCAAATTACCGCCTTTCGTGCAATGCGACATTCAAGGTGAGTTCCACGTATTTGAGGTGACATTGTCGATCGTATTCATCGTAACACATGTAGGGCGCTGATCGAATGATGGTTCATTCCTCTAGGGTTAAGAGAACTATACTCTGAGGTTTTGGCATTTTCCCTAAATTTTTGCTTCATCTTCTTCTTTCAAGCCTCCTTTCAATCTTTAGATCTTCGAATCTCTGCCATTCCCTTATTCTTACTGAAAATGAAGAAAGGAGAAATCTGGCCCTTTTGATAGATCGAACAAGGGGAAGTCCAATGCAAAGCAGAAGAGGAAGAGAGTTTCCCGTCACACCAGGATAGGAATGGACATCGGTTCAAAAACTTCTAAGCTTTGCGGCCAGGAGGCGGTGGATAAATCCCTGGCTAGTTATGGCTTTCTTTGGAACCCGGGAATAAAAATTGAGTTTTTCCCTAATGATGTTGATGTTATTTTGGCTCCGCCTGATAAGAAGGGTGTGTATATGCATCCCTTGTACTGGTACTTGGATTAAGGTTGCCAATGACGAAGTTCTTTCATAGCATTTTGATATTTTATGGAGCCACCCCTTCTTAGTTATCGGCGGTGGCCTGGCGTATAGTTCTGGGGTTCGAGACCCTCTGTGACATATGCTCCCAAGACTTGTCATTTTGAGATTTTTAGCATCACGTACTTGCTGTAAAAGACCACCATTGGTGCTTACTATTTTATTCCCTAGAGTGGGGTGGAAAAGATTATCCTCAACATGGTCGATAGTGACCGCGGCATGCGGGGCACCGTGTTCAGGTGTGTTGGCCCAAGAGGTTACACTCTCCAATTGTTTTGTGTTTTGATGATAACAAACCAAATAAGTGCTATTTGGTACTAATCATTTGTTCAAGATGAGTTTCAGGTCTTGTACCATGTTTAGAGTCCATTCGCTTAGCTATTGCAAGAACTTCTAAGTTCCTCAAAGCAAGGAAGGCAAATTGCACATCAAGGAAGGATCAAAGAAGAGAAGGCTCTAGCAAGGCATTGGATGGCTCAAAGACTTGAAGATAGCTCAAGAAGTCTTCATGTATTTTGTATTTTTAGTTTTATAGCTTGTTAAAGAATAGAGATTAGGTTTGAAGCTCAATCACACACGTTTTTGCGCATATACTATTTCTTAGTTTATTTCCTATAAAATATACAAAAATATTTTGCATACAAGATTTTGCCTACAGATATATATTTATGTTTTATACTAATCCCTGTTCAAAAGTATTTTTGTTAAAATCAAAATCCTCTTTGTTTTCTTTTTAAAATTGACTTTTTGAGCTGATCCGGTCGACCGGGTCGGTCGACCGAGTCTGTGTCAGTCTGGTCCGGTCGACCGGACCAGTCGACCGAAGTCCTGGCAGATGCACGTATCCGTGTGCACGTCTGTCGGTCGACCGGGGCGGTCGACCGGACTATTATTTTAGCTCACAGGTTTTATCGGTCGACTGGGTCGGTCGACCGCTAGCCTGTAACGGTCAAATTTTTATACTACCGGTCGACCGGCCCGGTCGACCGATCCGACCGTTTGAACAGTAACGGGCAGATTTTTAAGAGCTGTTTATTTTTGTCTTTTGTGTTTAAAAATTCGTTTAAAGATTTATATTGAATCTAATATTATTTAATTAGCCTTAAGTTTATTTTATCTCTTAACCTAGCCCTCTCCTATAAATAGGGGTGTTTAGGGAGAGATTCATTACAACATTTTATTGCTAGAAAATTCAAAAGTTTAAGGCTTTCAAGAGAGACTTGTTTCTTGGTTTTTGTGCTAAATTCTCACTGATTTTCTGAAGGGTTTTTCAAATTCTCTCTGATTTAATTCTCTTTTCTTCACTTACAACAAGAGCTTCATTCCTACTCAATATTCTCTAAGGACCTTTGTAAGGGAAGAGATATTTGAAAGAGAGAGTTTGTGGTCTTTTGACTACCAAGGAAATTACTTGTTCTTGAGATTGTAGGAGTTGGGTACTCCATTGTAATTGTTCTTTGTGATAGTGGAAGTAGCTAGAATCCTTCTGGGGAAGGCGGGGAGTAGAGCTAGGTGCTCGAACCTCGATAACATATCCTTGTGTTTGCGATTGGTTTACATTCTTGCAATTCTTACTCTATTTTGCTTGCACTTATTACTTGCTCATCATATTCATTGTCATACTTACTTGCTTGCATTCATCTTGTGATTGTTGTAGCTTTAAATTTTTAATTTGCACTTGATTAGCATTGTCACCTATTCACCCCCCCTCTAGGTGACTTTTCAATTGGTATCAGAGCTTGGACTCTAGGTTTGGCTTAACATCCATAAAGAGATCCTTAAAATATTGCTAATCAACATTTTCATTCATCCATTCATACACTAGTAAACATGGCCGACAACATTAAAACCCCACCTAAATTTGATGGACTCAACTTCCCTATTTGGAAGGTTAGGATGACTATCTTTTTGCAATCACTAGGTAGTTTAGTGGCCAAGTCTTTGACCAAACCCTATGTAGCACCCGATAGTGATGAGAGCACTTGGACCGACTTCAACTTTAGAGAATATGAGGCTAACTCAAAAGCCCAAAACTCCCTATTAACCGCCTTGAATGAGGATGACCTTACACGGGTAATTCATTGCCAATCCGCCTATGAGATTTGGCAACACTTATTGGTCACACATGAAGGGACTTCACAAGTCAAGAGAGCTAAAATAGATCTCTTGAGGTCTCAATATGAATCATTCAAAATGCTTGATGAAGAATCTATTGATTGTATGATTACTCGTTTCACTAAAATTACAAATGGTCTTTCTTCATTAGGTGACGTCATCTCCAACGATCAAAAGGTGCGCAAAGTGATACGGGCTCTTCCTCCATCTTGGGAGATCAAGGCCACCACCTTAAAGGAATTAAATGACAAGGATGAGATGGACATCATTAGTCTCATTGGGAACCTAAAGACCCATGAGATGGAGAAGAAAGCAAGAGATGAGGCTACTACTTCAAAGAAGAAATCCATAGCCTTCAAGACTTCATCCACCAATGATGACGATGATGAAGACGAAGAAGAAGATGAGGAGCTAACTCTACTTGTGCGGAATGTCAAGAGATTGTACCGGAAGAACAAGCTCAACTTCCGAAGAAAATTCGAAGGCAAAGAGGAGCGGAGGATCATATGCTATAATTGCCGCAAACCCGGACATATCATGGCGGATTGTCCGGAGTTCAAGAAGAAGATGACTTCCTCCTTCAAGCCAAAGAAACCGGAGGAGAAGAAAGCCTACAAAGCAACATGGGATTCAGAAAGCGAGTCCGAAGAGGAGGTGGATCAAGCTAATATGTGTTCTATGGCAAACACACCCAAGGTAACCCCTCAATCCCATGATGATGAAGATGATGAACTAAGTAAGGAAGTTCTAGTACATGCCTTTGTAGAACTTTCTGAAACTTATGATAATAAGAAACTTGAATGCTTAAAATTACAAAAAGAAGCTGCTTTTCTTAAAAATCATCTTGCCATTGTTTCTAAAGAAAAAGATGATCTTTCTTCCAATCTTGTTTCTATTCAAAATGAATTTGATGCTTATAAGATTTCTTGTAAGGGTAAAACCCCTATTGTTGATAATAAAGAGATTTCTTCCTTTAAATCTAAGATGAGTGATTTTGAAAAAGTTTTAAAAGAATGTGCTTTTAATACAAAGAAGCTTGAAGAAAAATTTTCTAAAAAGAATACTTCCCATGTTAAAATTTCTCATGATAAGATTTCCCATGCTCACAACACACAACACACACATGTTAAATCTTTCATGCTCACAATGCTCATGCTCACAAATCACACACTCATTATGCATTTAGATATGGTAGAGTATATAGATGCACATATTGTGGTAAATATGGACATTTAGCTTAGTTTTGCTATGATCAACTAAATAGAACAAATAATCTTGTTTGGGTCAATGACACTAACCCTAGAGGACCCAAGAAAATGTGGGTACCAAAATCAAGTCTTAAATTGTTTGATGTAGGTACACACCAAAGCTCCAAGACGTAGGGAGCGGTGGTACCTTGATAGTGGTTGTTCAAGACACATGACATGGGACATCAACAACTTCACAACCCTATCAAGGTACATGGAAGGTGGCTCCGTCACCTTCGGGGATGACTCCAAAGGAACTATCATCGGTATAGGTAACATTCAAATTGGTGCATCTCCTATTATTGAGAATGTTGTATTAGTAGATGGTTTAAAACATAATTTGCTTAGCATTAGTCAACTTTGTGACCGTGGACTTAAAGTTGTTTTTGATGATTCTTCTTGCAAGATTTTTGATGTTAAATCTAATGATGTATTCTTACCGGTTTTCGTGATAATAATGTTTATATCATTGACATGCTTAATTTAGATTGTTCTACTAAATGCTTGAATGCTTTTGATGAAAATTCTTGGCTTTGGCATAGAAGATTAGGACATGCATATTTTGACCATATCTCTAGGATTAATTCAAAGGAATTGGTGAAGGGTATACCTTGCTTGGATTTTGAGAAAGACCGCATTTGTGGTGCGTTCCAACTTGGGAAACAAACCAAGTCTTCCTTTAAACCAATCAAGGATATCATGTCAACTAGGCCTTTAGAATTAATTCATATGGATCTTTTTGGACCAACTAAAACTAAGAGTTTAAATGGAAGTAGATTTGCATTTGTTTTAGTTGATGATTTTTCCCGTTTTACTTGGGTTTTCTTTTTGCAAAATAAAGATCAAACTTTTTCTCATTTTAAGATTTTTCGAAAAAGAGTTAAAAAGAAAAGGGTTTTCCGATTTTAAGAATAAGAAGTGATAGAGGTGGTGAGTTTATTAACCAACTCTTCATGACTTATTATGATGAAAAGGGAATTAAGCATGAAACGTCTTGTCCTAGAACTCCACAACAAAATGGAGTTGTTGAAAGGAAAAATAGAACACTTCAAGAGATGGCTAGGACAATGATAAGTGAGTATGACCTCCCTCAATATTTATGGGCCGAGGCCGTAAACACCGCATGCTATATATCGAATCGTATTTATTTGTGCAAAAATTCTTCAAAAACATCATTTGAAATGTATCATTCTAGAAAACCAAATGTTGCATATTTTAAAGTTTTTGGATGCAAGTGTTTTGTTTTAAATACTAAGGATAATTTGGGTAAATTTGATGCTAAGGCTTATGAGGCTATCTTTGTTGGATATTCCTCTACTAGCAAAGCATATAGAGTTTTCAATAGATCTACACTTACCATAGAAGAATCCATGCATGTTAAATTTGAAGAGACTAATGTGGTTGTTGAGAATGTTGTAGAGATTGAACCATTAGGTGAAGACATGGAGAGACTATCCTTGAAGGACTCACCCGCTCAAGAAGATAAGCAAGAATCTATAGGTGAAGTTCAAGAGGATAAAGAGGAAAGCGCTCAACCGCTTCCCAAAGCTTGGAGATACGCAACAAATCATCCTAAGGAGCTCATCTTGGGTGATGCATCTAAAGGAGTCACAACGCGCTCCAAACTCCATGACCTATGTGGTAACTTTGCTTTCATTTCTCATTTTGAACCCAAAGGCATTCTCGAAGTCGAGACGGACCCATATTGGTTGCTTGCCATGCAAGAGGAACTCAATCAATTTGAGCGCAACCAAGTTTGGCACCTTGTTCCTAAGCCCCACGATAGACCAATAATTGGTACTAAGTGGATCTTTAGAAACAAGATGGATGAGTCCGGAAATGTCATTAGGAATAAAGCTAGGTTAGTGGCCCAAGGTTACACTCAAGTTGAGGGAATTGACTTTGAGGAGACCTTTGCACCCGTAGCACGGCTTGAAGCCATAGGATGACACAGCTTTTGCATGTTTTAAAAACTTTAAACTTTTTCAAATGGATGTGAAAAGTGCATTTTTGAATGGTTTATTAATGAAGAAGTTTATGTTGCTCAACCTCCCGGTTTTGTTGATCATGTTCATCCCGATTTTGTTTTTAAACTTGATAAAGCTTTGTATGGATTGAAACAAGCTCCAAGAGCTGGTATGAAAGGCTTTCTAGTTTTCTCATTTCAAATGATTTTATTAAAGGCAAAGTAGACACAACTCTTTTCACTAAGCATGTTGATAATGATATTTTAATTGTGCAAATTTATGTTGATGATATAATTTTTGGATCTACTAATGAGCTTTTGTGCAAGGATTTTGAAAAGGTAATGCAACTAGAGTTTGAAATGTCTTCCATGGGTGAGCTTAATTTCTTCCTTGGACTCCAAATCAAGCAATTGCAAGACGGAACCTTCATTAACCAAGCCAAGTACGCAAAGGAGCTAGTAAAGAAGTTTGGGCTTGAAGGATCAAAGGCTTGCAACACTCCAATGGCAACTACAACCAAGCTTGATAAGGATGATCAAGGTAAAAATGTTGATATTAAATTATATAGAAGCATGATAGGAAGTCTTTTATATTTAACGGCAAGTAGGCCGGATATCATGTTTAGTGTGTGTCTTTGTGCTAGATTTCAATCGTGTCCTAAAGAGTCTCATCTTATTGCGGTAAAACGCATTATTCGTTATATTAAGGGCACAATTGGAATGGGTCTTTGGTATCCGAAAACTAGAGATTTTCAATGACTAGCTATTCGGATGCCGACTATGCGGGTTGTAGAGTAGATAGAAAGAGTACTAGTGGGACATGTCAATCTCTTGGTAATTGTCTTGTTTCATGGTCCTCTAGGAAGCAAAATTCCGTAGCTCTCTCAACCGCCGAGGCGGAGTATGTTGCCGCGGGGGCTTGTTGTGCACAAGTCCTTTGGATGAAACATACTCTCCTTGATTTTGATTTGCACTTTGATCATATAAAAATATTTTATGATAATACTAGTACTATACACATGACCAAAAATGCAAATCAACATAGTAAGACCAAGCACATTGAGATTAGATATCACTTTCTTAGAGATCATTTTGAGAAAGGTGATATAGATATTGATTATGTTTCCACGGATTTACAACTAGCCGATATTTTTCACTAAACCTCTTGATTTTGCTAGATTTTCGTTTATTTGTGGAGAACTTAATGTTTGTATTATTGAATAGACATGTTTTTCATAACCCTTTTTGATGTATGACAAAAAGGGGGAGAATAAGTTTACATGACAAAAATAAGTTCATTTGGTCTTGGTTCCATATGAATTATTATGCTTTAATTTTAAGATTTGTTTTATGAATTCTTGTGTTTTAGTCGTTTTGGTATTTTTGGTATCAAGAGCAATTTTGTGTTTTATATATTTGTTTCTATTGGTTTCAATATTTGGTGCATCATTTCAATTATTGACATCTAGAGCATATTTTTGTGTTTTATGTATAGCATAATTTGAGGGGGAGTTTTCTCCTCCCTACATTTTTGTTAATAGCCTATTTGTTTTGTCATCATCAAAAAGGGGGAGATTGTTGGCCCAAGAGGTTACACTCTCCAATTGTTTTGTGTTTTGATGATAACAAACCAAATAAGTGCTATTGGTACTAATCATTTGTTCAAGATGAGTTTCAGGTTTTGTACCATGTTTAGAGTCCATTCGCTTTGCTATTGCAAGAACTCCTAAGTTCCTCAAAGCAAGGAAGGCAAATTGCACATCAAGGAAGGATCAAAGAAGAGAAGGCTCTAGCAAGGCATTGGATGGCTCTGATTATAACACAATATTGCATATTTTACCACATAATCCCCATGCATATTACAAATAAATACATGATTTTTACTAATCTTCTCTACATATTTGCAGGTACACACTCTAAAGGAGAGAAAGCCAATAATCACTTTAATTATCACTAATTAAAGTGATTAATCTAAGATCAAGATAAAGCCAAGATTTGAATTTGATTCAGTTACGATCTGCGCGCCAATCCAAGATTCCAGAAGGTCCACGTGGCCAAACAAACTCGTAGCAACCTGTACCAGAAAGCTGTTACTCAACGGAATCCGTTGTGCCGCGATTTCCCGCCAAAACGCGGCAATCCTAGGTCGTTATGACCTCAGATTTTGCGCCAACAAACTTGGCTCTCGAAGGTTCTCTCCCATGCTATAAATACTGGACTTGGACCTGCGTACAAAAACTGAACAGAGAAGAGAGAGAGATTAGTGTAAAGCTTGTAATTTTGTTAGTTTTTGTTTAGAATTTTTAGCTCTCTATGATCTTCTTCTCCCTAGATTTCATTGCAAGAGAGAGTTGTATGAGAGAGAGAGAGAGCTTGTATTCATCAAGGAGTGACAACTTGAAGCTATGCAAGGATTGATCCATTCTATACTTCTCTACTTGAGCTTGATTCTAGTTTGATTGCTTTCTTTACTTGCTTTGTTTACTTTCTTGCAATTTAATTCATGCTTTGTTTTGCTTTTGTAATGGCTAGTAGTAGCTAATTCTTTCTCCATGTACTAGCTAACCACTAACCTTGCTAACTACTAACTCATGGGTGATTGCTTTATTTCATCTTGCAAGTTGTATGGTCTTCTCTTCTCCGATGGGTTTTCTTTCATTTCTTGGCAAGTATCTTGTTGTAATTCTCCATATGATTCATGTGTGCCTCATTTAGAGCCTTGTCTTTGAACAAGTGCCTTGATGGAACATGGAGATGGATCACCAATATGCTATTTGATGTACAACTTCTTTATGTCCATTAATGAATGTTGTATGTTCTTCATTTGCATCCTTGAGTGTATCTCTTTTGATTCCATTATTGAAAGTCTATCTTGTAGGCCTATGACCATCTATGGAGGCTACAAGACAAGTCCAAGAATGATCCCCCATCATCCTAGTGGGAAAGTAATTAGACCAACACGCAAGACAAATCCATGCCGATGAATCAACATGAGGCACGCATTCACTATCACGGAGTTTAGTAAGTTTTAGCAAGGTAGCAAGGTTAGCTAGTCATGGTTTTCTTACATTCAAAGTCTTCTTCAAGTTTACTTTCTTTTTAGATTGTTAGTCCAAAGCCAAACTCGATTTTGATTTCTCTCGATTTCCACCATGAACATATCCATCCTTTCTTTCATTTGTTTTTCCATTTTGTTTTTATTCTTTTAAAAGCAAAGAAGAATTCTCGTTTCCTAACTTCACTACCACTCGTAAAGCTTCCATCGCGAGCTCTCCCTGAGGTTCGACTCGGTATAGCTCTATGCTATAGCGGAGACAAGAAAGGGTACATAAAATACATTTTTATACTCATAATACGTATACCTCCTTAGTCTTAATCAATTTTTGGCGCCGTTGCCGGGGAGAGCAACGTTTTTTGGTTTAAAGTGAAGTACTAAACGATTCTTCTTCTCTGTTGCAGGTTACAGGTTGAAGAAACAGAAAATCTTGCATTGCAGTGACATACAAGTGGACCTGGGCCTCTGCTCAAGAAAGCAGAGACCAGGATCCCTCCAATTGCCGCAATTTCTGGGATTTTGCCGCAGAATTGCGGCAATAAGGAGTGAACTTCTGATAAAATTTCTGCAGGGCTTGCTTCTCTGCAAAATACAGCTGCTGATATATCTGAAATTCTGTATTCTTCACCATACTCCTGCTTAATTAAACAACAGTAAAAAGTTGGTTGAAATTGTTAAAAATTGTTTAGACACTTGCATTTTAGGCACGTGTCTTTCAATTCTTTTACTTTTACTGTTGAAGAGTGCTGGAGGCAAGGTACGTTTCGCATTGCATTTAGACTAGGACAAACTCTTTGCTTGATTTTCATGCTTTGAGTGAATCTTAGTTATATCTCTTGTACACTTGCACCAATTCAATTTTAAGGGCATTACCGATAAACAAGATAAGGTGGGGAGTTCATTACCCTTTCCTTAGCCCACAAACCACCATCCCAGCACTCACAATCCCAAGCTTGTAAATAAAATTTGAATAGACGTTGGCCCTAGGGACATCTCGGACTCATTAGGAGATTTCCTAAGGGGAAAAGTGTTGGAAATTGACTTTTGTAAAATCAGTGTCTAGGAAAGGGGTTGAGGCCGAAAGCCCGAAGGTTGCTGGTTACTTAATTAAGGAACGTCTTTGGACGAAAAACCTCCCACCAACCTTACCCTTCCCTGGCTGATTCGCTTATAGTCAAAGTCTACACTAAACCTCCTGTGGACGATCTAAAGTTAGGAGTCGTCTAGGTCCAGGATCCTTATATAGCTGGGATTGATTTTTCTTTTATTGTTTGTAATTTTTCTTTTTCGCTGGTGTGATCGGTGCGCGTTGTTTGTGGATTTATATTTGAGAGTGGTTCTGTGATCATCATTCTGCTAGACTTTCTACACTTACACAACCACTTGACACCATGACCAACAACGTCTCACTTCAAGATCGATTTTATCCGATTCACACCTCCATTCCATCTTGCATTCTTCTCCCCGAGCCGAATACAAATCACTTCGAGCTGAAACCACAATTCATTAATACACTTCCCCATTTCCATGGTCTAGAGTCTGAGGACGCATACCTCTTTATTCGTGAGTTTGAAGAGGTATGCCAAATGATGAGAATTTCCCAATTGTCTGAGGATGCTGTTAGGTTGCGGTTCATACCGTTTGCACTTAAGGATTTAGCTAAGAAATGGCTTTATAATCTTCCAGTCAGTTCCATATCTTTATGGGAGGATTTTGTTAAAGTCTTTCTTAAGAAATTCTATCCTATCCACAAAACAGCCCTCATGCGCAAGAACATAATGCAATTCAAGCAGGAACAAATGAACCTTTCTGGAAGTATCTTGAGCGTTTCAAAGACCTTCTTGCCCTGTGTTCCCATCACGGCATAGAGAAATGGCGTCTATGCCAGATTATCTATGATGGATTAGATTACCAAACAAAAACCCTTTTAGAATCCATGTGCCAGGGGGAATTTTGAAGAAAGATGAACATCAGGGGTGGGATCTCTTTGAAACCCTAGCTGAGAAACCATTCAGTGGGAGTCATGCCCTGATAAACCGACTCCCACCACTTCCAGAACTGGTACACACTCCAAAGAATCCTCTATAGCTGCAGAAACCAAGATCACACAATTAATGAAGAGGATAGAACTGCTTGAGTCAAAAAGGAATTCTGTGGTCAACCAGGTCAACCCATTGCCTTTGACTAAACCGGGTTGCACCAACTGTCATGACCTGAGCCATGTCTTTGAGGAGTGTCCATTATATCAGCCCCAATCATGTCAGGAGAACACGAATGCAGCTTTTACCAGACACAATAATCATCCATACTCCAACACTTACAATTCAGGATGGCAGAACCATCCAAATTCTTTATGGAGTCAGTCTGGTCCTGAGCATCATATGCCACCACTTCCATATCCATACAATGCTCAGTTTCACCCATCCAGTTTCGATCATAATTCACTGTATGTTCATCCATCTCAAAGTCCACCACAGTCATATCAGTCTTATCATATGCCACCACCATATGACCAATCACAATTCCAATCTCCATATTTTCAACATCCACCCCAAAATAATTCTGAGATATCTGAGTTGAAGAAAATGCTAGAAACCTTTACAAAGAACCAGGAGCAGGAGTTGAATAAAATGAAGGTCCAAATTGGTCAATTGGCTGAGAATCAAAAAAGTTTTTTTCCCAAACCAGCCATTGCCAAATCCCAAACACCACTTCTCTTTGAATAAAGTGGAAGATTCAGGACCCAGTCAATGTCATGCTATTCATACCCTGAGATCTGGAAAACAAATAGACAATAAGGTTTCTAGTCCACCATCTCATCCAGTACCAAAGCCAACACCTCATGTCCCAATGCCACCAACTTTTGACAAACCATCTTCTAGTGCAGAGCCATCCACATCTCAAGCCAAGGGGAAAGAAAAGATAGATGAGCAACCTTATAAGCCTAGAATACCATATCCAAATAGGCTTCTAAATAACAAGTCAAATGCTCACATGGAGAAGTTAAAAGAAATGTTCAATAAGGTCCAACTCAATGTCCCTCTTCTTGATGCCATACAACAAGTACCATCATATGCCAAATTCTTAAAGGAGATGTGCACTAAGAAGAGGAAGACCCAAGTCCCTAAGAAAGTCTTCCTAGCATCATCCATCACTGAGTTGCTCACTGGTCCAATTCCTATTAAATACAAGGACCCAGGAAGCCCCACCATTTCATGCATCATAGGACAGACTACAATCAATAGGGCACTTCTTGATTTGGGGGCCAGCATTAATCTCCTACCTTTCTCTGTGTACCAACAATTGGGGTTAGGTGATCTCCTCCCAACCCAATTGACCATCCAATTGGCTGATCGCTCTGTTACTAAACCCAAGGGGGTAATTCATGATGTCCTTGTCAAAGTTGGAGAATTCTTTTATCCTGTTGACTTTGTTGTCCTTGAAACAAAACCAGTGTCAAATTCCAATCAAAGGGCACAAATTCCTGTCATTCTGGGACGACCATTCCTGGCTACTGCAAATGCAATCATTAATTGCCGGAATGGATCAATGAGGTTGACCTTTGGTAACATGACACATGAACACAATGTCTTCCACACACAGCCTCACAAAACAAAAGATCAAACATTTGAGGTTAGCTTCATTAGTAACAATTGTGAGGAGGAAGGTGAAGATCCAAGAGATGAGTCACAATCTTGTGATTCTCTTATCCGAGTACCCTTTAAAACGGGAAAAGTTGATTTGGATATTTTCACTTTCAATGAACCAAATCTGACTGTATCTGAACCTCCTATTGATATATCATTTGAAGACTTGTTTGCTGAAGAGATCATGTGTTTAGATGAGTCAACTCGGGGTAAGTTAGCTGATTGTCCACTTCCGGATGTTGATTTGAGTTTTGAAGAATTATATAGAGAAGAGCTGAAATTTCTTGACATTGGAAGTGATGAGATTCTGAGTGAAGGTGGTGACAAGGCATTTGTTTGTGAACAATGTGGTGGAATGAGTGTGAATGAAAATAACAACCAATTGAAACTGGAAAAACCTAAGGTTAGAATAATTCAGACCGTTTCCCAATGGAGCTCAAGAAAGAGAACACATTGGAACGATGGGAAACGGGCCAGAGGAAAAAGACCAAAAGCCTAGGTAATGGTTACATTTGTATATACTCTTTGTAAATAATTTTTTGCACTTTTTTGTAAATAAAAGTTTCTTACCTCTTACCTATTTCATGCATACATATATCATGATGCATTGAGGACAATGCATGAAATAAGTGTGGGGGAGGGTTTACTAACATAGAGTTTTTAGATTTTCTTTCTTTTATACTTCTTTTAGAGTTTTTAGACTTTCTTTCTTTTACATTCCTTTTAGAAATAAATAAAAAATAAAAAAATAATAAAAAAAAAATAATAAAAAAATATATAATAAAAAAAATAAAAACTTTTTGAAATAAGAGACAAAAGTTTTGATCTATTTTTAAGAAAATTAAGATGTATCTTAGAAATTAAGAAAGCTTTAATTATGACATCTTAAATTTAGTTAAAATAATAGATCTTGTTTGAGATTATAGGCTAAGTAAGTAAAATTGGTGAGATATTCTTATCTTGAATTTTTTGCCTTAGATAAGTATGCACTTCACACTTACACATTTTTGGGATGGAAACAAAGACAAAAAATGCCATATAAATAAAATAAAAAAAAAGAAAAAGAAAAAAAAATATAAATAAAAGATCACTTATTAAGCTGGATAACTATGCCTCAAGAAGCATGATTATTCACGCCTAACGGTGATTAAAAATAATCCCCTTTAGTTTCGTGGCCTTTTCTACTTGAGACCTTAAACCCGAGGGATGTTTTCTCGTCTGGTGCCCTAAGACCGTCTGGTTTGGGAGTCATCGGTTAAAGGCTCGCTACAAGGGTAGACTAGAAAGCCTAAACTAAGGGAAGAAAAAAAAACAGAAAAAGAAAAATATATATATATATATAAATAAATAAATGGCTTGATGGTTGGAGTTGAAATCCCAGAAATCTTCACTTACACGGTGTGCATACTATCTAGGTTTTATGAAAGATAAAATATTCAATCCAATTTTGAACTCTTACCTTAATTAAAAACAAGATCTTGCATGGAGACTAAGTTTAAGGAAGAATGATTATAGGTGGACTTATGACCTAGGATCACTTATATTTTTGCAAAAATAGTTCGTAAACATGTCTCTTGTTCAAAATGCGTTTTCAAAACACTAACATTTGTTTTCTTTCTTTATGGATTTTGTGGGTGTAATCCGCTGAAAACCCTCAGGAGACAACACTCCTCCTCTAGGGTAACCTAGAGGTTTAACGGCTTGTTGCACATACTCAGTGCAATCGCGTCACCTGCGAAAGTGGTGTAATAAAATTTGTAGTTAGGATTTTCTTTTCTTTTCTTTGTTTTGCTCGGAACGAGCAAAAGAATAAGTGTGGGGGTGTGATTATAACACAATATTGCATATTTTACCACATAATCCCCATGCATATTACAAATAACATGATTTTTACTAATCTTCTCTACATATTTGCAGGTACACACTCTAAAGGAGAGAAAGCCAATAATCACTTTAATTATCACTAATTAAAGTGATTAATCTAAGATCAAGATAAAGCCAAGATTTGAATTTGATTCAGTTACGATCTGCGCGCCAATCCAAGATTCCAGAAGGTCCACGTGGCCAAACAAACTCGTAGCAACCTGTACCAGAAAGCTGTTACTCAACGGAATCCGTTGTGCCGCGATTTCCCGCCAAAACGCGGCAATCCTAGGTCGTTATGACCTCGGATTTTGCGCCAACAAACTTGGCTCTCGAAGGTTCTCTCCCATGCTATAAATACTGGACTTGGACCTGCGTACAAAAACTGAACAGAGAAGAGAGAGAGATTAGTGTAAAGCTTGTAATTTTGTTAGTTTTTGTTTAGAATTTTTAGCTCTCTATGATCTTCTTCTCCCTAGATTTCATTGCAAGAGAGAGTTGTATGAGAGAGAGAGCTTGTATTCATCAAGGAGTGACAACTTGAAGCTATGCAAGGATTGATCCATTCTATACTTCTCTACTTGAGCTTGATTCTAGTTTGATTGCTTTCTTTACTTGCTTTGTTTACTTTCTTGCAATTTAATTCATGCTTTGTTTTGCTTTTGTAATGGCTAGTAGTAGCTAATTCTTTCTCCATGTACTAGCTAACCACTAACCTTGCTAACTACTAACTCATGGGTGATTGCTTTATTTCATCTTGCAAGTTGTATGGTCTTCTCTTCTCCGATGGGTTTTCTTTCATTTCTTGGCAAGTACTTGTTGTAATTCTCCATATGATTCATGTGTGCCTCATTTAGAGCCTTGTCTTTGAACAAGTGCCTTGATGGAACATGGAGATGGATCACCAATATGCTATTTGATGTACAACTTCTTTATGTCCATTAATGAATGTTGTATGTTCTTCATTTGCATCCCTTGAGTGTATCTCTTTTGATTCCATTATTGAAAGTCTATCTTGTAGGCCTATGACCATCTATGGAGGCTACAAGACAAGTCCAAGAATGATCCCCCATTATCCTAGTGGGAAAGTAATTAGACCAACACGCAAGACAAATCCATGCCGATGAATCAACATGAGGCACGCATTCACTATCACGGAGTTTAGTAAGTTTTAGCAAGGTAGCAAGGTTAGCTAGTCATGGTTTTCTTACATTCAAAGTCTTCTTCAAGTTTACTTTCTTTTTAGATTGTTAGTCCAAAGCCAAACTCGATTTTGATTTCTCTCGATTTCCACCATGAACATATCCATCCTTTCTTTCATTTGTTTTTCCATTTTGTTTTTATTCTTTTAAAAGCAAAGAAGAATTCTCGTTTCCTAACTTCACTACCACTCGTAAAGCTTCCATCGCGAGCTCTCCCTGAGGTTCGACTCGGTATAGCTCTATGCTATAGCGGAGACAAGAAAGGGTACATAAAATACATTTTTATACTCATAATACGTATACCTCCTTAGTCTTAATCAGGCTCAAAGACTTGAAGATAGCTCAAGAAGTCTTCATGTATTTTGTATTTTTAGTTTTATAGCTTGTTAAAGAATAGAGATTGGGTTTGAAACTCAATCACACACGTTTTTGCGCATATACTATTTCTTAGTTTATTTCCTATAAAATATACAAAAATATTTTGCATACAAGATTTTGCCTACAGATATATATTTATTTTATACTAATCCCTGTTCAAAGTAGTTTTGTTAAAATCAAAATCCTCTTTGTTTTCTTTTAAAATTGACTTTTTGACCTGATCCGTCGACCGGGTCGGTCGACCGAGTCTGTGTCAGTCTGGTCCGGTCGACCGGACCAGTCGACCGAAGTCCTGGCAGATGCACGTATCCGTGTGCACGTCTGTCGGTCGACGGGGCGGTCGACCGGACTATTATTTTAGCTCACAGTTTTATCGGTCGACTGGGTCGGTCGACCGCTAGCCTGTAACGGTCAAATTTTTTATACTACGGTCGACCGGCCCGGTCGACCGATCCGACCGTTTGAACAGTAACGGGCAGATTTTTAAGAGCTGTTTATTTTTGTCTTTTGTGTTTAAAAATTCGTTTAAAGATTTATATTGAATCTAATATTATTTAATTAGCCTTAAGTTTATTTATCTCTTAACCTAGCCCTCTCCTATAAATAGGGGTGTTTAGGGAGAGATTCATTACAACATTTTATTGCTAGAAAATTCAAAAGTTTAAGGCTTTCAAGAGAGACTTGTTTCTTGGTTTTTGTGCTAAATTTCTCACTGATTTTCTGAAGGGTTTTTCAAATTCTCTCTGATTTAATTCTCTTTTCTTCACTTACAACAAGAGCTTCATTCCTACTCAATATTCTCTAAGGACCTTTGTAAGGGAAGAGATATTTGAAAGAGAGAGTTTGTGGTCTTTTGACTACCAAGGAAATTACTTGTTCTTGAGATTGTAGGAGTTGGGTACTCCATTGTAATTGTTCTTTGTGATAGTGGAAGTAGCTAGAATCCTTTGGGGAAGGCGGGGAGTAGAGCTGGGTGCTCGAACCTCGATAACATATCCTTGTGTTTGCGATTGGTTTACATTCTTGCAATTCTTACTCTATTTTGCTTGCACTTATTACTTGCTCATCATATTCATTGTCATACTTACTTGCTTGCATTCATCTTGTGATTGTTGTAGCTTTAAATTTTTAATTTGCCCTTGATTAGCATTGTCACCTATTCACCCCCCCCCTCTAGGTGACTTTTCAAGGTGTTCGGCCTATGGGATGTCGACTCGCAGGAGAACAAGGTTATCCTAGTTGTCTGGAATTTTGATGCAGGTGCTCATGGGGGACCTTGCCTACTGCCGATCTTGAAGCAAAATTGAGAAAGTTAATAACCGTTGACTTTAATAATCGCAATTGGAGTTGGATGCTGAATTCGTACAGACCTCCCATTCCGCCAATTATTCCAAGGGTGCCTACGTTAGGGAAAGGTTAGCTCACCCCCGAACTTGAGGAGTCTATTCAGGAGGAGAGCAATCCTGACTCCGAGACAGATTCTGCCTGTAGGGTGGGCCAACCAGTTAGTAGTCCTGAGAAGCCGAAGGTCAGAAGGGATAAGGCTTTGGATAAGAAGAAGAGAGCACTCGCTCTATCTTCGCGCCTTCCATGGCTAAGGTTATGCTCTAGATTTTTTTCTAGTTTTTTTGGAAACTATTTCCCGATGTCTTGTTTTCAGTTTGTAGAAGAAGCGCTGGCTTCGGTTCGATGAATTCGACTATGAGGAGATAATGAGCTTGCTAAAGTCGTGACCACTACCCCGTGTATGCCTGTAGAGTAGCCCCCTATTGCTACGGAGGGTAGGGTTTGGTCCCCAGTTCGTGTGGAAGATTTTTGTAACTTCTCCTGCCCTTAGGACTTCTGAGGAGGTTATAGGTACAACTTTGGTGGTGGTCGTCGGACCTTCTACTGCTATATTGCCCCCTAAGGATAGGCCTGAGGTGATGACACCCTAACCTTGATGGCGCTGGTCTCAGGTCCTCACGTAGACTCGAGAGGGTGGATGCTGCGAGTTTCTTCTGTCTGGCAACAGTGCAGGGATTATGGGAGGTGCTGGCTCCTCAGGGGCTACCTCCTAGTTCCTCGAGACACCTTCGGGATGGACCGGTACTGATCTTGAATTGGGACTTTTCCTCTGAAGGGGCTGTCGATGTGGCTCTTGGGTATGGAGACTTCCTCGGAGAGCTTGAAGAACTCAAGGTCCTAACCTTGAAGGAATGGAGATGGCGCATGAAGAACGGGGTTTTCAGAGTAAGTGATGTGATTACTTTGTCTGGCGTTGTTTTTTGGGGGTCTGACTTTGGCCTTTCTTTTAGGACGTAATACTCATCTTAGAGTTGCTGGATGACCATGAGATGCCTTGAAGGCAAAGGAAGTGAGGTGGCTGATTTAAGAAAAAGAAGAAAATCGAACCAAAGCTTCCATCGCTCCCCCTCGTTGTGGACACGACTTGTTTAGCTTCTTAGCTATAATGATAGTTTCGAGAGAATAATAGTACCTTTTTAAGAACATAACTCAGTTTCAGACTCTCCCATTTTCATGCATGGTTTCCCTACGAGCAAAGTGGTCCTTATGAGTGGCTGCATTTAGTTTTCTATAGTCAATGCAAACTCGAATCTTTGTGGGGAATCGAGTTTGAACTAACTCTTTGTTCTCGTTTTTTCTCCATAGTGAATCTAGATTTCTTTGAAACCACGTGTTGGCTCGAGGCCTTTCATCTTAGTTTTGATGATGACTAACTTATGAAGGTTAATTTACTAATGATTTTATATTTAATAAGTTTCAGATGTTGATCATGATCTTAGTAGAGATTTGACTTCAATAAGAGATTCACAGTCAAAGTGTTGAAGCAAATAAGTGTTGATTCAAGAGCTCACATCGTAACGATCGCATCAAGCTCACTTGGATCGAGTCAGCTTGGAGAAGGAGTTCTACAAGAAGACCTCAGTTAGTTTAGTTTAGTTTTTATTTAGATCTTGTATAAAGATAGTTAGTCTTGATATGCTCAAGTACACACACACAAAAGATAAATAATTTTTGATTTCAGTTTAATCATTTTGGTATTTCAAGAACATATCTTTGATTTTCATGAATAGATGGAAAACCAAAACAAGTTTTACATAGATGAAATCAAAAACAAGTTTTACATGGTTTAATGTATATTAGATTTCATCCATATACATCTATGTTTCATATTATCTTAAAAAAAAACTTATTTTGATGTATATCTAGTTAATGGTTTCAAATTTTATTTTTAACAAAACTTAGTTTTGGATTTAATGTCAAAAATATAAATATATCTTTTAGTTTTTTTATTCATACACACTATGCTTTAATTATGTTTCGATATCTTGTTTTTGTATTTGAACAAGTTTTTGAGAAATAGTTTTTATTTTGAAGTCTTCTCAAAAACTCTGACGACAAAAATAAAATGTGTTTCTGAAAAATTTTTTGGTTTCAAGCTTAATTTCTATGCCTCAAAAATAGTTCAAATTATTTGTAATATGGGTTAATTTTTAATCAAACATATTTGTATTTCAAGTGCTTATATGAACTTATTTCTGTGATTTTATGTGATTTTAGGGGTATTTAAAAGACTAAGTTTCTAAACCCTGAAACCCAGTTTGAGACCACTGGCGGTTGACTGACCGGTCGACCGGACCAGATCTCGATCGATCGGGCTGTTGACCGATGTGCACAGGACATGCACAAGGCTCTGACCATTGGGCCAGTCGACCATGCTATCGACCGACTGGTCGACCGACCAGAGAGTTCACTCTCTGGTTCTGGCCTCGGTCGACGGGCGGTCGACCGACAGGCAAATTACCTTGGGGTGATGGACTGGCCGCTCGACTGACAGCCCCAACGGTTAAAAATTTGACCATTGGCTGGTCGACCGACAGGCCATTCTGGGCCTGATTTAGACCCCAACGGCTATATTTTGGGAATCCTATAAATATAGGTTCCCTTGGCCTGTTTCTCCCAAGATTTTTTAGAGTAATTTTCCCACCTTCTCAAGTGTTTTTATCTCTCAACTCTGTCTTTCTTATATCTTACATTACTTTACATTGTTCATATTCATATGTTAGATATAGTTTATGTGTGCCCACACTTGTGTTGAACAAAGAGAGGTTTTAAAGCACCTTAATTCTTAGTCTAGAGGAATCTAGAGGAGTAGTTTCAGAGCCTTTCATTCGGAGTTCAGGCGCACTTTTGGTTACACATAGTGTGTTTACAATTAAGTTTTTAATTCTGCATCATATGTCGTAGATTAGCTAGTACACCTATTCACCCCTCTTAGTACACTTTCAATTAATATCAGAGCCTCCGCTCCTGATATTCGGTTTAACCACCTAGATGCGAGATCCTTGGATAGCTAATCTAGTATTGAATTACACACATATATTTTATTCACTTATGGATTTTCTTGCCCCTCCCATGTATGATGTTTCCAACATTGACATGTGAAAGTTTAAGATGAGTGCATACCTGAAAGCCCAAGGATTGCATGTGTACCTTACCACTAACAAGAAATCACATTTTGATAATGACAAGTATTTAGGGGCTAATGCACAAGCTATAGATGCCCTTAAGCAAACACTTAACAAAGAGCATCTTTCTATTATTTCTCATTGTGATTCTGGTTTTGCAGTGTGAAACACATTGACCTCTCTCAAGTTACAAGCGATAACCTATGTGGAGAAGGAATCTAGTGGAGATGAGACCAGCCAAGCTTGCTTCATGGTCAAGAGATTGACTCCCTTGAAGTAAAATCGAACACTCAACTAGATGATAATGCTTGTTCTTTATATAATAATAATGCTATAGATGCCCATGCTTTAAATGAAGAACTTTCATTATTTTGTGAAAACTTGTAAAATAAATATAAACTTTTCAAAAAAGTTTTAAATTAAAAGAAAATAAAAATTTGTTTTCTAAATTTGATATGATTTTGCAAGAGAAGGTTGAGATTTCTAATGAAAGGGACTTATTGAAATCCCAACTTGACCTTGCCTTAAAAGAAAATGAATTTTTAAAAAAAAAAATAATTTTGATCTTGTTTTGAAGAAAAATGAGATTTTATCTTCAAAACTAGATTTTGTTTTAAAAGAAAATGATGTTTTGAAAAACAAAATTGTTTTAATTTAAAAGAATTTTATTTAGTTTCAAAAGAAAAATATTTCTTTAAAAAATGATTTTTCTTCTCATGTTTGTCATATTTCTAGTGCTCCATCTACTAGTGATAAACATGTTGCATACTCCGCTTCTTCTTCAATTATTGAAAATAATATTTGTATTTTGAAGAAAAGTGTAAATTGTTTGGGCTCCACTTTGAGCCATTATGCTATGGATCACAAAAGATTGGAATTCATGTTTCGCAAGAAACATGCTCCACCTATGCATACACACAAATTACGGTATACACATGCTCATCATGCTTACACACATAATTTGTATGCTCATGTGTATACTTGTACACATTTTGTACGTACAGGTCATCTTGTAACGTTTTGTTATGATAGAATACATAATTCAAATTTTATAAATAAATTTGTTTGAGTTAGAAAGGTGCTAACCCGCTGGACACAAAAGATATGGGTATCAAAATCTACTCCTATTGTATTTGATGTAGGTGCAGGCTCTAACACGATGTGAGAGCAGATGGTGGATGCGATTTGAGTCTAAAGATCATATTTATGGACACATCATTTTCAAGGGATGTTTAGGTGGGAAGAACATCATGGTTTTAGAGACCTAGAGACTAGTTCATATGGTTTGATAACTATCTCTAAACTCCCATTTTTGTTTATGCATTAGTATTGATATTTTAGTATTATTGGTTTTCATGCTCATTATGTTTAAATGCAATGCCTATCAAACTTGTGATATACTTAGATAGTCTTTGGGATACACCTATGATTCATATTTTTGTGTTCTCACTATTGTTTAACTAATATGTATATCCTACTTCATATAACCCGTGCATTTAACCTAATAATCATATTTGTTTATATTTTGTGCCTCATATTTTGATTACTTGTTTAGATGTAGTCTTCATTAAAACCTGTGTTATACGCATATCATTAGTGAGCTACACTTGATTATCACGTGTTTGTACTTCATTTCTTATTTATACTCATTACATATACTTGTATAACCTTGTTTTGATGATTCCTACATCTTTACTTATTTTTCCTATATCGTACATGTTTTCGCATTTTGCTTCATGTATATGTTAATTTTGTCTAAAACTATAAATATACATGTCATCCTAGAGCCACTTGACTTCATGCAATATACTTTTGTGGAATCAATTTATATTTGGAATATGTATGTATACTTTTAGTTTCAACAAAACATACATATATCTTGAAGCTTGTTTAGTTTTTGATAAAAATAGAATTTTTTTTAATTTTGATGATTTCATTTCAAAGTGAGCTTCAATGCCTTATCTCCATGAATTTGTTCATTACATGATTCTTACACTCGATATATCTTATTTACTCATGATTTTTGTCTCATGAGAATATATATATGCTTTATTGCTTTTTGAGTGTCGTTTCTCGTGTAATTTTCATATTGCATGGATATATTTGTGTTTTATTAATTACTTGAAGAATTTAGTACTAGTTTTCAAATTATCATAAAACTACTTTCGTGATTCTTCAATTGGCAGTGATTTTTAAATATGCTAAAATATTTTCAAATCATATTTTGAAAACTCCTACAACTAAAGGGCGATTGGATGGGCGATCATGCCTTGTATGCTCTAGAAAATCTATTTAAGAATCAGAAAGGGTCCGCTTACTTTATTTTCTTTAGTCAAAGGCACCATGATTACTTCGGGAGAACGAAATTGGGAGATATACTGGGAATTACTACAACAGGACCAAGGATTTATGGTAAGACCTTTACATCTCTAAATTGGAATAAATCGTAGGCTCTCACTATGCAAGAACGGTTATGCCTGTTACGAAATTCCCACGTTCTAAATACCCCTCTATTCTAGCAGGGACAAGTATGGATAGTGGCGGATATCTCGGTATGCCAATTCCAATAATAAAACACGACAATCTAAACGGATATTGAATGATCTTAACCGTAGATCATTTATCACAGAAAAATATTCGCACCATTAGTTATATCATAAACAACTTACTTATAGACCAACACTCTTCCATAAGGAGAGGACCAGAAAAAGAAGACAAACACTTGTACTGAGAAAATCCTCTTATAACACACAGAAAAAGATAGTGAACCCTTCCTCTCTCCTCCATATGGCTTTTTTCATTCTGAGTATGCATGAAAGGTAATTATGAGATATCCATGATTTTAATGAAAATTTATTTTGTATACTTATGTTTTCTATACATATATGGATCATATCTAAATTAATATTATATTGCTCTGATACATACATAGATGTTTTCTTGTGCTTTAAACATATATGCCATACATTTTAGCACAAATTATTTCTTGCTAAGCTTGATTTTGTCCTTAATGCCAATTGTTTTTCAATTTGTATCATATACAAGCTTATGCATTATTTTTATTAGTATTTCATAAAGGGATGAAAAATTCTTGTTTTATCTTTCAATTGATTTTATTTTCTATTGGTATCTTACTCCTACTCTTTATGATGAAAAATACTTTATTTTGGTATATGCTAATATTTTCAATATTGATATCAAAATTTTTGTTTTAAAAAATATTTATTGGTATTGTTTATTTGTCTTCATCCCCTTGTTGATGAGTGACAAAAAGGGGGAGAAGAATTTAGGATTATATATGCATGTTTTATTTAGTGCTTTATATATATAATATATATATTATATATATATATATATATATATTATATATATATCTTGTTTTTATTGGATATCTTGAGCCTACATTGCATATCTTATTATTGTTTTTATTTGGTATTTTGTGCTACATTGCATATCTTTATATGTTTATTGATTATGCATGAGTTAAGGTGGAGCTTCTATGAACCCTATCCTTAATGAATGCACATATACCCTTATAAGTTTTGTCATCATCAAAAATGGGGAGATTGTTAGCACAGAGGCCTTTCACCTTAGTTTTGATGATGACTAACTTATTAAGGTTAGTTTACTAATGAACTTGTGTTTAATAATTTTTAGATATTGATCAAGATCTTAGTAAAGATTTGACTTCAACAAGAGATTCACAGTCAAATTGTTGAAGTAAACAAGTGTTGATAAAAGAGCTTACATTATAACGATAGCATCAAGTTCACTTGGATCAAGTTTGGATCGAATCAGCTTAGAGAAAGAGTTCTATAAGAAAACCTTAGTTTGTTTAATTTAGTTTTTTTTTAGATCTGATATAAAGATAGTTAGTCTTGATATCCTCAAGTATGCACACATACAAGATAAATAGTTTATGGTTTCGGTTTAAACCATTTTAGAAATTTGATCGGGGCGGAACGAGCACTTGAAAATGTGTGTTTTATGAAGTCAATGAAATTATATGTGTGCTAATGTTCCTTCGATACTTTTGTTATAGCATTGGCTCAACGGGTCGAATCCACAGGGACGGGAGGCGATAGAAGCATTAACAGTTTTTATTCACGTCGGTTGATAACAATTCTTCTTTGTTAAAAGAATGAGAAAAAGAAAATAAAGGAAAAAAATTCAGAAGTCATAGGTGGAGAAGGCGATGAAACGGTGATGTGAAAATAAAATATAAGTGGTTTTGAAAACAAAAAGAAGATAAAACAAAGGTGAACTAAGAGGATGGTGAAAACAATGATAGAAAAAATGATAATAGATTTTGGAAATGGTTTTTAAAACAAAGTAAAAGAAAACTTATGGCTACTAACTACTAATTGCTCCACTAACCATGCAAACCTCTTGGTGATAGTTGCCTCACATGGATCCTTGGCCATGACTAATCCTTGGCTTCAAGAGACGATACAAAGCATGGCTCATATGATTGTTCTTCTATATTCAAACCACACATCCATACCACACAACAAGTTGTAAGCTACTATTAGATCATCAAAACCGGTTAGAGGTGAGCATGAAATAAAGAAGACATTGCAAGTTAGAAAGTTAGTGGGTTAGATGTTAGAATGTTAGAATGTTAGAATCTACCATCATGAGCCATCAATGCTCTTGTAAGAGCAAGACCTAATAGAGACTATTAGATTCATGTGGATTATCAAGTAAGTGGTTAGATGGTTAGTGGTTAGAAGTTATATTAACATGAAAAGAAAAGTTAGCTAAGCATCATGTAGAAGATGGAGAAGATTACAATGGAGAAGAAAGGAGACACCTTTACATAGATTGTCACCATCTATTATATCAATCTCTCTCTGAATCTCTCAGCCCTAATACAAGATCTAAAAATGAAATAGAAATACAAAGAATAGAAAAGAAAAGAAGAACACCTATACTAACCTACACTAAAAATAGACAACCTAGCCTATTTTTAATCTGCTAGTGTTTCGGTAAAACCTTGCAGTATTTATAGGTAAAAGGAGGTTCCAAAAGACGAGACGAGGCCACGTGTCGAAAATCGACGCGTGGGCCTACCATAGGGCCACGAAAACGCGGCCATAACTGCGTTTCCGCATTAATTCCAGGGACCTAGGCCCCTGGTTTTGGTGCGTGGACTCGTGTCGCTTTGGGGACCATTCAGATATGCTCAGATTTGGTTAATCACGTCCAGATTTGCATCAGACACCGCAAAGGTCTAGGTTCAATGTATCTTCTAGAAACTCCCTTTCTTGGTCTCCAAGAAATGCGGACTTAATTATTCGAAAATGGGTTTAATTAGGCTCTTATTACGCTTTTGCCCTCCTTGTCTTGATTATCTGCAAGAGAGACCAAAACACGATTTAGACAGACATTTTATTCATAAATCAGTAGGAAAATCTGAATAATAATGCAGAACTATAGACTAATCACACCCAAACTTATCTTTTGCTCGTCCGTAGCAAAACAAGAAAAAAAAACTATACTACAAATATTATTATACCATTTTCGTTGGTGACGCGATTGCACTGAGCGTGTGCAACAAGTCGTTAAACCTTTAGGTTACTCCTAGAAGAGGAGTTTTATCTCCTGAGGTTTTTAGCGGATTGCACCTACAAAATCCATAAAGAAAGAAAACAAATATTAGTATTTTGAAAACACATTTTGAAAGAAAGACAAGTTTTCAAAATATTTTTGCAAAAATATAAGCGATCTAAGATCATAAGTCCACCAAAAATTATTCTTCCTTAAACTTAGTCTATATGCAAGATATTATCTTCAATTTGAAAAGTCACCTAGAGGGGGGGGTGAATAGGTGACAATGCTAATCTAGTGAACTAAATGCGGAATAAAAACTAATTGCAATTACTATAATGATGCACACACAAGCAAGTACAAGATATAACAATTTGTACAAAGTAAAGAGAGAGAGCAAGAGTCAATGGATCAAGCGCAAACAAAGAGATATGTTCCGAGGTTCGAGCACCCAGCTCTACATCCCCGCCTTCGACACACGAAGGATTTCCAATCCACTAGCTTGTCCACAAAGGACTCCCACAAAGGGAACCTCCACCGAGGAATTGGGTAATCACAATTACAAGGAGTTCCCAACTCCCCTCCTTACAAACACAACCTCCTCCTTGAGGCACTTCTCCAATACAACAAACAATCACCTCACAACTTGAGGGATTAGCACCAAGCTTACACAAAACACCTCACAACCCAAGTTGCACAACCTCCTCAACACAATGAGGGAAATGGCACAAAGCAAGAATTGGGTTTACAACTTAGTGGTTTCAAACAACAACCACAAAACAATCTCTTTTTCCCACACAAAATCCTATAGAAAAGATAGTAGATTTTAGCTCAAGTGTGGAGAAAACCAAGGGATTTGAAACCAGCAACTCAAAGAAAATCTTTGGGAAATAAATGAAACCAAGATAGAGAAGTTCAATTCAAAAGATTTTCCCAAAACCCTTTTCTTTGATTTTTCAAACCCTAAAGAAAACACCAAAAGATTGTTCAAATCAAGCTCAAAAACTTCTTTTTAATGCTGTAAAAACACCAGAGAGTATGTAAAATTCGCACAAAAATTCTTAGAGAAAAACTCTTGCAAATGGGGTATTTATAGGCTATTCCAAAAAATAGCCGTGGCTGTAATTTTTGCAAGAATTACCCTGACGGTCGACCGCCCGGTCGACCGCCCAACGGTCAATTTTTGACCCGTTGGCGCTAGCGGTCGACCGCCCGGTCGACCCAAACAAACAGAGAGCAAACCTGCTCTCAGTCGGTCAACCGGCACGGTCGACCGGCTAAAGGTGTAGCCAGCGTGCACGTTTCTGTGCACGTCGGTCGACCCATACGGTCGACCGTCTACAGGTGCGGTCGACCGTACCGGTCGACCGATCAGCCTGGCAGACACCAAAACAGGTCAGAAATCTGGGGGAAATAATATCCAATAAATTCTTATAAACTACTAAAAATCCCCAAAAATAGTTTTGTCAAATTGCATTGTATATAAACATGTGATAAAAGTTTCGACTCAAATATCAAGCAATTAAAACTATTTTATGTCTAATCATTTTTACCAAAAACCAAAAACTGTATTTTCTAAAACTTGGATTCTTGAATAGAAAATACATTTTGTCCAAAACACTTCCAGATACAAAAAACATGATAATTAAACACTTTGAAGCATGATGCATATGGATAGAAATCCAATATACATGAAACAAATATATATCATAGTTTTTGTCATTAATTCAAAATATGTTTTGTCAAAATACCAAAACATATAACACATGAATAAAGGAGTCAAAACTAAGTTTGTCTAGGAAATTAAAGCATGCATGTATATAGAACAAATCATATATACATTAAACCATGTAAACTTGTTTTGATCTATCTATTCATAAAAACCAAGATCGGTTAAACCTAAAACCGAAAAACCAAAAACCAATATTCAAAACATGAAACGTGTGTGTTGTGAACTTGAGCTTATCATACTATTCTAATCTTTACAATTAGGATCTAAACCCAAAACTAAACTATGGTACCGATGTCTTCTTGTAGAGCGCAATCTCCAAGCCGACTCGATCCAAAACTCTTTGATCCATCGAGCAAGTGCTATATATGATCTTTGACGCTTGGGCTCTTGAATCAACATGTGGGTAGCTTCCAAATCATCTTGTTGAAGCTAATCACCTACTAATAACTTGATTAAAGATCTGAAACTAAAATCACAAGATTATCAGTACACATAACTATATGAGTTAATCATCATCAAAACTAGAGTGGAAGGCCTTTGGGCCAACAATCTCCCCTTTTTGATGATGACAAAACTCATGGAGTTATATATGCATGGATTAAAGTAAAGCTTCAAAGAAGCTCCCCCTTAACTCATGCATAACAATAAAACATATAAGATATGCAATGAATGTTCTTAAACACATATAAACATGTTCTGGATACCAATTAAAATAAAACATAAACATTGAAACATGCTCTTGATACCAATAAAACAATAATATTGAAACCAACATATTATTACTAATGAAAACCAACTAAAACATATGCATAAATCAACCATGCATATAAATCAACCATGCATATAAACTACAAATTCTTCTCCCCCTTTTGTCAATCATCAACAAAGGGGTAAAAAACAAACATAATGAAAATAAATACTTCCCCCTAAATGTTCAAAACAAAGAAGCAATAAATTATTCCAAGGGGTAAAACAAAGTCAATATGATATCAATTGAAAAATAACAAACTTTGAGAAATGCTAAATCCTATTTGAAATAAAACAAGGCATTGAAACAAAATAACATTTTATATCAAAATGAAAACATGTAATGTAAACTTGATACTAATAGATAATAAAAAATTGATACCAATTTTAAGGAAACAAATAGCATCTTGATACCAAAAGAAGATATTTTTCATTATAAGCATATGATACCAATTACTTTAATATCATAAAGTTAGGAGTGGGAAAAAAAATAATGGTAAACCAAATACCAATTGAAATATAAAATATGAGTTTTCTCCCCCTTTATGAAATACCAAAAGAAAATATGCATAGGCTTGAAATAAAATACAATTGAAAATTAAATCTATTGAAACATGATATTTATTAAAAATTCAAGCTTAGCAATCTTAAAATTATGATAAAGCTTGTATATGGATACCAATTGAAAAACTCAAGCTTAACATAACCAAAATTTGTTCTTCAAGATATAGGGATAATAAGCACAAATAAATCATCTATATATGTATGTAAGAAATAGATACCATTGAAATTGATACTATATGAAGTGTAAGCATACATATATAAACAAAACATTTATGAGTATACAAAAGGATGTCAAGATTGATACCAATTGAAAGAATTCAATGATACCAATTGAAACAAGAATAAGATCAAGTGTATGACTCATATCAACTATACCTCCCAATCATGGTTCAAGATTTAAATGATTTTCATTTTAAAGTATACATGAACATGATCTCCCATCCATCCGCCCATTAAAGGTAGGGGTTTTCAAAATAGGTTTGAAAATAAGCTTTGTTTGAAAATCTCTACCATAATGAAGAATACGGACTAGTTAGAAAAAAAATTTAAAACTAGTACGAAATCCTTCAAGATAAAACACAAAGATTTTTCATGAAACATGAGAATCACATGATCACCAAACACTCAAGATCTATATGGCACCAATAGTACTCATGAAAATCAAATCATGAGAAAACATCAAAATAGGTGAGTGTACAAGTGTTGTGAGAAACATATCATCATGAAAATGGATAATCAAGCTCGATTGAAATTCCTTTAAAATATGAACACATGAACAACTAAATCTTCTTTACTAAAGGAAATTTCCTCAATGACACGAAAATCATCATCACAAATTAAACTCCAAGGCATACGTATGTTTTGACAAAACAAAAGTATACATACATATCCCTAAACACAATTGAGTCCAAAATATAGATTTGCATGAAAGCAAATGACTCAAGGGGCATACATGTATATCTTAAGGTTTGGCAAAATAGATATATACATGAAGTGAAAACACTTCATCATAGAAAACACATCAAAAATAGGAATACATGTTTGAATGCATGAATCATCAAAACTAGACTATATTAGAACATCTAATGGGTACAAATAGGCATCCAAGCACAAACAAATATAAAGGTTTATTTGTGGCCCATTCTATGTACAAGTATAAATCCTAGTTTTAATGAAAACTAACATCTAAGCATATATCCAAATATTAAGCATAAAACGAGTCATAAATCAACAATATTCTAAAAATGATCATTATGTAAATCCACATGCTATAAGAATCATAAAATACATGATCAAAACAAGTGGCTAAATTAGAAATCATACAACACCAGTTATTTATCAAAACATGAATCATTAAAAAAATCATAGTCAACCATATGATTTGCATGACAAAGACATGTGCATTAAACCTATGATAAACATGATAGCTAAAACATAAAGAGAACACAAAATATGGGTCCATACTAAACATGGGTGTCTCAATAACTAATCATGTAAAGCATAAGTCTAATAAACATGGAAAATATCATACTAATCATGAAATAATGAAACATGATTCAATAAGAACAAAAATCATAAACATCCAAATGGTTATAATGCATATGCATGTGCATTAGATCTAGGGTATACATGTTAGTTTAAACAATGTGAGAACACTAAATATAGATCCATATAAGATATAGGTGCTCAAGTAACTAAACATGTATAACACTATTCTAATGAACATGGCACAAGCATAACAAAACACAACATGCCAAAAAAAAATGAATGTAAAAAGCATGTAAACACTAAATGGAGTAAGGGAATGTTACCAAAACCGAAGGGGCAACTCTCCATGTCTCCAAAAACACCCGGTGGTCCTCCCACCTAATCTCCTTGAGAGTGAAGCATCCAAATGGTTCTCCTTTTAGCTTAGAATGCATCCACCTCAAGGCACCAACACTCTCACGTTATGCGAGAGCCTCCACCTACATCAAACATCAAAGAGGTGGATCTTGGTACCCATTTCTTGTGGGTCCACGGGGGTTAGTATCTCTCCTAACCCAAACAAGATTAGTTGCTAAATTTCAATATGTAATCTATCATAGCAAAATCTAGCAAGGTGGCCTTTTCGACCACAATGTGTACAAGTGTACACATGAGCATACATGTTATGATTGTGTCCGTGATGAGCATGTGTATGCCGTGATGGGTGTGCATGCATAGTTGGAGCTTGTTTCTTGCGAACCAAGGATTCCAAATGAGTGTGATTTAAAGCACATTGCTCAAAGTGGAGCCCAAACAATCAACATTTCTTCAAATTATTTATATCATTTTCAATGCTAGAAGACAAAGTGGAGCATGCTATAGGTGTGCAAGAAGTAGAAGCTACACTAGCATGGCAAACATGAATATCAATTCATTTTGTAAAGATTTATTTTTATTCAAAACCAAATCCAATTCTTTTGTAATTGCATCAATATCATTTTTCAAAGTGAGATTTTCTTTAAAGTAAAATCCAATTTTGAAGATAAGATCTCATTGTGCTTTACAACATCATCACAATCAATTTTGTTTTTCAAAAATTCATTTTCCTTTAAAGCAAGTTCGAGTTGAGATTTAAGTGAGTCACATTCACTTGCAATCTCTTCCTTCTCTTGCAACATCAATTCAAATTAGAGCATAAATCCTTTAATTCATTTTTCAAACAAGATTATCATCTTTCAACAAATCATGTTCTTCTAACAAATTCTCAAGCTTTTGAACAAGTTCCATATTCAAAGTTTGAACTTCAAAACATCCATGACAATAGGAACTAGAGCTATCATCTATTTGAGAATCCGATTGTACCTCAAGGGAGTTCTTCCCTTGGACCATGAGGCATTGCTCTTCGGACTTTTCTCTCTTAGATCTCCTTATCTTGTTGATAATTCTTGGAAGCTCGGGAGAAGTCAAGATGCTCCAAACTGCAAAAGCCGAATCATAACGATCAAAAACATGTAATAAATGTTCATTTAGAGATGCTCTAAGTGCCCTAAGTGCTAATGCATTGGCCTTCTTATGCTTGCTACTATTTGGGAGGGATTCTGGTAATGGCTTGATAAACTAGATGTCCTAGGTCTTTTAAATGTTTAGTCATATTAGCCTTCCAAGCATCAAGTCTAAAATGATCAAACATAGGAGGGTTAGCCATAAGTGCAAATTAAATGTGTACAAATGAAAATGCAAATGAAGATTAGCAAACCAAGTCTCACTCCTAGGTGGTTAAACCTAAATATCAGGAGCGCTAGCTCTGATACCAATTGAAAAGTCACCTAGAGGGGGGGTGAATAGGTGACAATGCTAATCTAGTGAACTAAATGCGGAATTTAAAAACTAATTGCAATCACTATAATGATGCACACACAAGCAAGTACAAGACATAACAATTTGTACAAAGTAAAGAGAGAGAGCAAGAGTCAATGGATCAAGCGCAAACAAAGAGATATGTTTGAGGTTCGAGCACCCAGCTCTACATCCCCGCCTTCGACACACGAAGGATTTCCAATCCACTAGCTTGTCCACAAAGGACTCCCACAAAGGGAACCTCCACGAGGATTTGGGGCAATCACAATTACAAGGAGTTCCCAACTCCCCTCCTTACAAACAACCTCCTCCTTGAGGTACTTCTCCAATACAACAAACAATCACCTCACAACTTGAGGGATTAGCACCAAGCTTACACAAAACACCTCACAACCCAAGTTGCACAACCTCCTCAACACAATGAGGGAAATGGCACAAAGCAAGAATTGGGTTTACAACTTAGTGGTTTCAAACAACAACCACAAACAATCTCTTTTTCCACAAAATCATATAGAAAAGATAGTAGATTTTAGCTCAAGTGTGGAGAAAACCAAGGGATTTGAAACCAGCAACTCAAAGAAAATCTTGGGAAATAAATGAACCAAGATAGAGAAGTTCAATTCAAAAGCTTTTCCCAAAACCCTTTTCTTTGATTTTTCAAACCCTAAAGAAAACACAAAAAAGATTGTTCAAATCAAGCTCAAAAACTTCTTTTTAATGCTGTAAAAACACCAGAGAGTATGTAAAAATTCGCACAAAAATTCTTAGAGAAAAACTCTTGCAAATGGGGTATTTATAGGCTATTCCAGAAAATAGCCGTTGGCTGTAATTTTTGCCAGAATTACCCTGACGGTCGACCACCCAACGGTCAATTTTTGACCCGTTGGCGCTAGCGGTCGACCGCCCGGTCGACCCAAACAAACAGAGAGCAAACCTGCTCTCAGTCGGTCGACCGGCACGGTCGACCGGCTAAAGGTGTAGCCAGCGTGCACGTTTCTGTGCACGTCGGTCGACCCATACGGTCGACCGTCTACAGGTGCGGTCGACCGTACCGTCGACCGATCAGCCGGCAGACACCAAAACAGGTCAGAAATCTGGGGAAATAAATATCCATAAATTCTTATAAACTACTAAAAATCCCCAAAAATAGTTTTGTCAAATTGCATTGTTATATAAACATGTGATAAAAGTTTCGACTCAAATATCAAGCAATTAAAACTATTTTTATGTCTAATCATTTTTACCAAAAACCAAAAACTGTTTTTCTAAAACTTGAATTCTTGAATAGAAAATACATTTTGTCCAAAAACACTTCCAGATACAAAAACATGATAATTAAACACTTTGAAGCATGATGCATATGGATAGAAATCCAATATACATGAAACAAATATATATCATAGTTTTTGTCATTAATTCCAAAATATGTTTTGTCAAAAATACCAAAACATATAACACATGAATAAAGGAGTCAAAACTAAGTTTGTCTAGGAAATTAAAGCATGCATGTATATAGAACAAATCATATATACATTAAACCATGTAAACTTGTTTTGATCTATCTATTCATAAAAACCAAGATCGGTTAAACCTAAAAACGAAAAACCAAAAACCAATATTCAAAACATGAAACGTGTGTGTTGTGAACTTGAGCTTATCATACTATTCTAATCTTTACAATTAGGATCTAAACAAAACTAAACTATGGTACCGATGTCTCTTGTAGAGCGCAATCTCCAAGCCGACTCGATCCAAACTCTTTGATCCATCGAGCAAGTGCTATATATGATCTTTGACGCTTGGGCTCTTGAATCAACATGTGGGTAGCTTCCAAATCATCTTGTTGAAGCTAATCACCTACTAATAACTTGATTAAAGATCTGAAACTAAAATCACAAAATTATCAGTACACATAACTACATGAGTTAATCATCATCAAAACTAGAGTGGAAGGCCTTTGGGCCAACACATTAAGATAAGAATTCAAAATTGGATTGAATATTTTATCTTTCATAAAACTTAGATAATCTGTACTTTGTAATAGTGAGAATTTCTGGGATTTCAACTCTAACCATCAAGCCACTTATTTAGATATATAATTTTTCTTTTTCATTTTTTACTTCTCTAAGTTTTATTAGGCTTTCTAGTTCACCAGGTAGTGAGCCTTTAACCGATGACGCCAAGACCGGATGGTCTTAGGGCACCATATGAGAAAATATCCCTCTGGTTTAAGGACTCGAGTAATAAGGCCACAAAACTAAGAGGGATTATTTGTTCTTTATTACCACCTTTAGGCGTGAATAATCATGCTTCTTTAGGCATAGTTATCCAGCTTAATAAGTGATTTTTCTTTCATATAATATGTATATATATATTTATTTATTTATTTTTACTTTATGTCATTTTAGTCTTTGTTTCCATCCCAAAATTGTGTTTGTGTGAAGTGCGAACTATCTAAGGCAAAAACTTCAAGATAAAATTATCTCCCAAATCTTTTATACTTAACCTATAACTTTAAACAAGATCTATTATTTCAACTAGATTTAAGATGTCATAATTAAGGTTCTTTAATTTCTAAAATCATCTTAATTCTTTAAAAATAGATCAAAAATTCGTCTCTTATTCAAAAAGTTTTTAGAAAAAGGAAAAATCCTATACAAAAGGAAAATTTCTAAGAATATACTAAAAGAAGTGTAAAAGAAAGAAAATCTAAAAACTCTATATTGGTAACCCTACCCCGCACTTATCTCTTGTATTGTCCTCAATGCATCGTGAATATATGTATGCATGAAACAAATAGAGAGGGAAGAAAAATCACCTCAAGGTTGTGGTTCCGGTGGCGGTCTAATTGGTCCATGAAATGCGACCCAATCCAATTTGCGTGGAGTTCGGAGGAACCCACCAGCGATCTCTATAATACAACCCACTATAATCATGCATGCATTTATGATTTTTATAAAGAATTTTATCACATCTAATTTTCAAATTTTAAAATAATTTCAAAGTCAATTTTATTAACACCCTTGTTCCAAATTAAGTGTGAAAGATGGAGAGATTGAGTTGGACTCAGGAAATGCAGGAACTAATACTGACTTAGAAATTTGACTTAAGTCAAGTAAAGGTTCAGGAGTTAAAATAGGTTCATGAATCGGGTCCAAATTAAAAAGTTGAAACTCAAGTCCAAATTAATTTTCCCATAATGGAATGTGACTTTCTAAGATGGGTGATTCAAGTTCAAGAATGATAGGTATGGGAACATAGACTGACTTAAAATTGTTGCTCAAGTTGGGTAACAAGATAGGAGTCAATATTGATTCAGAAATTTGAACTAGATCACAAATTTGAGAATCAAAGTCACATTCCTTATTGAGTTCAATTTCATAAAAATGAGAACTTGCCAATTTATCAATGGGAGTTTTTAAAGTATGAAATTGGTTAAGTTCAATATGATGATCATAAAGGATTGGTGATTCAATTTCACGATGGATTGGCACAGGATCCAATGTTGGCTCAGGAAAAGCCTAAAATCAGGTTAAAAACACCTCAGTCATTACTAAATCAGGAAGTGAAATTGAATTACCAAGTTGAGGTTCGGAATCATATTCATGCTCAAGTTCAATCTTAGGAAAAGGATAACTTGCCAAAATATCAATGAGATTTTCAACATTTGAAGTTTGGTCAAGGTCAGATGGGTGTGCTGAATTGATTCTTAGTTTCCAAAACAACATGAGTCCTGATCTAAATCGATAGAGTTAGAGATATCTGAATTGGTCAAAGGTTGATAATGTTGCCAAGAGGTTACACTCTCCAATGTTGTGTGTTTTGATGATGACAACCAAATTAGTGCTATTTGGTACTAACAAGTTTGCTTAGATGAGTTCAGGTCTTGTACCATGTTTAGAGACCATTACTTAGCTATTGCAAGAACTTCTAAGTTCCACAAAGCAAGGAAGGCAAATTGCACATTAAGGAAGGATCATAGAAGAGAAGGGCACTAGCAAGCATTGGATGGCTCAAAGACCTGAAGATAGCAAGAAAGAAGTCTTCATGTATTTGTTTTTCAGTTTATAGCTTGTTAAAAAATAGAGATTAGGGTTTGAAGCTCAATCCACACGTTTTTGCGCATATACTATTTCTTAGTTTATTTCCTATAAAATATACAAAAATATTTTAGTACAAAATCTTTCTCTACAATTCTTTTTATGTTACATACTGATTCCTGTTTAAAAAGTTCTTGTTAAAAAATATTTTCTTCTGCAAAATTTGTCTTTATTTCGTTTTCTGACCTGATCCAGTCGACCGTGCAGTCTACCGACAGTCGACCGAGTCTGTGTCAGGCTGGTCCGGTCGACCGGACCAGTCGACCGAGATCCTGGCAGAATGCACATATCCGTGTGCATGTCTTGTCGGTCGACGGGGCAGTCGACCGATATTTATTTTTGAGTCACAGTTTGTATCAGTCGACCGGGTCGGTCGACCGATAGCCTGTAACGGTCGAAATTTTGTACTACCGGTCGACCGGCCCGGTCGACCGATGTAGCCGTTTGAACAGTAACGGGCAGATTTTTAAGAGCTGTTATTTTTGTCTTTGTGTTTAAAAATTCGTTTAAGGATATATTTTGATCTAATTACCTCCTAAACATCAGTAAATATGTTTTATCCCTAAACCCTAGCCTCTCTATAAATAGGGGTGTTTTGGGGAGAGATTTGTTACAACAACTATTATTGCTAAAATTCAAAAGTTTAAGGCTTTCAAAGTTCTTGATTTTTGTGCTAAATTCTCGCAATTTTCTGAAGGGTTTTCAAAAGTTTTTCTCTGATTTCAATTTCTTTCCTTACACAAAAGAGCTTCAATTCTACTCATTATTCTCTAAGGACCTTTGTAAGGGAAGAGATTTTTTGAAAGAGAGAGTTTGTGATCTTTTGACTACCAAGGAAATCACTTGTTCTTGAGATTGTAGGAGTTGGGTACTCCATTGTAATTGTTCTTTGTGATAGTGGAAGTAGCTAGAATCCTTCTGGGGAAAGGCGGGGAGTAGAGCTGGGTGCTCGAACCTCGATAACATATCCTTGTGTTTGCGATTGGTTACTTTCTTGCACTCTTTTACTTACTTGCTCTTATTCTTACTCATCATAATCATTGTCATATTTACTTGCTTGCATTCATCTTGTGAAACTTGATTGTTGTAGCTTTAAATTTTTATTTGCCCCGTGATTAGCATTGTCACCTATTCAACCCCCCTCTAGGTGACTTTTCAATTGGTATCAGAGCTTGGACTCTAGGTTTGGCTTAACATCCATAGAGAGATCCTTAAAATTTTGCTAATCAATTTTCATTAATCCATTCATACACTAGTAAACATGGCCGACAACATTAAATCCCCACCTAAATTTGATGCCTCAATTTCCCAATTTGGAAAGGTAGGATGACTATATTTTTGCAATCTTGGGGTAGCTTGTAGCCAAGTCCTTGACCAAACCCTATGTAGCACCCGATGGTGATGAGAGTAATTGGAGACCGACCTTGACTTAAACTATATGAGCTAACTCCAAGGCCCAAAACTCCCTATTAACCGCCTTGATGAGGATGACCTTACTAGGGTAATTCATTGCCAATCCGCCTATGAGATTTGGCAACACTTATTGGTCACACACGAGGGGACTTCACAAGTCAAGAGAGCTAAGATAGATCTCTTGAGGTCCCAATATGAGTCATTAAAAATGCTTGATGATGAGTCTATTGATAGTATGGCTACAAGTTTACTAAAATCACTAATGGTCTTTCTTCATTAGGTGACGTCATCTCCAACGATAAAAAGGTGCGCAAAGTGATACGGGCTCTTCCTTCTTCATGGGAGATCAAGGCCACCACCTTAAAGAAGTTGAACGACAAGGAAGTGATGGACATCATTAGTCTCATTGGGAACCTAAAGACCATGAGAGGCGAGAAGAAGGCAGAGAAGAAGCCACTACTTCAAAGAAGAAATCTATAGCCTTCAAGACTTCATCCACCAATGATGACGATGATGAAGACGAAGAAGAAGATGAG